>CM024240.1:64767036-64911989 GCA_013421045.1 Propylea japonica | reverse complement strand
GTCACAGAAATATTCACCAACCCGTTATGTCCAAAATTATCTATGTTAAGGTCCATGCTACATTTGAAGGAAAAAACGAATGTGAAATTATTCGATGAAGTGGAAGCAATTGATAAGAACAAAAATAAAGGATACATTCCCAAAAAATCAGCAGTGTTGTCACGGGAGCAGATCAATAAATTCTTGATAGAAGTTCCAAATGACTTTTTTCTGATGTATTAGGTGGAAATTTGCATAATATACTATTTTTCGTAAAAACTGACTTGATGTTTCTTATTTCCCTTGGGACAATATGACTTGACGTTTCATATTTCCCTTGGGAAATATGAGTGTGTTATGGCATATGGTAACTGAGGCTATATTGCTCAATATTGATTCGATCAGAAAAAAAGTTCATAATTATTATAAATGAAGAAATTTCAAGTTTGTTAGTAGATATCCTAGGTGAATAAAAAAAAGATTCCATCTGTCACTTACTTTTCAACGAGCCTACATGCGACATTTGTCTTTAATTTGGAAAGAAAAATACAGTGTGGTTGCAACTGGGGGGATGATTCAGAAAAAAAAATTTTACTTTCGCCCAACCCTATATAATAATTGAAGATATATAAACTGGAATATTCGATCTTATTCTAAGGTATGGCCGAATGAAGAAACTTTTCACACCAATAAAAAATATATCCTAAGAAATATTTATCTGATTCATTTCATGAGTACCATCAACCCTTGCAGCTGCAGTCCAAGTAAGTCCAAACAAAAAACACGAATAATTTTATTTTATTCTTCTTCAGAGGTACCTTTTCCTCCATTCACCTGTCGGTCCACCCTATCTCCCTAAAAAACCTAAAATTCCAACAATCATCTTCAATTAGATTCAAGAAATCAAAAAAAGAAGACAAGCGGTCCACTCTGGTGTAGACAGTGCACACCTGCTTCATGGTAATATTCCACCTGCTCGCTTCGTTCGGACGAACAGGTCAGTAAATACTCTCAAGGTTATTTGGGATAGTTTGGCAACATCTCTGCTGCCTTTGAACCGAGAAAGTGAAGTGGAATAATGAAATTTGATAATGGCTAACTTCGTGGAGGTTGAAAACTTTCGTGTTAATCTTCTATAAATAAATTGGTGTCATATTGAGGATCGACCCTTCTTGTTTGACCGGAAGTTGGTAAATACTATGAAGTGTTGGGGGATTCATGATGGTAGTTCTTGTGGATAAATTGAATAATGAAATTAGAGCCTTTTAGGTTTGTTAATATTGGTGATTAGGGTATAATTTATGCCATATTAATTATGTTTTCAATGAAGGATTGATTTGATCATAACTTGTAAGCTCTTCTGGTTGAAAAAGTAGCTTCTCCTGAACGTAGAAGGCAATTCAAGAAAAAGTATGATTGTGTCTGTAATTTGAGCTGATGTTTTTTTTCCTGAAATATATTAAATAAATTAGTAAATTCAAAATGAATGCTGTTTTTGTTAATAGTCTGACAACCTCTCTGTTACCTTTGAAACGAGAAAGTGGAGTGGAATAATGAAATTTGATAATGGCTAACTTCGTGGAGGTTGAAAACTTTCGTGTTAATCTTCTATAAATAAATTGGTGTCATATTGAGGATCGACCCTTCTTGTTTGACCGGAAGTTGGTAAATACTATGAAGTGTTGGAGGATTCATGATGGTAGTTCTTGTGGATAAATTAGATAATGAAATGAGAGTCTTTTGGGTTTGTTAATATGGGTGATCAGAGTGTAATTAATGATATATTATGTTTTCAATGAAGGATTGGTTTGTCAACCCCTAGATCTAGAATGTTTCATATCATTATCCCGATGATGAATTTGATATTTAGGGCTTATTATCGCTGTTTGAATCTATGTTAGGTGATCCAGTATTATGAATCAGGAGATATTTTAGAACAACATCTGAGGTTTTGAGATTATAACTTGAAAAGCTGTTCTGGTTGAAAAAGTAGCTTCTCCTGAACATAGAAGGAATTCAAGTAAAAGTATTATGGGTCTGTAATTTGAGACAGAGCTGATGTTTTTTTCCCTGAAATATATTAAATAAATTAGTAAATTCAAAATGAATGCTGTTTTTGTTAATAGTCTGACAACCTCTCTGTTACCTTTGAAACGAGAAAGTGGAGTGGAATAATGAAATTTGATAATGGCTAACTTCGTGGAGGTTGAAAACTTTCGTGTTAATCTTCTATAAATAAATTGGTGTCATATTGAGGATCGACCCTTCTTGTTTGACCGGAAGTTGGTAAATACTATGAAGTGTTGGGGGTTTTATGATGGTAGTTCTTGTGGATAAATTAAATAATGAAATGAGAGTCTTTTAGGTTTGTTAATATGGGTGATTAAAAAGTAATTTATGCCATATTATTGTTTTCAATGAAGGATTGGTTTGTCATCCCCTAAATTTAGAATAATTTACTGGTTTCTTCAAGTTTTTTTATCATTATCCCGATTAAGAATTGGATTTTAAGGGCTTTTTATCGCTGGTTGAATCTATGGGAGATGATGCAATTATATACATATAAATCAGGAAATATTTTTGAACAATATCTGAGTTTTTGAGAAATTAAAACTTGAAAAGTCCTGTGGTTGAAAAAGTTGCTTCTCCTGAACTAGAAGGAAATTCAAGTAAAAGTATTATTGTGTCTGTAACTTGATTCATCAAGTTTTTTATCATTATCTCGATAATGAATTTGATATTTAGGGCTTATTTTCGCTATCGATTGAAATACGAGTATAATTTGGGAGGATTCTACATTTCTGAAAAACTTTTTAGGTTTTCACTCCCAG
Source organism: Propylea japonica (assembly GCA_013421045.1). NCBI lineage: Eukaryota > Metazoa > Arthropoda > Insecta > Coleoptera > Coccinellidae > Propylea > Propylea japonica. The sequence goes on along the minus strand of CM024240.1, from coordinate 64,909,179 downwards.
TCTCTGAAACAAAAATAATCAAAAAATGTTTGATTGAGATGAAGTGCTCCTGCGAAAATCTCTGCACTTATTTGTAAGGATCAAATTGGTTCTGAAAAAATTGTTGCCTAACAGTAAAACTAAAGAAGGAAATAAATGAAAAGGATAATGTCGATGTCTATGTCAGACACCTTATTCAGACAAATTTGTAAAATTTTCGGAATTGTGGGTTTTTTCATTTGCAGTCTGATTCACATTGAAAGTTGTCAACACATAGAGATGTTGATTTATTTAATTTTGAAATTTAAAAACGATCTATTCCAACGGAACAATTGGACAAATTATCTACTTTATCTAATAAAATACATGTGGATTCCTTAATTGACACTTTATAATTATCAGGTTCCGATATAAGGATCTTTGTGTTGATCAGCGATTTGTGATCTTGTAATGTCTCTATTTTTGATGTTATTCTTATTTTCCCGTTTTTATCTCTCGATGTCTATCCTGTATAAGATTTTTCACATATACAGGGAATATTGTGAACACAATTTTCTGATTTTTGTGTCTCATTCATTGGTATCGTTCTGGTTAGAATGGCTCTCAGATCATTTTGTGTTTTGAAAATAGTTCTAATCTTGAATTTGGAACCAATTCTTCTTATTTTTTCTGTGAGACAAGGAATATAAGGAATGACTTTCAACAAATTTCGTTGTTCTTGACGGTTTTGTTTGTACCTGTCATCATTAGAATTTTTGTAGATGATCCAGTATTATAAATCAGGAGATATTTTTGAACAACATCTGAGGTTTTGAGAGATCATAACTTGAAAAGTCCACCCGGTTGAAGAAATGGATTCTCCTGAATGAAGAGGTAATTTGAAGAAAGAGTATGATTGTGACTGTAATTTCAGGCAGATCTGATGTTCTTTTTCCGTAGATAGATTAGATGAATGAGTAAATTCAAAATGAATGATAATTTTGTTATTAGTCAAGGACCTGTTAATATAAAAAAATCTAGTCCTGGAATAGATCGAATGAATTTTTCACAACTGAATTAATCAAAAATATATCAACCAGATCGATTATTGTTTTCTGGGAACTGTCAAAAATCGCAAACATTGTCAAAGTAAGACGTCTGAAGTGTTTTCCTTACCTTCCAATGAATTTTCCATCATTGAAAATAATGAAATAATTCGCAAAGTTGGTATATAGGACTATTGTGAAACTGCCCACAATGCTCCGATCAAAAGTTTACTTAATTCAGATAATATGGTACCGGTGTTCTTAATACGATCTCAGAAACCCGATGAGCTAGAACAGAATGTAATAAAGAAAAATTGATCACTTCAATGAATTCTACTGAAAAAAGTGCCTGTATAATGTTTTAGTTTCACAACTTCAGAAATAAAGAAGTTATGGGAACTTCTCATTTGACGCCATTATCCAAGTTTCTCTAATAGCTCGAATACGGTTTGACGTAGAAGGTTGTGGTTTTCACCAAATGAATTTTCTCAAAAACCGAGCCCAAAACTGTGACACTCATTTTGTTCTAGCTCATCGGGCTTCTGAGGTCCTCTCAGTAGACTCGGGACTCAGGACACTCGGTACACCACTTGTAATTTTTGTGTTGTGATTTTTACACTTTTCTGTCTATTTCAAATTACGTTCGAATTTAAATTCACTTCTATAATTTTCTCGCTGCAACTTCTTCGCGATAAAATCGAGAAAACGCTTCTCGGATTGGATTTTCCCTTTATACTTCCTCGTTGTCTCTTGACTTTCTCAGAAAAGGCCTTCCAGAATGATTTCGTTCGAAATCAAATGACATCCGCTCTCCACGTTGCTCTTGGAGTCTGGGGAATTTCATAGCTAACAAGATTTAGGTTCGGATAATTGAATCCCGATGTTATAATGCAATTGTGTTACGACAAAAAGTGTTGGATGGCAAATAAATCAATGAGAGTTTGCCCGGAGTTCTTGGGATTTTGTGTTAATTTTTGACTTGGCTCTGAACTGGGTATTAAAACGTTATCATTTTCAAAATTATTTCATGAATTCAATCTCTATTATAATCAATTTTATCAGCAAAGTCGTTTAATATCGAGAAGTAGGTATACAGGGTGACAAGTGGAGATACTTTGAATGTCTTATAACGATATTGATTTCAGAGATACGAATGAATGAAAAAGGCCAAAATTCATTAAAATTGCCAATTTCAATCACAACAGAAAACTATTTTTGAGCGCTTGTTCTACTTAAACGAGTGCTATATCGTTTTGTCCAAGTGTCTGTAATTTTCCGATTTTGAGGCGAATATGTTCTCACACGATAGGGTTTGACTCCCTGATGAAGAATCCATGGTAACGGCCGTCCGCCCGTTAGAACGATAACCTTCGATTGTCCTAGATACTCGAGATATTCCGGGTGAGCCTCGATTAAGTTCGTTAACGAGTTAAATCGTAGGGGGTATTCCATGAAAAATTTCCATTCAAAATTTTTGTTCCTCGATAACTTAGACAAAACGAAACCAATCGAAATGAAATTTTGCGGCCACATGCCATACGCTCAGTCTTTTATTTTTGCTCATAATGAGCTTCATGCAAAATTTCGTAGCCATAGTGTATACAAAACTATAAAAAATTCCATTGAAATATTGAAAAGCAGAAACTTTATTTTCCCATAAAGAGAAAATTCGATTCGAGTGAAATTCATTTTGTGAATGAAGATTGATATACTGACTGTTTATGCAAAATTGTGTGTTCATAGTGTTAACAGAACCATAGAAAATTCAATGGAATATTGAAGAGAGAAATTTTTATATTTCCATAAGAGGATATCCGATTCTAGTGAAAGATCAATGTGTTTTTGTTTTGTTTTTGACAATGGTGCATTGTCAATAACAAAACAAAAACACACAAACACACATATTTTGCCTGGTCGGTGGACCAGGCAAAATATGAAAAATTAAAATTCGGAAAATGAAAGAGTAAAGTCAGAATTAGAGACATATCATATCCATTGTGTTGGGTTGCTTGTTTCATTGTACTTTTTTCAGAATTGATATGGTTCTGCTCAAAACAATGGATAAATATCCATTAAACCTATCAATACAACGCAATGAAAAAAATAATACAGTAACACCTATTTCATTTGAACAGCAATAGGTACTTGAACTTCACCTATCTAGGAAGCATCAGTATTCAATTAGATAAGCTAGGTACTCAAAAAAATTCCCAAAGGTTTACAGTTGTTTAAAATATGATGAATAAAATCATATCATGAAAATAATATTTTGAAAAATCTTTCGAAAACGTAACGGAAATTCCACATGTTCAGAAGGAAGGTTTGAAATTAAATTTGTGGAAAATTCATAAAGACAAACAACGCAGAAACCCAATATAAACGAATGAGAATGATAATTATTCAATCAACTATTAAAAGCTATATTGATAACGAATTAATTACAAGATTTTTTTCGACCTCATCATAAGTTGAGTATGAATTGATATTGATATTGAAATAAAATTTTTATGTTTCATTTAGTTTGCAACATTACTAGCGAATAAATTTCGTTTGTGCGCACATGACATTTGCATATTAAAATAGGAAAAATCACACAATTAAATGAGTAACTAATGATCAATTTTGTATACGTTAAACTCAGTGTTTATTTTGAGTTCGACAGAATAAAATATATACCATTGACATACCATTGAGTAAGGAAAAATTGTACCACTGGGCGGGGCTAAGTCGGGGACCAATATGGCGGAAAGTTCAGGGTTGAATTAAGTTGCCAGTTTTTTCTGTTCTCAAATTTCACCCAAAAATACGACGTGTTGGGTCTTTAGGAAACCTGTTCAAATAAGGTCATTGAATATCAAATAAATAATTTTTCTTCAGGCGAAAGTATACACATATGAAAAAAATCAGATTACCAGGACAGACTGGCGAAAATTTCGAATGCGGATCTGTTCAGTACTCATCCCTACCTGTGATATGTTGTTTCTCTAATTTTCTTCTTATTCGTCTCTTCTCTGCACATGATACCATTTTATTGTATATTATTAAGCAAAAAAATCACAATTACTAGAAAAAGGCGCAAGTATTACAATTACTCCAGAAAATTCAACGATTGTCAAATTTTGCTGAAGTAACCACTTTGAATTCCAATAGTCTTTCAAGCAAAAATGACGTACCAGAATATAGAAAATGAACACAGATGATCATTATACTATAATGAGAAATTGGTATCTGCTGATATCCACCTATATCCCTCAAATCTGAGCATCCAACATAGTTTCAGATAGAGCATGAATCGCTGCTTCAGATCATCATCATCAATGGAATGTGCATCTAATTTCATTCCTTCGGTTCAGAATAGATTTATTAACGTCGAATATCTCATTACCACAGAACATAATCTTCAATTTAAGTTCAGCCTTCCATGAATATGCTGAATTTCTCAATCAAACTAGTTCGCATATCCCTAACCACACTGAACTGCTTTTGTAATATCATTAGAGATCTGAGGAATCTGGAAGGGAGATCCATTCGACATTAATTCAAACAATATACGTCAAGCAATCATAGAGACGTGATTGAGTGAATTCTTGGATATGAAAACTTTCCATATCATCAGGATTGACTTTTTTATGCATGATACTGTGATATAATAGGAATAACTCTTCAGGAGTTCCAATGTAGTTCAATTTTCAGAACTTTGTCATTTGAAATAAAGTAGCAACTTGATTCATATATAGGAAATAAATATAAATATTTTTCGTTGTATTGATATTCTAGCGCCGCAAGCCTGAATCCTTTACATTTAAGTTTTCCCTATGAAGGAAAGAATAATAAACCTATATTTTGTTATATCGATATTTAATTTTTTCGGCCTCAAAATAAGAGGTGATTTTAATGTGTACGAAATTATATATATTCTTTTGAATTCTTTTGAATTGAGAGCTAACAAAATACAATACATGAAACAAAAAAGTCCCTATCTGAGGTTTGTGCAAAACGGGGTACCATACTATTCTTTCGTATGATACCAGAGCACAGGGAAAAACCTCAGTAGAAAAAACCCTGCTTCGCCGTTTTTACAAAATTGAAACTAAAAACTATTCGAATAAATACCTTCAGTATTCAGATACAAAATACGAAGTTCTTGCTCTTGGGCCAGGAGGATGTTTTAAACCAGGTCTGGCATTCCAAGTGATGATTTTCGAATCTTCTGTTCTTCTGAGACCGCTACAGGACCCTACTGAAGGGTAATCATTGATCATTGATGACCTATTTTAAAGCTCAATTTCGGCTATTTCAATGTGCAAACCTCATGGCAACCGATCACAAAGTATTCAGAAGCACTACGAGAAATGTCAAAACTCTATTTGAACATAGATACATAGAAATTTTATTATGTCAAATGTAAGTCTTGTTCAAAATGGAAATGTATTTCAATCAAGAATTCATACACAATTCATATTGAAAGCGTCGAAAAAGTCTGGTAATCAACTCGGTTATTAATCGAGCGACTAATGGTCTTGAACTATTAACGAGTTCGCTCCGCTCACGCATTAAAATATCTTGACCATTAGTTTGCTGTCTCAAATAACCTTGTTGATTAAATAACTATTTTCGCCGATCTAAAAATAAAAGTCGAAATAAAAAGTGATTTTAATGTGTGCGGAATTGAACATTAATGACCCACTTTAATCTTCAATTTATGCTATTTAAACGTGCAATCCTCATGGAAACCGTTCACAATGTATTCAAGAGCACTTCGAGAAATGTCTAAACTCTAGTGGAACATAGAAACATAGAAAACTCATTATGTCAAATGTATATCTTGTGCAAACTAAGAATGTATTTCAATCAAGAATTCATACATAATTCATATTCAGGTCGTCGGAAAAATATTGTAATCAACTTGGCTATTAATTTAGAGACCAATGATCTCAAAAAATATCTTAACCATTAGTCGCTGTCTTTGATAACCTAGTTGCCTAGTTAATAAAAAGACTATTAATTATTCATTGCAGGCCTTTGAATAAGCTTAATATTCACACATAAATCAAAAAAAGAAGATCCTTTGAAGTGGGTTAAATCAAATTGAACTTGAGTGTCTTTTCCGTCTGTCTCGAAATGAACGGGCGTTTAACCTGTACAAAATTGAACATTAACGATACATTTTGATATTCAATTTATACTTTTTTAATATGCAATTGTCATGGGCAACCGAACACAGTAAGTATTCGGAAGCAACCTAAAAACATAAGAATTCATAATATTTCAGATGTATGTCTGTTGCAAAATAAGAAATTTCAATCAAAAAATAAATACACAATTCATAATGTGATCGATGAAAAAATCTTGTAATAAACTCGCCTATTAGTTTAGGAATAGTTAGTTGATATATTATAGTTGATTGGAACCCTGCACATCCGCCATTTAGCTCCATGGAATTTAGTTTGTTTGTTATTTAGAACAATTCGGTTGGCCCTACTGAACAAGAATCCGCGTTCGGAAGTCTTTTTGCCTATTTATACGGCCGTGAACACTTTATTTTTTGCGCAGAATGAGTCTGACTTTGTCAATTCGAAATTTAGAAGATTAATATTCTTTCTCGAATATGTTTTGAAGTAGCGATTAATTCGACTGAAAACATTACAATAACTTATTCAATGAACATCTTCCGAATAGAAAAACAGAAAAAAATACTCTTTTCTCCAACCATCAAAAAATGTTGACATTTTTGTACTATTTTCAGGTGCAAAAGTGATAAATTTCCTTACCTTACAAAAATTCACTTGTTACTTCGCAACACTTTTAATCCTAGGATTAAAAACGCTACTTTTAATCCTTGGATTAAAAGTAATTGCATTTGACGTATAGTTGACAATCAGTGCACAAATATTATTTCATTTCGAACGGCTTTTGCCGTTAGTGTCGTCTCGAAAAAAGTGTAAAAAAGATGAGTTTGTACCCTTCAGTAATGCAGATTACGAACGAGATAGTGAAACTGGATGATCAACGTCAAACATCTGTTGCTATTTCCACGATAGAGGCAGAAATAGTGGCCGATAGTGAAGCTGCACGGAAAATGAAATGGTTAAAGTGACTATTCAGGAAAAGTTTTCCGTCAATTCAAACAGTGATGGTGGACAACGAAGCTGCAATTGAACTGAGCCAGAAACTGGAATTTCACAGACGCACTAAGTATATTCATATTCAATCCATGTATAAATTTTACAATAATACCCTGATATTTCTGTAATATCTTCTATAAATGCATAATAAAAATATTAGACATGAAATACTGAATTTTATTGAAAATTATGGATTTAAAATATAAAAATGAAACATCCTGAAGGGAATACGAATTCCGCATCAATTCTTATTACAGTTTTCTTTATATAATTTCTAATCAAAATTACAGATTTTATATAAAAATTGATCTTCGGTGCCATCTCTGGGTCAAATGTGAACTAAAAAATGTAGTCGTTTTTTAGTACTACGAATGCAGGGCCGTTTCCTATCTTTCTATACTCTATAATCTATGATTAGTATGTATTCAAATTTGTAATTATTAACGTTTTTGACTGAAACCAATTTATTGTAATTTTGACTTGGTTGGAGAAAAAATAGTATATATTAATCGGACTAAAAGTGCCTATTTTAACTCGTAATTTTGCATTCGCTCGGCTGCGCCTCGCAACTGCAAATATTGCTCGTAAAAAAAAGATGCACTTTTAATCCTTATAATATAATATACTATTCGATAAATCGGTAGAACTCAAAACTGTTCCAAATGACACTAATATTTCCAAAAAACGTTCGACGTTTTCACTCCTAGTCTCTGAAACGGAAATAATTAAAAAAATTTCAATTAAGTGAAGTGCTCCTGCGAAAATCTTTGCACTTATTTGTCAGGAGCAAATTGGTTTTGAAAAAATTGTTGCCTAACAGAAAAACTAAAAAAATACATAAATCAAACGTTTTGGTGTCTATATCAAACACCATTTTCAGGCAAACTTGTAAAGTCCTCAGAATTGTGTGTTTTTCTATTTGCAGTCTAGTTGAAATTGAAAGTTGTCAACACATAGAGATGTTGATTTATTTGATTTCGAAATTGTCATTTCTTTCTTCGATAAATCAATCCAAATACGATCTATTCCATCAGAACAATTGGCCAAATTATAATTCATCTAACAAAATACATGTGAAAACCTGAAAAGTTCTTTAGAAATGCAGAATCCTCCCAGATTATATTTCGATCGATATCTGAAAAACACTTAAAAGTTCACCATTTTCGATTATAATCTGACGTTCAGAGAGCATACACATATAGATAGGAAAAGAAAATCACTGCAATAACATAATCATAGTTTCGGTAATCAGATTACTTGCATGAATTAAAACAACTGAAACTTTTACCGTTTATAACCTTAGGAACAATACTAGCGGAATATAAATACGAGAAAAAAAGCAATTCTGAACAACTGGAATATAATGGTTCGTTCACTCATTTATTTGCTTTTAATTTGTAATTGACTATTTTATTTTCCAACATACATCCTATATCCTTCAGGGTCTGTATTTGTATTGAGAGACCCGTATTTTATTCCCGATATATTTAAATGAACTTAAAAAACTGCAATACTGATTGTTCGCGAAATTAGGAACAATAATCGGAATAAATATAAGAGTAAAAAACCCAATTCTGACCAACTGGAATATAATGGACCGTTCTCTTATTTGTTTGCTTTTAATTTGCAATTGACTATTTTATTTTCCAACATACATCCTATATCCCCCAGGGACTGTATTTGTATTGAGAGACCCGTATTTTATTCCAGATATATGGCATCGAATTTTCCGTGGCACACATTTAATTTTGCCAATAAATCTCTTGATTCCGAATTCAGTGAAGCATACATTGCGGTAGTTCGCAGCCTGGGACGCATTTGCGATAAGGAAATTACTTACTCGATTTTCCAATTTTGAAATCAGAAGATTTACAAGTGGTTAATGGCAGTTGTTTCATACCCAGGACTTGAATTGGGATAACGTATTGTTTCGGCAATTGGAATTGAAATGAATGTGCTTGATTTTGAGGAAACTTATGATGGTTCTGTACACTCTAAAGAAAATCCCGGTGTAAATGCTAATACCAAAATATCAAGCATATTTTTCCCTTTTTATGTCACAATTTTATCATTTTTATCGAAATTATGAGAATATAGTGTTAAGTGGTGTGATTCATGAAACACATTATCATAAACAGAAACAAAATCAAGAATGAATAGAAAAATATTTGAAAACACACAGTGTTTATCAAGCTATATCACCAATCTAACAAACAAATTGCTCCATAAATCAAAAAATCATCTCTTGGGTGAAAATATACACTGCATGTTTGAAGTTTCAAATAATAATTTCACAGAAATGATCAGGTGTTTACTTCTGAAGCTTGTAGAAACAAAAGAAGCACCTGGAAGTGTTTTTCGGCCAAATCATGTTTCAAAATTCACACCAACTGAATCAAAATACACACCAAAATATGAAAAACCATATACGTTTATTTTAGTTTGTCTTCAGTATTTTTACATGGTTGCCAGATATTGCCAAATTATGAGCGGTCACACAGTTAGAACCATGGTGTTTGATGAACTGATTATTTCAGTCGAATAACTTTGGCTACAATGAAGCAATGAAGTAGAATTAACTAAAATTATAAAATCATTCAAAAACAAACTTAGTTCTGGAGTCGATGGCATTCCTATAACTGTTATTAAATCCACAGTCGAAGAAATTATCACTCCACTGACTTTCATTTCATCGTCAATAGTTCAATAAAATCCGGTATTTTCCCAGATTGTCTGAAGCTGGCGTTGGTCAAACCCATTTATAAGAAAGGGGACAAAACTGAAGTTGAAAACTACAGACCAATCTCATTGCTACCAAGCTTTTCTAAGGTCCTGGAGGCGGTGATTGTAAGGAGACTGACTAGCTTCCTGAAGGAAATAATGTCCAATTCCCAACATGGTTTTACACAAGGCAAATCAACAAAAACAGCTATAAACAGTTTCCTTCATAATATATACCAAGCTCTCGAGAATGGCAATTACACTACTGGTCTGTTCCTGGATTTATCTAAAGCATTTGACTCTCTCTCCCATGAATTCATCTTGAACAAACTAGAGGCTTATGGAATAAGAGGACCGGGATTGAATTGGTTTCGATCTTACCTGACAAACAGGCAACAAAGGACTACACTAACAAAAGATGGCAAAACGGAAATGTCTGATATAATAAATGTAACACTTGGAATACCACAAGGTAGCATTTAGGTCCGATACTCTTTATTCTGTTTATTAATGACTTTGATGACATAAAAGAGGATATGGAAAATGTTGAGGTTGTCAAGTATGCAGACGACACTAATATTACCATTGAAGCCAAGTCTTTTCTAGATGCTGCTGCAAAATCTGATTTGGTCATGGATCGAGCATGTCATTGGTTCAGGACTAATGGATTGTTGTTGAACAAGGAGAAAACAGTGGCTGTCTTGTTCAAATCCAAGTACTCCAGTTTTATTACACCAGAAACTATCAACTTAGAGTCAACCACCATAAAATTGTGTCCATCTACGAAGTTTCTTGGAATTCACTTAGACGATACCTTAAGTTGGTCAAAACATATAGACGAATTATGCCGATCATTAACCTCTGTTTGCTTCTCCATGGGAGCGTTATCAAGGTACTTGGACTTTTCAACAATGAAAACTCTATATTACGGAGTTTTTGAATCAAGAATTCGTTATGGCATTGTGTTTTATGGAACATCAAGGAGACTCAATGACATCATGATACTACAGAAGCGAGTACTAAGGCTCATGCTCAATTTGAAGACAGATAAATCATGTAGAGGCAAGTTTAGGGAAAATCGAATTTTAACAGTACCGGCTATCCATATTCAGGAGTGTCTCTTAGACCTTCATAAAAACAGAGACCACTTCATCAGTTCTCAACCTAGAAATTATAATACAAGAGGAATGGAGATATTCTATCCAAAACAACATCTAGCTTCTACAGAAAAAAGCACAGAATATTGCAGTATAAAATACTTCAATAGATTGCCCCTAACACTTAGGAGAGAACTAAATTTTAGTAGATTCAAAAAGAATCTATTTTCTCTTCTACTGGAATTGGAACCATATTCGATTGACGAATTCATGAACATCTAACTTTTTTTTTTTGACAATGTTTCGCTTCATTGATGTTTTGCTTTGTAAAATTTCATGACTTTGAAATAAAGGGTATTATTATTATTATTATTACAATGTTAATAGCAATAGTTCCAATTTTTGGCGGCTCTACAAAGAGTTCTCAGCATAGTCAAAATAGGACTTGCGAATGATTGTACCTTCTTATCTATCTCTGTTTCTTGTATGTGCCTTTGTGATGATGAATCGAAAGTGTGAAATTGATTGAGGTGAAAAAAGTGAAATGCGTGAAAATTTGTTTTGGATACAGAGAAAAGTTCATTTTGGCTGATGATTCGAGGAGAAAATCAATACTGTTTGGAAGTAAGTACTACGAATTTGAACTTAAACTGATTCAGGTAACTTCCTTCAGTTTTTACAATCGTTGAAACTTTTTCTTTTTGTATAATATACCTGATTAGGTTATACGTTGGAAATATTTATAGTGACTTCTGTTGAGATTATTTACCCATATATTTTCAATTGACGGAAATAGATATTGCTGAATCACTTCAATGCATATGTGAGAAGATACGATGTAGAAATTTACATCCATTTATATAAATAATTGCTTATATCTATACTTTTTTAAGCTAGTTAAAAAACCTCCCCTTTGGGTGTTTTTGGAAGATACCTCTACTGTCAACCCCTCACTTGGTCTACCATCAGGTACATATATATCTGTTCATTATGTATTTATCAGTGTAAAGAAAATATATTTCATCAACAGAAAAAATGTTTTTGATTTGGCAACAAATATTGTCATAATTTTTCATTGTGAATGAATTCAAATGAATTGAATTGTTTCAAAAACCTGCACAGCAAACGAATACACTAAAAAAATTTAAGGAATAACATTGCAGAACAAAATTGAGGTAAGGAGTAAGTACCTAGCTAAATAATAATTAATAATTTACGGTTCATAAGATGCATTATGATTTTAGCTTCGAAAAACCTATTTATTAAATATCTGATATTCAAATCACTGAATTGCATTTTTTAATTTCAGATATAAATTTGTCATTTCTCATCTCATCTCACTATTCAGTGCTAAATAACACCGAACAGGTTATGCAACCTCACTAAGCTAGTGCAAATTAAGACTGAAGCGGTGCGATTTCACCCGAAACCGATCTAACTCTAACTCGTATAGTATTTCACACTAATAATTGTGAAAAATAACTGAGTCAGTGTCAAACACACTGGATGATCGTTTGAGATCACACCGCTCTAGTGTGATTTAACACCAAACAAGTGCAAAGTCGCAAAGAACCGAATGAAAATCACACTCGCTTCAGTGTCAAAGTTGATTTATTCATATGAAAAAAGCAACTCCTTTGAAATCATGAAACACACCAGAAAATTATTGAACGTCGGTGTTATTTTAGAAGGTGCGAAATAACACCAAAAAATCAGGACCTCTGAGGAAATACGTCTGGTGTCAGAGGGTGTTTGCTGGTGTTCAAAAATTTCTTAGAGTGTATGTAGGGGAAAGTGAGGTAATACGATCCCTAAGGGTCAAATGATCCCCTGCCGTAAATCAAAAACAGCTTGTACTATCTATCCAAATACACATGAAACATGTTCCCCTGCACCCCTGCGAGTTACCTGTAAAATGTCAATGCGGTGCGAGTGCTTGGCGTGATTTTATTAAAAAATAATCAAAAAGCGTGGCTCTGATCTAAGGTAAGCATGTTTTGGACTTTCGTTTTTTTTTACATGTAAGTGTTTACTGAAATGTTGTTTATTTGCGGGTATTAGTAGCAGTTAGCTAATATTAAGCAATGTCGATCATCGCACGCGTATGGAATGTTTTGTTTTGATCGATATTTTGTAATTTAATATTTGGGGTGAAATGATCCCTTCCGTGTGTCTAAAATGATCCCTGGAATCATTTTACCCTATTAATAGTTTTTGTTTACAGATCATGCCGAGAATTTATAAACGTAAAACTAATCGCCAAAGAGGCCTGAAGAACAAATGCAAAAGGCATTAGAGATGGTATAGCTTACAAAACCGCGAGAAGAGAATTCGAGGTCCCTGTGATAGTAACAGAAAGAAGAGCCAAAGGTTAAAATAAAATAGCTGTAGGCTCAGCTAAAAAGTTAGGTAGCAAACAAACAGTGTTCAACCTGGAACAAGAACTGGAACTTGGAACATGGAGTCCAGAATAATATACGGGCTGACCACTCAGGATTTCCTAACCTCAGCTCACCAAAAATGGCAGAAAAAAATAATTTACCGCATCATCAATTTTCGAAGCTAAAGGAAAAGCTGGACTTGAATGGCTTCGTGGATTTAGACGTAGACATCCAGACATTACAATGCGTGCGCGAGGTTTTAATAAGAATGTGGTGAATGAATTTCTCTCGACTTTGAGAAACGCCCGAGAAAAATATTATTTTCAACCCATCGAATATTTTTGTTTTGTGTTACTGCTTACATACTTAAATTGTTATGAACAAATATTATCATTTAAATTTACAGCAAAGTGGTATTATTTCATTTTTATTTGATATTTATCAACTCATAGTACAAAATGATCCCTGGGATCATTTTGCCCCTACCCCAGGGATCATTTTATCCACAGGGGTGTATAAAATGATCCTTTACTGAACTTTAACAAAAATATCTAATACAAAAAAATTACATAGATGAAATGAAAAATAAGTGGGCAGATACAAAGTTAAGTAAATTCACTACCTTCAACAATTGAAATCTTGCGGTTTTGCCTTCAACTCTAGCAATTAAAATTTTCCCTTAAGGGGATCATTATACCTCACCTTCCCCTAATTGTTGTATAGTGGGCATAATGTTAAACGAATTATGAATAGTTTGTCATTGGTATACGATTGCATTAAACAATCATCAAATTCATTTCCTCAACACTGCATTTTCTGAAGTTTTATTCTTGGAAATCTCATTCATTTCCGAATATATTTGATCACCTGACTTCACTTCGTTTGGCTCATGGTTCTCACTCAAAGAAATAAAAGCGTTTTCTGTAGACCTCAAAATGAAGGGTGGTTCAAATGGCTCAATTTTTAGAGAATAATTGAAACACATAATTTGCATTCATTTAAACGTATCAGTTATGACATTTATGTAGAGGGTGGTAATCTTGGTAATCTAATTTTTCTCGAAAAGGGATGAACATTTTTTTGTTCTGTTGACGGTATTTGGTACGAATCAATGTTGACTTAAAATGTGCATAAAAGTCGAAGAAAACAATTAAGACGCCAGGTTCGCGGCGCTATCAAAATTGTTTTCTCCAGGATCATTCCTTTTTCATTGTGTCATTGTGAGGTTAATTTAATTTTGAATGTTTCTTCTGAGTACAATTCTTTTCTATTACTTACATTCAGAATTGAATTATCTTTCGAATGACAGAAGAAGTTATTTTTGTATTAAGTGCGTAAAAAGAGTGTTTTTTCCATGGCATATGAGAGTGTTCATATTTGACCGAGACCGCAGGTCGAGGCCAAAATTTCACTCGAATGTGGCATGAAAACACGAATTTTATACGCACAAAATACAAACAACATTTTTGTACAACTGTGAATGTTAATTTACATCGTCTGAAATATAAAATGATCCATAGTGATAAAGAAAAGTCAAGTTTTTTTGACAGTTGTACAAAAAGGTATGTGCCTATGGAAAAAAAATTGATAGCGGAGTGACGCCTGGCATCTAAATTCTTTTCTGCGACTTCAATGCATATCTGCAGTCAACATTGATTTGTACCAAATACAGTCAACAGTGTAACGTGGTTTTCTCGGTGAAACTTACCTCGAGCGCCAGCTATTCTTTTTTCTTATAAGGGAGAATAGCAAACCTACCAGGGCAGCTGCTAGTCAGAGACAGAGTTCTTCGTTATCTAAGATATTAGCGATAACAGAGAAAATCAGAAATAGAGTAACTTACACAATTTATTCAAATAGCGAAAATAGTTATACAAAAATACAGTGATATAAGACGCTATATAAAATGAATACAAAATATAATATTGGTCAGTTTTGTCTGACCGCGAGCACTTTCATAATAAACAAATATTTTCCCGGTACGAGTCAGCCAGAATAGAAGGTGGGTTAAAGTTAAACGGTGAATTCAAATATATGATAATATCAGGAAAACAGGGATAAAAGGGGTCAGTATAAGAGTGCACAACGGTTATCTTTTGTCCGATATTCTTTCAGTCCCAGAATTCACCACGTTGTCTACCACTTTGCTAGTTTCACGTCTAAACAGGTTGGGTTTGGCCAGGTGAAATTAGAGGGTTGAACAGGATATGTCGAACGTGCTACAGCATTGGTTCGGTTATGCCTTCCGGTCTGACCATGGGTATACGCGCCATGAAGGACATACTAACTACAGGCACTAAGGATCGGGGCAGAGCAGGAATCTTATTCGGTTGAACGTACTATAGCATTGGTTTGCATCAGCCTTCCGGTCTGACCATGGGTATACAAGCCATGAAGGACAGACTAACTACAGGCACCGGTTGTACAGACAAACGTACTATAGCAGTGGTTCGTTTGGGCCTTCCGGTCTGACCATGGGTATACACACCATGAAGGACAGACTAACTACGGGCACCTGGATAAACTAGGAAAGGTATGTTAAGGAATCTGACGGAACACCTATTTTAGGTAGACTCAACGAGGATTAAAAATAGGACTGTAGTAAATCGGCTCGGTACTTACAATTCGATTGCACTAGCTCACAGCAAGGTAATAATAAAACTTGATAGCTACAGCACGGTCGCTTAGAAAAATTTAGAAACTTGAAAAGCGTACGACGTCTAGAGCAGAAATAATTCGGAACTCATTAAACAGGTATACGTCTAAGCAGAACTAATTCGGAACTAATTACCGATGGAGGGAAACCCCGCCTTTTATAATCTTTCGGAGGGGGGGGGGGGGGAAAGGTAGGCGCAGAAACGTTAAAAATTCAGGAGAGTACCTCGGTAAAAACATCTTCAAACTGGCTTATCGTACGTATATGCAAAAAACGGCGTTATCTGCGATCGGCGTTGTTCTTGCGGACGGTTCTACTATGTTTTCTGTATGAAAACTGTCCGTTAGCACGATAACTTACAGGGTATTCCATATAATATTGCCATTTAAAATCTTTGTTCCTCAATAGCTCAGACAAAAAAAAACTAAACGAAATGAAATTTTGCGGCCAGGAGCAAGATGCTCATAATAAGCTTCATGCAAAATTTTGTAGCCATAGTAGGTATTAACAGAACCATAAAAAGTTTAATAGGAATATTGAAAAAAAGGAACGTCATATTTCCATAACAAGATATCCGATTCGAGTGAAATGCAGTTTGTATATAAAGATTGCTATAGGTACTGAAAGTTCATGCAAAATTTCAAGATGATCGTATCATCAGAACCATATAGATTTAATTTTTATCTACTATATAAAAATAAGTCGGGTTTTCCTCCCTGACGCTTTAACCCCAGAACGCACGGACCGATTTCAACGGTTTTGCATTCGTTGAAAAGGTCTCGGGCTCCGCGAGTTTGTAGCAAAGAAAATTCAGGAAAATTTTCAAGATATCGAGAAGAACGTAGGAAATTGGTACATTTCTGAAAATTTCATTATTATGACATCGAATTCAATGACAACTGTCAAGTCTCCTTTCGAGAGGGAAGTGCTTCCAACAATTTCCTCATTTCAGAAGAAAATGCCAGATCCGAATCAAAAAAGTACGAATATCGTTTTCGAGTAGTTCTATAAACGTTAATTAACGAAGATATTCGTTGCAGGAATTCTGAAATAACCAGGAAGAAGAAATATTTTTGCATAGGTACGTCTCATGTGAACATTTGTTCGTTTCGAGAGTGGAAAAACGATATTTGAATAGGTAAGTCCATATGAAATCATCAACTTCAACGTTCATTCAACGAATTCCTAACATTTCAGCGATCAAAAGCATCATTTCAGGTCGCAGTGATATTTGAGGTATCTACTACTAAACCGAATTTCCCTGACAAATAACGTAATGAGAACAAAATTCGGGGATTATTCGTATTTTAGAAAAAATACGCCAGGAAATGATATCAAACTGTATGTATTATGATAATTATCGATATCAATATATTTTTTCGATTTCCTGATATGTTACATGTTAAAACCCGTTGAAGTCTGAGATAAAACAGTCGTCACGTGTAACAAGGCAAGTGTGTAGGTAACGACTAACGTCTAGGTGTGTGGACCTGGTAGTGTAGTACCGGTTTCGAAACCCCATGGTGGCATGTTCTGTTTATTCTGGATAATAGTATATTTTATAAGGAGGAGAGTGTCACTTTTCTGGCGAGCTTGAGTTTGACAGCCGAACGCAGTGAGGCTGGCATTGAAACGAGCCATGAAAAGTCACTTCTCATCCGAATGAATATGTTATTTTATTTTCAAACGTTTTGAAATTCATGAAAATCTGAATATCCATCTTCGGATTGATTTACCTTTACGCACATGATTCTATCCATTTACGATCGTTATAATTTTGATTTTTTGACACTTCTAAAATTGATTTATTTATTACATCGGAAAATTCTGACAACTGTCATGTGTGTTTAAGAGGAGGAAGTCTATCGGGAAAATGCTCATTTTTGAAGGAAAATAAATAGATCGAATAAAACAAGGTACGAATATCCTTTTTGAATAGTTCTATTACGTTTATTGATAAAAATATCGTTTAAGGAATATTGAAATTACGAGAAGGAACGAAGTTCATTTGTGGATAACTGAAGACCTATCACAGAGGAATTTGATGAAAATAAATAATGTATTTTATTGTTACATTGAATTTTATTATGAAGTCAGTATGTATTGGTGCTTTAATAGATCCTTCCACGATTTTCATAACTGTTTAAATAGTTTTGAAGTGATGATTGTTATTGACATGTCCTGTCAATGGTGTGTGAAGGAACTTGAATGTTACCGATATGATAACAGTAGGTACTTAAAATTTGCATTTATTGATCTGTTTAAAAAGTTAGATCATGGTTATTACCGATTCTAATTAATCTTTTGCATAGTAACACTTTCCTGCCGCCGGACGGAAAGTGTTGCTTAGCAACACTTTTCCTTCTTGGCGGAGAAATATAAATTTTCGATGATCCGGGTCAGTCGAAAATGACGTTATAATTGTACGTTTGAAAATAAAAAGTATTTTTCCAGGTTCAAAGAAAGCTTGATGAAAATAATTCAAAATTTTCAAGTGCATGTTTTATACAGGTACGTTTTAGATATATACAGGGTGTTTCTATAAATCTATCAATTAATTTCACATGTCTCTACGTTATTACAGAAAGCTTTCAATGAAATTGAAGGGGCTTTTGAATTCCGAGGTGATTCGTTATAGGAGGTGGAATTTTAAATATAGATACTATGCTTCGGAATTCATCGGGGTGCTCCTATAAACATGTCGAATATTTTGAATTTCTGCATTATCACAGGGACATTTCCACAGAACGAGAAGTTTTTTGAATTTCAAATGATTTACTATCAATGGTGGTTTTATTTATACAGGGTCTCTTCATAAAAATGCCAAATATTATAATTTTCTACTTCCTAACACGAACATTTGTATTACTTTTCCCATAAATGTTCAATAGACGCCTCTGAGTATATACAGGGTGTAGTGTAGTCAGACAGATACCAAGGAATATATCAAATATCTATGAACATCAATAACCAATGATGATCTATCGAGGTCAGGGTTGCCAGTTCGATTTTTATGTCATCAGTAGATACCTTGACTAGAATTCAGTAGATTTCAGTAGATTCGTTTATACTGGCCCGTAACTTATGCCCTTAAATTATGAATGAAAAACTTCTAGGTAAGGGAATAAGTTAAAGTTCGAGTATAAACCATAGTATGAAATTTCTATGTTTCAATTCTTAGGGTAAGGGGTCGTTTATACTGGCCCGTAACTTTAACTTTTCCCTTACCCTAAGAGTTGAAACATAGACATTTCATGCTATGGTTTATACTCGAATTCCCTTACCTAGAAGTTTTTCATTCATAATTTAAGGGCATAAGTTAAGGGCAAAAGTTACGGGCCAGTAAAACGACCCCTAAGGGAAAAGTTAAAGTTACGGGCCAGTATAAACGAACCCTTATTCTATGTTCTAAATTCAGGAATGGACAATGAAAAGAGCTTGTGACGTTGAAAAAATGTATTTTTAACGAAAAAAGTATGCTATTAGAAAAAAAAATTTGAAAAAAAATATATTATTATTAATTTCAAAATACTCATGAATATCACAAAATGGAGTAAAAAAAGGAACTAACAGATTCGACTGATATATATGAAAACAAAGAACAAATAGAAAAAATAAATAACAAATACAAAACAAATAAGAGAATTAAATACACCACATGTTTAAGGAATTAAACAATGATACAACAAACTGTTGCAAGAGATGAGGCCAATAAAAAATTTATTCAGAATCAGATAAAGAATCTTCCCATACATTATCAT
This sequence comes from Propylea japonica, assembly GCA_013421045.1. Lineage (NCBI taxonomy): Eukaryota > Metazoa > Arthropoda > Insecta > Coleoptera > Coccinellidae > Propylea > Propylea japonica. The sequence continues at coordinate 64,889,434 of CM024240.1, read as the reverse complement.
TATTATGTAAATTATTACTTCTTTTGTGAAATTGACGTTGACAATTTGTTTCCCTGAATTCAAATATAATAGGTCATAATTTTTTTTCAGTAGATTATGAAATTTTTCAGTAGATCAGTAGATCTAGACGAAAATCAGTAGATCTACTGAAAAATCAGTAGACCTGGCAACCCTGATCGAGGTATACAAAACGGTTCGAAAGACCTACTGTTCATCTGATCTATCGGTTCAATTGATCTACCGGTTAAATTATCCTACTTAGAAAGGTAGATCTACCGGTTTCACAAATCTACTTAAAAAGGTAGATCTACTGGCCTGACTAGAAAATCATTGTTTTTTACATGGCAGTTATACTTTATACGTGTTCACGAGTTGGAAAACCATCCGCTTTGTTTGTGTTTACGTCAGGCCAAAAAACAAAAATATGGTTTACCAAAAAGCATTTAAAAAAAAACGGATAGTTTGCGGAAACGTATAACGCTTCGATTCAGTATTTACTTTGGATTCTCTTTCATTTACTTAGAGAAGTTTAACTAAGTAACACTTCATTTTTGTAATCGAAATGAATTTATTACTGTTGTTCCTTTTCAAATATAAAAAAAAAATTTTCTTCATTTTTTATCACCAAACGAAATGTTACAGAAAACGAAGCCATCTGGTGGCGAAACGGAGTTCGCCGGGTTTGCTAGTAATTGTTAAGTTTTTACATATTTCAGTTCTCAAATAATTTGTAGAATATTATTCCGATACGAAATTTTGAGGTGATAATCTCATTACTCCACTAAATCCTAAATTTTTGATTTATTCAGTTGACAATCTTTTTTTGGCTAGACCTCATTATTGGTGCTCAGATGTTTTTGATATCAAACGACGGTTAGGACTTTAAGTTATCGACAAGAAAGCTGCTTATAAAAATCCATCAACCGAAAGCCAATATGGAGAAACTAAATATCCCTGAAATGTTCGTTGAAAAGAATATAAAAAAACTATTTCAACTTGGAGCCCTTAGAGAAACTGATAAATCCACAATCTTTGAATGAGGATCACAAGATTTTATGGGGTGAAGCTTCCATAATATCAAAACAAGAAAAACTTAGCCATAGAAAATTGAAAGAATCAGATTTCATGTCAATAACTGAAAACCTCATCAATCATTGATGTATGTTGATGTTTTGATGTATGACAAAACATGATAATTATTAAATGAAAATTAAGGAAACCTCATGTATTTTCTTAGATGAAGTAGATAATTTGGCTAATTGTTCTGTTGGAATAGATCGTATTTGGATTGATTCATTGAAGGAATAAATGACATCAGGAAATTTCAAAATTAAATAAATCATCATATCTATGTGTTGACAACTGTCGATGTCAATTAGACTGCAAACGGAAGAATACACAATTTCAAAGATTCTACAAGTTTGTCTGAAGAAGGAGTCGGATATAGATACAGAAAAGTTACCTCATTCTTTTCATTTATTTCCTTCTTTAGTTTTTAGTTTTTTTAATTTTTTCAAAACCAATTTGCGTCTGACAAATTACCGCAAAGATTTAAGTAGGAGCATCTCTTCTTAATTAAATTTTTTAAATTATTATTGTTTCAGAGAATGGAAGTGAAAACCTAAAAAGTTTTCTAGAAATCTTGGCTCCAATCTAATAAATTCTCTTGATTATTTTTAGACTGAATCTCATCAACCTAAAAATAATCAAGAGAATTTTTGACAACTGAAAGAATCAGGAGTAGAGGTCTGTATGTTGGACACATTTGACAAAATATGATTTGAATAACTGAGAGTTGAAATTAAGAAATAACTGAACGACTCTGTCTGTGAAATCATAAGGGTGTAAGGGCTCTCCATGAACTCCTCCATACGTCCTATTTCCCAAGGAATGAAAATATTATCTGCCATTTGAAGCATCCATTATCTGAAAAAACATAAACCTTATATGGAGTAGTAGAATTCATTTTGTGTATTGAAAACTGTCTGCAATCATTCTGGTTGATATTTTGGATCTCCTACGATATTTCGGAATATTGAACATATATGAGCTCCATTCGTTTCCAGCAGTTCAAATATTTATATTCGTAAAATAGAGCCCCGTAGGATGTATGAAGATCAGCAGCATTCGATATTAGAGGTGCATTTCGGCGGAGTCTCGAATAATATTTACCCAGAACTAGAGATGCATCATAGCTGGCTATTGAAATTGTGGCTTTTATTCGAGTGCCAGGCATTCGGAATTTCCCTTGCAGAAGAGATATAACATTTGATAAAGTCCGTATATGGAGTTGGGACTTTTAGAGCACCCCTGTGAGATTAACTCATATTACATTACCCTGCATAACAGGCGCTCAAGATTCTTGAACCGTCTTCGGAATTCTCTGTAGGTTTCGAATATTCTGAAGCTATTACGAATAATTCTCTTCTAATCAGAATTGATATTTCATTTTGTTAGAGATGATACTTCTTGTAAAACTCTGGTTATCCCTGAAAAACATGACAGAAGTATATAGGGTGTCTTATAATATTATGTCACAACTTAAGGAAATTAATCTACGTTTAATTTCAAGAAAAAAAGTCCATGGGTCCACAAAAGCTTCGTTACGGAGCAACAGAGTGTTGAAATTCCCAAAGAAAATTGGTTTTTCTTCAAAACTCCTGCAGTTTTCGCGATATTCGGTCTAAATTTGGATTACCAGCTATTTTCACGTCCTGAATCTTATCTAGAATCTACAGGTTTTCATTTCAGGAACCATGTCTACTCATTTTCCCTCTCAAACTTTATTGTGGTACGCCACTGATCAGCAGATAATCAATTTTTGATATCTTTGTTTACTTTAGAAACTTTTTTGATTATTGTAATTTTTTCGTATTACTAACCGTTTTCGAGTAAAAAATTATTGATCATTTTTGATATTGAATAGCCTCAAGTTGAGTCTCAGATGACGAGCTATCAAAATAATTTTGGGGATACCTATCGAGTATTTCTACATTTTTTTTTATTTAGCGAATAATATGTAATCGTTCAATGATTTTTTACTCGAAAACGGTTAGAGATAAGAAAAAATTACAATAGTCCAAAAAGTTTTTAAATTGAACGAGAATATCAAAAGTTGATTTTACGCTGATCAGTGGCGTACTGCAAAAAAGTTTGAGAGGAAAAAAGGAGATATGGCTCCTGAAAAAAAAACCCTGTAGATTTCAGTCAAGATTCAGGACGTGCAGTGATGTTGAAAATAGCTTGGATTCCAAATTTAGACCGAATATCCCAAAAACTGCAGGAGTTGTGGAGAAAAAAACGATATTTTCGGAATTTTCAACATCCTGTAGCTCCATAAAGAAGCTTATACGGACCCATGTTTATATTAACTTTTTTTCTTAAAATTACATGTAGATACACCCCCTCAAGTTATGATATACTATTATGTGACACCCTATATCCAATTCTTACCATCATTATACTCGTAAACTATTCCCAAAATGATTGTCAAAGGATGGTTTTCTGTTAAAGTAGACATTTTAAAGAGATATTTCATAGTTTCAGACCTATCATGTCTAGATTGGATAGGAGCTGAATATCTTGGTTAACCTGTGTTGTCATCAAAATCCCATTTATGGCAGCACCAATTTCGGCTTTATCCTTGATCTATAAGAATTTCCGTAGCTATCTGCAGTTTTTCGTTAATCTACAATCAATATTCTCCTTCATAATTGAATATTATGCCTGTTTATCGCTGAAAACGACATCCTAATATGTCTAGATAATTGAAACCAAATTAATATAATTCTTGGAAGTAAATCCACTAAGCGGGGATGCACAATAGATCTTAAGGTCAAGGTGCTCGCAAGGTCGGTTTTGATCTGTCGCCCCTCCTCTAATCTAATCTAATCTAATCTAGGGTAAAAAAACAGATTTTTTTTCACCCTGTAGAAAACGACGTAGGCCGAGTTTTCTTGAAATCCAAAACTGGTGATTGATTAAGGATGAACATACCTACTCGTACAATTAACAAACTCCATCGATTTTTTGAGACTCCATTGATAAATTTTAGTTTATCATTCAAACTTAGGCACTTGCTTCTAGACATTTTCGCACAACTTTTCACACTAGCGTAATAGTTAGATTGAAACCAAACAGCCATGGGTGTATTTAAAACTATTTCAGATGGATCTCTGTCCGCCATAATGATTTAACTTAAGGACGGCATTTATTACGTACGTCTGGAAGAATTTCGTAAAAAAACCCACCCTTGTACTTTCTCACCGATACACATTCAAAGAGTGATGTTCTATGAATATTTCGTTATAGACAGAATTGACTTCGTTTTAGAGGGTGTTTTCAACATGGATTTTGGATTCAAGGTGCAATGTCTGTACGAAATTCGTTATACAGGGAAAATTATGACCAAAATATCCAACTGGTTCCATGCTGAATCCTCATGAAAGCACATTGAACTTTTACAACGAAAATATTAAAAATAACTCTCATCGTACAACACAATGAAAAAACTGTTGCTTGGCTCTGTTTTACTTTGCTATGCAAATATGAATTTAACTTGTAGATGACGTTACGCTGAAAGTAAACTTGAACCGACCGAAACTTTTAAATTAACATCTCTCTCGCGGTCAGCAATTACGTACTTTTTGTCCCTTTTATTCGCATTGGAAAATTTTAATCCAGCATTTCTTGTTTCAACTTCTAGCCAGAAACCGAATTTGTAATTGCTTTCGCTGTGGGAGATGCGCCTGGAAGGAATGGAAATTACGAATCCTGAAATCATTTTAAATTATTCATTTTTCTCATACTGCTTCGTGGAAAGTGAATTCCGGATCAAAAAATGGCAATAGTTAAATACGGAAGGATAATTATTAGCTTAGTGGGATTGAAGCAGCAGTACCACAAATAGTGAAAAATGTTGTTTCGATTCATCTGAAATCTTCATCAGGGCTCTGGAAAAGCGATACTAAAATACATAGCTGGGCGATGATTATCACATTTTTTTTGGTTGTGAAAGTAGTTAAGAACTTATGAAATGAATGTCTTTGAAATTCGGACCAAGTACGTGCCTGTATGCTTCCGTGGAGAGTGGAAATCAGTTGATTAGTTCCGGAGTTAGTTACTCCCAGTCAGACTTCGTTTCATTCATTTTCAAATATTGGCAAAATCCCAGATTTGCGATATGCAAGAACGCTTCAGTCAATGCAACAAATGGTGAACGTTTCGCTACTTCGTTCAAGGTTTTCATATGGAACTGGAGATGGCGTTTTCGGTATATGTAATACCTGAAACAAGATACCATTTCGCTGTAAGTTCCAAGAAATACCTTGCATCATTCAGAGCTATCCTGTGCTGATGAGTCCTAATAAGGACGAAATGGATCAATAGGTGCACTGTTTGATACCACTTCCTTACATTTTGTCTCGAACGTGGACGAAATTAGCTCCGAAGTTTGAGTTTAATATGGTTGATTTCTATCGATTATTATTATTCTCTGCTTTCACTATATTACGAAAACCAATTTGTTCCCGTAATATATCTGGTATAATCCCTGTTAATATAAGTAGGCTCCAAGCACCGCGACCGTACAGATTGCTAGAAATGAACCATGGCCCATTCTCCCGCATTCTATGAGAAATTCCTTGTGGGACGTTTATTGAAATTTCTATGGCGCACAGAGTCGCGATGAAATTTAGGTGGCTCTCTAGCAGCCTAACGTCATTGTGCAAGTGGGGAAGAATGCAATATCCCCGTTATTTACTGTGAGTCTCAGTACTTTCAGTCGAAGATGCCGTAGAACGAACGCATTTCCTGAAGGGTCGAATTGGGGTCGCTGAATTGTTATGGGATCTTCTTATATGATATATTATTGCGCTCCTTCGTTATCGTTGTCGGGAGGATCAATCATCCCTTTGAACATGCCGCGTTGGTAGGGGTATACCTTACGGTTTTGCTGAGAACTTTTGTGCTCTCTTGTGTTAAATCAATCTGCTTTTTTTTACTTTTACTAGTGAATAAGGAGAATGGGGGAGAAAAATTCCAAATTCAAAAAAGCACAGGGAAAACTACTTCTCCTGAATAGATCAAAAACATTGGTGGTTAATTTTCGGGAACAATTAAAAGTGACAAAGGAAGGCGCTTCAACTTGCGCGTTTATTTTATATGAATAAAATATAGATTGCGCGCCGAATTCGTCTGGGTGTTTTGACATACAGGGTTTTCCAATAAGAGGTTTTATTTCACATAATTCTATGTGTTATTTTGATATTCATAGAAAATTTCCATTTTGCAATATACCTATGATCGGATGTTTATTTCATTATGAAGAAGAAGCTATGCCTTTAATAGTGGAAAATAACATCAGGCAAATGACCACCACGACCACGCTTACAGGACCATCCTTTCAATGAAATTTTCCATAACCAAATCGCAAAGTGGCTGCCCTATGTCCTCGATAGCCTCACGAATTCCATCTTTAAGGTCTTGAATCGACGCTGGGCTATTGACGTAGACCTTCCCTTTCGCGTGGCCTTAAAGGAAAAAGTCGCATGGTGTTAAATCACAAGATCAATCACTCTTGGGTTTTCCGAGCTCCAGAAGCGACAATTTTGCTTGTTGACGAAGCCACTGAGGTGAAAATGGCCTCATCACTCAAGATGATTTTTCAATGGAATTCCACCAATTTCTTTATTGCGTTCTGACAAGGTGCTTCACGACGACCCAAAAATGTTCGAGTTTTACGAACCATCTCTGCCAAATTTTCACTATTTTTATAGTGAATTTCAATAAATTCAATGCGTTCTTGAAGCGTGTATCGTTATATTTTCATTAATGGCCTACTTGTCAAATGTCCAAAAATGACAGCTTTAAAAGTAACATCTACCGAAATAGCTGGCTGTTCAAAACAATACCTCTTATTGGAAAACCCTTTAGAATTAAGATGTACGACATTTATAAAAAGGATTCGTACACGATTCAACAACGCCCTTGAATTATTGATTTATGTTATGAATATCAGCGTTTTGTAAATTTTTGGGTTGAAATATTCGTTTAGTCAAAAGTACTATTGTTCGAATTATAAAAACATTTCAAGAGGCACCTTCGGTGAATGATCAAATTAGTGAAGAATAAAATCGTAGTGGTCTTCAACAAAAAAATTTTGATTAGGTTTGTGAAAGTGTTGCTGAAGACTCTGAAATATCAATTAAAGGACGTTCACAAGATGTTGGACATAGTACGTAATATGGCGTATTTCACACAAAGATTCAGAGCTGAAGGTACAAAAATTTCTTGGATAATAATCTCCAGAAACGGTGATGTCAATTTGCCTCCAAGATAATGTAATTAGACACCGTTGGAATATTTTCTTTGGGGTTATGTGAAAAGCCAGGTCTAAAAGAATAATAAACATTCGATTTCTGCATTGAGAAAGGAAATCATTCTTGTCATTATTAAAAGAGAGCCTTAATTATGTCGAAATGTCATTGAAAATGACCCATGCTGATAGAAACATTGAGAAATATAAAGAAAAATTATAGAAATAACGCAAAAAACATCAAAGTACGCTCATTTCAAGTTCCATATTGAAATTTCATCAATCGCCGTCAGATAGGTTTCCCTACAATTATTCGAAATATCAAACGCATGAATTAAAATTTCAACAGCCCCTCTAGACTCAGATTCAATACAACACCGTCTCTGCTGTTAGTTGCAGCTCTCGTCTCATGTTGTTTCCGGTTCAGCGAAAACAGGTTCGTTACAAACAACATACTTTTCATTGTGACAGAAACAGGAACGAAAACTGAATCACTTACTGTTTGCAAGAAGGTTCACATCTTTTCGAATTACTTACAAGACATTGGAGAGCAATCTGAAGTAAACGTGTTCCTGATAATGCATTCAGAGAGAGTGCATGAATATTTTACATGTCTTCACTCGAGTTGAGGTGTTATGAGGACTGCAACCGAGCTTTAAATTTGAGATATTGCTTCCTTCTGGAATCGCTCTTTCTGGATTTCGACAAAGCGGAGTTGAATGGGAAATAAGTCTTGAACTTTCACAAACAATCGTGGAATGAGATTCAGATATTTTTCAATATGTCACCCATCGTATTCTTTGAAGGTGTAGAAATTCAAAGCGAAATTCTAATGCGTGCTTCAAATTTTTCTTATTGAAAACTTTATAAATGTTTCCACACTCCAAAAAATAGGATCATCTACAGAATTAGCAGAACAATGGAGATGTATCAAAACAGCTATTGAAAAACTGAAGAAAAACAACTGAAAATACAAGAATAGATGAAGCCCTACTATGAAAAACAAACGGTAAATTAGAATACAATAACAGTGCAATAATAAGAAGGACTTTAAAAAACTCAAGTTTAAATTATTTGTCAAAAGGAAGGATAAATACTTCATATTAGGAACTGAAGGAATATTTTTGTATAATTAAAGTCATTGACGATGTCTGTATTATACAAAATATTTCCATGAATCTTCCTTCAATAAATCCCAGTCGAAAGCAACTTTATCCCAATTCAAAGCAATGAATGATCCCGATTGTAGAACCCAAGGCTCCAATATTTTGAGCTATTTATTGTACCGAAGTAGCTATCGCTTCTCATAATGGATTCGGGTAGCCAATGACATAGCAGAGCAGATAAATCACAAAAGAAAGCAACTTAATTCTAGTTCAAAGCGATGAATCATCCCGATTGTAGAACACCAGCCTCCAATATTTTGAGCTTTTGATTGTAACGAAGTAGCTATCGCTCGCCATAAAAGATTCGGGCAGCCAATTACATAGCAGAGCAAATAATTCAAAGTAGAAAGCAACTTAATCCTAGTCCAAAGCAATGAATTATCTCGATTGTAGAACCCAAGCCTCCAATATTTCAAACTATTGATTGCAAAAAAAAATAGCTATCGCTCACCATACTAGATTCGGGTAGTTAATGATTGCAGAGGATGCCGCATTTCTGCCATAAGTCAGACAAATGTTTGAACTTTATTTTACCCTCAGACTGCTAAACCTTCCTCATTACATTCCGAAAGAAACACTGATCTCGAGCCGACATAGCAGAGCAGATAAATCTCAGTAGAAAGCAACTTATTCCTAGTCCAACGCAATGAATGATCCCGATTGGACAACCCAAGCCTCCAATATTTCGAGCTATTGATCGTGACAAAGTAGCTATCGCTCAACATAATAGTTTCGGGAAGCCAATGACATAACAGAGCAGATAAATCACAGTAGTAAGCAACTCAATCCTAGTCCAACACAATGATTGATTCCGGTTGTAGAAACCAAGCCTCCAATATTTTGAGCTATCGATTGTAACGGAGTAGCTATCGCTTACTCTACTGAATTTGGGCAGATAATGAAAGAAGACGATGCAGCATTTTGGCCATCAGTCTCATTTAAAGACTTCTGACGATGTGTATATAATCCAGAATATAACCTTGTTCAGACAAACGTTTGAACGTTTTTTTTACCCTCATACTGCTAAACCTTCTCTCATTACATTCCGAAAAAACACTGACCTCGAGCAGACATAGCAGAGCAGATGAATCCCAGTAGAAAGCAACTTAATCCTAGTCCAACGCGATGAATGATCCCGATTGAAGAACCCAAGCCTCCAATATTTTGAGCTATTGATTGTAACAAAGTAGCTATCGCTCACCATAATAGATTCGGGCAGCCAATGATTGCATACGTTCCCGCTTTTCGGTCATAAGTCTTGTATACAAAATTGACGTCATTAAGATACTTTCGACGATGTGTGCATTACCTAAAATATATCCTTTTTCAGACATATGTTTGTACAGCTCTCTTTACCCTCATAATGCTGAACCTTCTCTCATAACATTCCGAAAGAAACACTGACCTCGAGCTGACAAAGCAGAGCAGATAAATCCCAGTAGAAAGCAACTTAATCCTAGTCCAACGCGATGAATGATCCCGATTGAAGAACCCAAGCCTCCAATATTTTGAGCTATTGATTGTAACAAAGTAGCTATCGCTCACCATAATAGATTCGGGCAGCCAATGATTGCATACGTTCCCGCTTTTCGGTCATAAGTCTTGTATACAAAATTGACGTCATTAAGATACTTTCGACGATGTGTGCATTACCTAAAATATATCCTTGTTCAGGCAAATGTTTGAACAGCTCTCTTTAGCCTCATAATGCTGAATCTTCTTTTATTACATTCCGAAAGAAACACTGACCTCGAGCCGACATATCAGAGCAGATAAATTCCAGTAGAAAGCAACTTAATCCTAGTCCAACGCGATGAATGATCCCGATTGAAGAACCCAAGCCTCCAATATTTTGAGCTATTGATTGTAACAAAGTAGCTATCGCTCACCATAATAGATTCGGGCAGCCAATGATTGCATACGATCCCGCATTTCGGCCATAAGTCTTGTATACGAAATTGAAGTCATTTATATTCCACCTTCGGTCTAAGCGAAGAATCGTAAAAGACGATACCCGGAAGAAGAACTTCCAATAATTGAAAGATCGACCTGCTAGGGGGAGAACGGATGAGTTCTATCAATAGAAAATTACAAGTTGCGCCATCCCGGATATTGACAGTGAGTGGAGATTGTTAAGTTCTGAAGAATGCCAATGAATAATTTTCCATAGCTTGGGCAGAGCTACGGCTGATTTTGGGTTAATAATTTGGGTTTCTTATATCTTTTTTACGATGGATATTCATAGGAAACTTTTTCAATTATGGTGTTTCAGAAGGCAAGTTTTATTTATCTCAATTTATCGTTTGATTACGACAACATTCAACTAATCGCAACTAGGGTAAGTTGGCCTTCCACTGAGTGAAGTGATAATATAATGATAGCTGAATTACCGAGTAAATTACAGCTATTATTCGCGAGTAGCAAACCATACTTTATCCACGATTATTGTATTATCCACCCATTAATTACGTCTGTTTGCTGGACCATACTGATACCCATTAATCACAAGTGGATTATGTGTTATTATTCACTGCTGTCAGATGCTTCATAGATTTGGCTTTATATTATATTCTTTAAATCTTTATTTTTTCAGCATTCTAGAACACTCCAATTGACAAATATGAGTACAAATCCACTTTCATTATATCAATTAAAGCTTTTTTTATTACAAAATATACAATGAGCGGTTCTACAAAAATTTCTCATGTGTCAACTTGACTTTTTTCACGCTTGTCATAGAAGGGTCTTGTCGCGGTCGCCAAATGTTTAAATCTTCAAGCAATATATTCAGTAGTCGTGGATGAAGTATAATATGCTACTCGAGTATAATGGCTGTTATTAACTCGGTGATGTATACCTTGTCAATCGAGGACCAAATGTACTTTTAATTTCATTAATTAAGGCAATTTTTATTACAAAATTTACAATGACAAGTTCTTCAAAAATTTTCATGTGTTCTCTTCACTTTTTCCACACTTGTAATAGAAGGGTCTTGTCGCGGCCGCCAAATGTTAAAATCTTCAGGAAATATATTTATTAGTCGGGGATAAAGTATAGTATGCTACTCGCATATAATGGCTCTTATTCGCTAGGTAATTTAAGCCACTCGCCTACCTCTCGTAGCCTCGTCATTAGCTATCATTATATACGCTCGTTGCATAATAAACTTTTAAATATACACGGCTACTGATAATATTTCATGGAGTTTTTAATATTTTGTGACAGGATTCTTCTACTACAAGCATGGCGAAAGTCAAGTTGAGATATGTAGGTTAGTTGATAGTGGGGTAAACAATACGAATTACAATTTGAATATTCTGTGAGTGTGAGTAAAAACTTTCTTATGATAACTTCAAACCTTCCTTTCCAGTTAAGTAGTTATTCTGTCTAGACTATTATGTTAACATCTATCTACGAATTTTCCATAGTCATTTCCACCGAAAAATGAAATCGAGAACGTCGTATCTGATGAAATTGACTTTTTCCTTCTGCGCCGAAAGCTTTGCTTTGTCGAATCTTCTGCTGCTAATTTCAGCTGCTTAATGTTCTCTGCGTCGAGCAGAATAATGCAGGAAAACTTTGAATCCTTTTCTAGTGCAGAAACTCGGATAAGTGCCTCATCCCGCATCAAAGTTTTCCACGAGAAAATGTAGGAAACAATGCCGTGCGCCACATGAATTTTTAAAGTACAAACATAAGGCCGACATTCAAAATATTTCGTATTACAATGCAAAGTGTTAAAGCATTCATAATTCAAAACGACACAATGCATCTGTAATGTCCACGTGATGATGATGTGATACAGACTCCTGCAAGTTACATCTTTGTGAATGGAAAATGTAATCAACTCTCTTTTGAAGTCGTTCCTTTGAACTGATTCCGGCTTGATGGTTATTATTACTTTAGGTCAGAATATGAAATATTCTTTGCTTTTGCGTATGACATGTAGGGTTTTTTCATATTGATGTGTTGAAATTGATACTCTTGAAGCTTCAAACATTATGAATCGGCTGAACCTAGTGGAAAGCCGTTCAGCTAGAAACAAGATATTTCAAGATGTCGAGTAATTTTGATAGATCTTTGAGTGACCATAACTCACAAATCACCCGGAATATTTTCATGGTATCTTTCCAATTTTAATTTCAGGTTTATTGCATTACGTATTCTAGGTTTTCTACTAGACACAAGTCTGACTCGGATGTGAAAGTATTGAATACAGCGGAACTTCGCGCTGAATCCGCGAAAAAAATAGTTATAAAGAAATGTCGTTATACAGAATATTTGTTTTTATAGTCGGCAATGTCGCGGTCGACTTCACTGATAAATTTAAGTTTATCATTCAAACTTAAGCACTTCCTTTTCGACATTTTTTCACTACTTTCACACTAGGGTAATGGTTAGATTGAAACCAAACAGCCATGGGTGTATTTGAAACCGTTTCAGAAGGATCTCTCTGCCGCCGTAATGATTTAGTTTAAGTTCAGGATTAATTACGTACGTCCAGAAAAATTTTGAAAAAAACCCACCCTTATATCTTCCTACCAATACCCATTCAAAGAGTGATGTTTTTTGAATATTTCGTTATAGAGAGAATTTGCTACGTTTCAGTGGGTGTTTTCAACATGGAATTTCGATTCAAGGTGCAATGCCTTGTACGAAATTCATCATACAGAGAAATTCGTTATACGGATGTTTGTTATTGGGAAGTTCCACTGTAATGAATACATAGTTTGCGTCAGTTTTTATGTTGTTTCGAATATCATAACAGATTCTGAAAATAAGAAATATCAGACGTTTTTTTTAATTCAATAATACAAGGAGACCTGAATTTTACATCTCACTTTATGCTTACGAAAAAACGACCTATAAACAAGTGTCTCAAATTTCGAATTCCAATCAGAAAAGTTAGTTAACCCTTAACTACGATGTGGCTTTTTAGTCACGCTATTACCGACGTGGACCGCGAGGGGCCGCTGATAAATCATTGATTTTCTGGAAAAATATGAGTATACATATTGTTCTGAAACTGAAAAATGACTATACAGAAAATCGTGATACTAAAGCGAACATAACCCCTCAAGAACAATTAAATATTAATTTTTGTATTAAGTGCGTAAAATGAGTGTTTTTTTCATGGCATATGAGTTGTGTAAGATTCATTATCAGTAGGAGAATGGAAGTATTGCAATTCATAACGAAAATTGTCAGAGTAGCACGATTTTGTAATTTCATCAATATCGTTCAGTTTTTTTCGAGAAAATGAACAGGACGCACCTTCAAAATTATATCAGATTGTATAATTTAAATAGTTGTCTTCTTGGAACATTCAGATTGAGATACTCATCAGAAAAGTTCACAATAATTTTTTAAAATATAAAAAAGTGAAAATAATATCGCGAAAAATAATTGAGTTGAAACACACTGAGATATTTCCCTATACTATATACAGGCCGATCAGTCACTCTTTCGTCTATTGCTTTTTTCATCGAATCATTTTCAAGCAACATATTTTCCCTTGAACTTAAAAAGGATAAAATTTTACAACGGTCGAAATAATTTTTTTTATTCAAGTCATAAATTTAATGTGACGAAACTCCTTATTCCACAAAATTTTCGTAGCATAATTTATAGAAGGGAGTATTTCGGTAGAAGTGAAACCGTGTGGAAGATGTTTTCCATTTGGGATTCTATACCTTATAAATGCGTTTTTCCCATCAATTTGTCGATCTCCCACCGAATTTCCAGCCCAACTGATACTCAAGGGAATGGGGAATAACTCGACCTTTTCTATAAAGAGTGTGGCTGTTTGGTAAAGTGAAGGTCTTCGCACGTATTTCGGATATATTTTCTGATGAGTTAGTTCTCTTTGATTATTCCTTATGCCAATTTTCCCTTGGCCGAAGTAAGGTTGGGAGGATATAAAAAATAATTGACCGATTGAGGTGTGCGATATAAGCTCTGAAATAGTTCTTTAATACAAGTGCAGAAGGCATTCAATTTCAACAAATTTTTTGACAAGTGGAAAAATGCGGTTTTTGCTTTCTTGAGTGATTCAAATCAATGGAGAGCTATTTATACCTACCGTTCTGAACAAATGTCTGTAATTTTCGACTTTTGAGCCGAAAATGATCTCACTATACAGGGTTATTCCTTATTGAATGTCAAATGTCAATATTTATGAGGGTGAACTTTGGGCCCATTTTAAGAAAAAAATTCATATGAACATATGTCCTAAACGTCTCAACTTTTCAGTAACAGGGTGGTAAAGTTTTCAAAAATGAATAATTTTCAATTATTACTTACAATACCGCTTCAGATATTTCAATGAAATCTGTTGTACATGTACTATGAATCAAAAGGCATTTTTTTAATACCCCTTTTTTTCAATTTCACCAGTGGCGGTCGTTCGTTATTTGACCTTCGCATTTTGACAGACATTGAAGGTGTGCTACAGATTTTTCCTGAAATAAAAATTATTTTTGAAATTCATAATCATTTCTCACCAAAGTTGATCTCCTGATTTTTTTCACCGTGATGCACGGTTTCCGCTTGAAAAAATAAAAACCGTTTCTCTGTATGATCATAACAATATCGTTAATATATACATATGACTATATCAGCATGCAGAAAAGAGATTAAATTTTTTTTAATTCAAGGAAAGTCAGTGGCGTAACTTCAACTACCCTGTACCTCAAAGGTAAGACGTTCAGGACATATGTTCATATGAAGTTTCTTTCTTGAAATGGGCCCAAAAATAACACCCATAAATATTGAAATTCAATTAGGAAACACACTGTATGTACAGCACATTTATTTCGATGTTTTAGCACTACAACTCTTAAACCAGAGTTATAAGCGAAAATTGGAAAATGGCGATATCGTGAAAAATCATATTAACATTATACAGGCTCTTTTCCACGTAGAATCAAGTAGCATGCTCGTCTCTTTGGCACCATTTCTAATTACGAAGGTATGACCCAAAGTTAGGTTTTTTTTAA
Source organism: Propylea japonica (assembly GCA_013421045.1). Classification (NCBI taxonomy): domain Eukaryota; kingdom Metazoa; phylum Arthropoda; class Insecta; order Coleoptera; family Coccinellidae; genus Propylea; species Propylea japonica. The sequence continues at coordinate 64,873,955 of CM024240.1, read as the reverse complement.
TGGGAACACTAGATATTTGTGCCATTTTCTGAAAGCTTAATTTTTTCTGATTTCAAAAATATATAACATTGTATGGTTTGTATAAATATGAGAATAGAAAAGGATAAAAAACCTATTTTCATCGAGTCTCAATATTTTCTTTGGTTTCAACTGTTGATGAGCAGAGAAAAAAATAGCAATCGTTTAAATTACCACAATCTTTTTCCACTGTTTTTTATTGCTATGCTCTTCTCTCAATTTCTCCAAGGTCGAAGAATAATGGTCTGCTGTGTCATAGAGATTCGAGCTTTGACTGTCAAATCATTCGAAAGTTTGAATTCAAATCAGCGGCATCATTGTTCCGAAATACGTAATATTTTTCTATTTTGAAATAAATTACGAAAGTAATGAAATGTTTGACATGCTCGAATTTTACATTAGATGCAATTATAATGATCTTGTTATAGGAAGCGCCATTTTTCTGTGCTCATCAACAGTTGAAATCATAGAAAATATTGAGACTCAGGTGCAGATAGGTTTTTGACTATTTTCTATAGGTACTCATGTTGATGCAAATATATTTTTGGAATAAAAAAATTAAGCTTTCAGAAAATGGCTCGAAAATCTATCTCCTAATCTCCTCTGGTTTAAAAGTTGTAGTGCTAAAAAATCGAAGGGGGCCCACCCTATACACTTTCATCGATCATTATTAATTCCAGTCAAGCAAAACCAAAACAACAAAGCAACAAAAATGAGTTCAGTATGCACCACTATTGACAACCGTAAAATCCAATACAAACCTACGGTTTTCATGTCATCTTATTTCCAACAAGGACCTAACGTTATATTTATTTCTTTCGAGTCGGCGAAAGATATCGTTTCGAAATGGGAGCATGGAATTGGCATGATGACCATAAATCATATACACGTGATGGTTTCTAAGCCTCGAAAATAAAATATCTGGTAGCATTGTTCAACGTGACCCGTCTGTTTTATCCGCTGCACAATTTGACCATGATTGATGGATTGTTTTGACTTAATTCGTTGGTTTCAGATTTTCGTTTCATCAATTTTCTTGTACGATGTTAAATGAGGTGATACTAACTCCAACGACATGAAATATTGACTCAGTAGGGGAGACCGGTATCAATTGTAACAAATATTCACTCAGTAATTTTTTTTTAATGATCTTACTTGTTGAAGAGAAGATTTCACTTTTATAAGATTATGTACTGAATTGACTATTGCTTTCAAAAATTGAAACTCAAAAAATTCATGTTGTTATCAAATTAATGCATTTTTCATGATTCTTCGATAACTGTTACAGCTGACACCGACTTTCAATTGTGTATCAAATGTAACAGGTGTGATTAGTTACAGGGTATTCAAGTTTCAGAAATATTTTTTTTTTCTACACAGAGTAAAAAAACAGAAAACTACAAGAAAAAGAATATAATTAAACTGAAAGAATAAGAATGTATCTAATGATTCAATTATCCTTCAGAATCTGAATTACAGTATGTGCGAAGATAAAATGAACTTTTGTCCGTGCAGTGTAAATGTGCCCATTTTTTACACGTCTCACATTGTAATCAATCCTATGTGTTCATTGAATAGGGTTCAGACAACATTAAACATACAGTGTCCTCATCTGAAGAATCGTAGGAGTAATTTTGCACGATCGTTTTCAATATAAAAACATCAAGCTTGAAAAAACAATTAGTGGCACATGGGATATTCACTTTCACAGCGTTTTATTAACATTTAATCTACAAAATAGCTGGCGTAAGATTCAAACTAACTGAAAGACATACTACCGAATAAAATTTATAGAGTTATTAGAAAAAGTTACGCAACGTGGTGCACATATTTTCATTTGTTTGTTTTTTTACTACTATTACTTTACTACTATTTTTTCTTATTATATTATTCCTCCTAAATATTTTGATTAAATTTTCTTCAAGTTTTGAACCTGATTTATCGATCTTGAATCATTACTACCCCCTCCCCCCATGAAAAAAAACTATATCCGCCCTTGCGTGTTTGTGTAATTTTATTGAGATATCAAACTTTTCGAAAACGAATTGGTTTGTTTCTCAGAGTAAGAAATAAATATAGAGATGTCCCTACGCGTGAATAGTAGTGATTTGTAATCGACCAAGTATTAGAGTGAGATGGAAAGCATTTTACTGCCACTCTGGGGTGAAGTAAAAAATTAGTTAGAATTGTATTTCTTCACTATCGGACCCAACAGACGTTGTTCTGCATACACAAAAATTCATTCAATTCAATCCAGCCGTTCAGTTGCAGAATAGATGAATAACCTAGATAACGACTACAGCGCCATCTGTTGATCTGATTTGTGATCATGAACATACGGGCATCAGGCAATCCAAAATAAATAAATAAAATTATTGTATTCATACGTTATTTTTGATCAAAATTTTAAATTTTCGATTCACTCGATGTAACTTCACTTTTTGTCCAAATGTCAAAATCATTATAACCCATAAATATGTATTCTATGACTGCTTGATTGGTCGTGAGAAAAAAAAGCCTTTTATTTTGTTCTGAAAATTTTTTTAGGAATATGGTATAAACCTTGACCTAGCAATTATGAACACAACAAAAAAAGAATTATCCAATTTGGTGCAGCCGTTTGAAAGATATTGCATTTCGACGGTAACCAAAGATCCTCTTTCAATAATATAGATAGATTTCCTGAATAATATATAACAATTTCGTAAATTTGCCTCAGTTATACCTGAATACCGAAATAGGCTTAAGCAACAATAAACTGCCATCAAATCAGTAAAATAATTCACGTTCATATGAAAATGTAAAAACATCGCATCAAGAAACTAAACACTATAACAGACGATGTTGCCAAAGTCATAGAAGCAAGGACGTAGCCAGGAATTAATTTCGGGGGGAGGGGGGGGTTTTGACATTTCGGCAATTGACTTTGTAGGTGCCAGGAATTGTGAGGGTCGCTTTCTGTAGCAAGTATTTGTTGTTTTTGAGAATTCAATAATCCTTTTCCTACTTCGGAAACAATATTCAACATAGATATTAGATATTCTTGGTTAGGTTAGATAAACCTATTTTTCAAATATGCTTCAGAATTTAATTTTTATTCACTCAAACAAAAACTTGGAAATAGTTATTTATTATACAAGGAAAAAAAGTATTAGATTTAAGCTCGCGTCGGGAGACAAAAAGCCGAGAGCTAAAATCTTATATTTTTTCCGTGTATAATACACTATTTCTTTCTGTGACAGGAAAAACGACCATTTAATAGTGAGAGAAATATAACTGTTCATGACATTACTTTTTTTCCCCTGGAAAAATAGTGTGTACTTTCTTCTCGGCTACATAGAGAATCATTTTTTTGACATGGAAAAAAGTATTTTCGTAAAAAGTCATATGAATATAAAGTGTTACTTTTTTTCCGTCACAGAAAAATAGTATATAATATTATAAGGATTAAAAGTGCATATTTTTTTTACGAGCAATATTTGCAGTTGCGAGGCGCAGCCGAGCGAATGCAAAATTGCAAGTTAAAATAGACACTTTTAGTCCGAATAAAATTGGTTTTAGTCAAAAATCGTTAATAATTTGGTTATAAATTTGAACACATACTAATCATGACAGTGATTATCAAGTAGACGTCAAATGCAATTACTTTTAGTCCTAGGATTAAAAGTAGCGTTTTTAATCCTAGGATTAAAAGTGTTGCTAAGTAACGAGTGAATTTTTGTAAAGTAAGGGAATTGGTGGCTTTTGCACCTAAAAATAATACAAAAATGTCAACATTTTTTGATGGTTGGAGAAAAACAATATTTATTCCACAAACAATAACTACAGGATGAATCAAAATGAAATTAGTGTGGATGTGTGCTTTCATTGAAACTAAATAGAGTTTTTTAATGTTTTACTTCAAAATAGTGAATATTGAATAGGTATTAAAAATGAAACAGTGAGAAAACACAAACAATATTTTTTATGGTGAATTCCTTCAGTTAAAGTCTATCCGTCTTTTTTTTAGAGCAATTGGTCAACCACTTCATTTTCATCAATTTTCACACTAAGTATAATGAATATTCATAAGCGCCAACCCATTCAATCTAGTTTTGCTAGAAGAATTGCGCAGGTAATTTTTAATTCTCCTCAAGCTGAAAAACCTTCTTTCTGGGATAGCAGTAGATACCGGAATCTGGAATCGTAGCTTGAAACTTTAATATCATCCATATTGCTGATATGAATTGATAATTTTAACAAGATGATCGATGATAAGTTGGTTTAAGATTATTATTAGGTATATATTATAACTCTGAAACAATTCGGGGCTACGCCCTTGCATAGAAGCCGTTAGTATCAGAATAGCTTTTTTTCATTTCATGAGAATAATATTCTTGTAGGTTTCTGAAAGTTTCAAAGTCCCTGAAACGCTTCATTTTTTGCATCAAACCGAAGCTGTATTCAAAACGCTACCGAATTATTAACATCTCAATTTCACTCAAACTCGTATATAGACCATAGAATCGAGTAAAAAAATCAAATATTATAACGCATTTATGACGGTCGGTGAAGTTTCCGCCACTAAGTGGGCATTGTATGCTAATTGGCGTATCCACCACGACTTCGTACGCTGCGAAGCCTCTGTGGACCAAACCCGCTCTGTGGTCCTGGCTCATTACCCGAATACGTCCTTTCTCAACCCAACAACCTGGAATGTGTTACACAGGATACTCTTAATTACATTAGCTCGGACCCAGCCGAATTCTATTCGGATAAATTGTTAATTTATACATTCTGGGATTTTCTATGCCCTGCCTTGGTACGAACTCAATGTTTGCTTTGAATTTAAATACATAATTCGACATTTCTCTATACTTTGAACGAGGTTGATGAATTTTGGTTTGAAAGCGAATTCTGGAGTTTTTTGAAGATATCCGGTTCTGGATTTTTGATACACAGAAAAAAATAATTATGATATAAATAGTTATTTATTATACAAGGGAGAAAAGTATTAGATTTTGGCTCGAAATTATGTTGTCAAAAGCGTTGACAACATTTTCTGTGTTCACTGAATATTCCTCTGTAGTAGGGCAGTCCAACGAACTGTCATTGCTTTGTTATTCATTTCTGACTATAACAACTTCAAAAATTTTTCCCACGTATTTTTATTAGCGGGTGTTGTGGGCGGGTGTTATTATAACTCTCGCTTTTCGGTTCATAGACATGTCTACGGTTGTGTTATAGCTACTATTACACATAGAAACTAGTTTAAAAATTGACATATTACTCTATAGGAGTGGATAAACATATTTTATCTGATTAATTGTTGATAGAACATCTCATTTTTATGAGTATTTCTAATAATTACTAGAAGCCAGAGAACTTCAAAAACAAAAACACTTCTCTTATTGGCATAGAAATTCTACATCATTACAATACAAAAATATTGTCGACGATTGAACAATAACATATAAAGGGTTTTCCAATAAGAGGTGTTATTTTGATATTCAAAGAAAAATGCCATTTCTCAATATAAATGATCAGATGTTTATTTCATTAAAGAGCCGTTAATAGTGGAAAATAACATCGGGCAAATGACCACCACGACCACGCTTACAAGACCATATCCTTTTAATCACAATTTCCAAAACAAAAACGCAAATTTGCTGCCCTATGTCCTCGATAGCCTCATCCATCTTTGAGGTCTTCAATCGACGCTTAGCTATTGGCATAGACCTTCACTTTCACGTGGCCCCAAAGGAAGAAGTCGTAGGCAGTTAAATGACAAGATCTCGGTTGCCTATTGTGATCACCTCTTCGAAAGATAACACGGTCCGGAAACTTTTCCCGCAAAATATTAATGGTTTCGTTGCTTGTGTGGCATGTAGCGCCGTCTTGTTGAAAGTAAACGTTAACCAGATCAATACTATCCAATTTCGGCCATAAAATATCATCTCTCGATAGCGCAATCCATTCACCGTAACTGTTGCTCCAGCCTCATTTTCGAAATGGAAATATTTTCGGCAGTTCTTTAGCGACACTAACTGGTCCCAACATCTCGAATTTTTCCACCAATTTCTTTATTGCGGTCCGAAAAGGTACTTCACGACGACCAAAAAATGTTCGAGTGTTACGAACCGTCTCTGCCAAATTTTCACCATTTTTATAGTAAATTTTAATAATTTCAATGCGTTCTTGAAGCGTATATCGTTCCATTTTTATTAATGGCGTAGTTTGTACTTGTCAAATGTCAAAAAATAACAGCTTCAAACGTGACATCTACCGAAATAGGGGCTTTTCAAAATAACACCTCTGTTTGAAAAACCCTTACTACACGAAGTTACTCAAACTCAGAGAAAATTAAAAATTTTCTCGTATAAAAGGTGCTATTTCATGAATTCCTCAATCTGTCCTCCGTATTTAAATCAAAATTCAACAATTGGGCGACGCTTAAATGGACCGATTAAATTATTCCTCCGTGAATCCAGAAATTTTTCAGACGTTCACTCTGAATGAATCCAATTTGCGGTCTTAACGGAAACTATATTTCAAGTTTCCATTAAACGCTTTTCAACGCTGGTACGGGGCAATAATTCACGTAACCAATTTCAATAAAATTAAAACTTTCCCATATTCCCGAGGCCTAAAAATTTGCAAGGTAAGCGCACTCTTCAGAACTCGAGGTCAGGTATGATGGGGTAATTTAGGCAGTCAATACTCCGTATTTTCGGCTATTTCAACCCAGAATCTTTTAGCGCTCAGAAATGATTTTTTTTATTTTTACGCTTTCCGTAATGTATGCAGATTGATGTAGAAGAAGTCTGGCAGGTCCTTCAATTTGTTATTACGTGCTTGAAATATTGAGGGTGGGCTTACGTCTTCAATAGGCAGATTGGGAGTTGGGATAATTCAGTCCTTAATGTGTTACATGTTTTCATTTGAATTTTATTTCTCAGCAGTGAATAACCTTCAAATGCGCAGGAATAAGCTGTTTCAAGCATGGGGATACAGCACGCTATCGAAGCTATAGCTTTGTTCAATTTTTCTCAGCCTGTTTTTTCCTGTATTTTCTTTAATACTCTAAAATGTGAATTGGATCTCCACGAAGCGAAAAACTCATGTATTGCATAATTTTTTTTAGTCTTTCGTCATTCTTCCGTTTCTTTAGATGTGGTTTCAAGATATGTCGTTAAAACATACCTATGTAAAATAGGATGATAATTCGGTTCAATGAAAAAAATACCGCACATATAGACATTCGAACTTATGCTCCTAACAAATCCTATGTCAATATACTCGATCAGGTAGACAGAGTAGTTCGCTTTTCTGTTTCCCTACTGCGATGTATTATACGTGGTAATTTTTGACCATATTATTGCACTGTCAAGGCTGTGATATATGTAAAGGGTGATTCACGTATCTTGGTAACCTATTTTTTTCGAAAAGAAATAAATATTTTTTTATTCTGTTGACGGTATTTGAAACAATGTTGACTTGAGATGTGCGTATAAGTCAGAGAAAATGATTGAGATGCTAGGCGTCGTGGCGCTATCAATTTTTTTTTCTCCAGAAACATACCTCTTTTATTGTGTCATTCAGAAGATAATTAAATTTTGTATTTGTCTTCTGAATAATTTTTTTTTATTTCTTCCATTCATTTTTTTCTGTATTGTGATATTATGCCTTGATTTAGAGACATTTCTCAAGCATTATATTCATCAAATATTAAATTTTATAACTTGCAATTCAAGTGAAATAATGAACATTATTAATTGATGAAAAATGGTTTGCTGTTACGACAAAGAATGTATAAAAATTTATTAGAATTGAATAACAAAAATTTGAGAAAAGCTCAGAGCAGGAGCGCTCGTTCTTTGGTGGAGCAATAACACTTATTACCTCAAAATTTTATATGTGATTTGAGATTGATATCGAATATATAAATGCAGAATATTAGCACAATCGGAATCATATTCTGAATATTATTCAAAAAATGAAATTTAAAAAAATAAATAATTACAAAAATTAAATTCTATGGTTCTGATAATGCGCTTCTCTTGAAATTTTGCATGAACATTCAGTATAGTAATTTTTATTCTCAAAATGAATTCCACTTCGAATATTCTGTTGTTGTTGTTGTGTTCTGCTTGTTATGGAAATATAAAGATTCTTCTTTCAATATTCCAATTGAATTTTTTATGGTTCTTTAACACTATGGCCACGAGATTTTGAATGAAGATTCAGTATACTAATCTTTATTCACTGAAAATATTTCACTAGAATCGGATATCATGTAATGGAAATATAAAGATTCTTCTTTTCAATATTCCAATTGAATTTTCTCTGGTTCTGTTTACACTATGACTACAAAATTTCGCATGAGGCTTGTTTTTAGCATCTTGCATTTGGCTAAAACCGTAACCGAGCCATTTGGGACCGAACTTATCCTGAAAATTTTAAGTCTCTTGAACAAGCCCTTCGAAAGTTATTATGCTAACTGACGGCCCCACGGACAGTACTGAATTGGACCACTATTCGTCATCAGGGTGTCTAACTCTATCGTTTCAGATCATTTTTGGCTCAAAATTTGAAAATTTCAGACATTTGGGCAAACGATATAGCACTCGTTTAAGTAGAACGAGCGTTCAAAAAGTGATGCATGTCAAAACTTAACTCTCTACAATATATGCAAAGAACTGTGGAAACCGAAATACAATAAACACGATTTCGATTACCAACCCTTTGAAGGGACCTGAAACACGTAATATAACTGAGGTTGTTCATAAATAAAGCTCTGTCGGAATCACTATGTAAATTGACGCCCTTGTATTTCAGGTAATGTCAGAGGACGCAGTGAATTATGAATTTAATAATAGATTGGTTCCCATATCCGACCATGGAACGATTTCTGTTTACACAGTAAGGTATATTTCGCAGCTTTGGGAGGCCGGAGAATGATATTAATATAACTCAAACATCGGCGATGTGTTGAAGGTTTGTATTACAGAGGAATTTACGATGTTTGGTCGTAATTTACGAAATCGTGGGTTCGCGTGGCACACCTGGTAACGTTTCACTTGACAAATAATGTTTTATTGGTGGTGTTTCGATTGTTATTTTCCCAGGATGAGGTAAATTTCTACGAATATGTAGTTGAATAGATATGGAAAATTTCATAATTTCAAATTTTTATTGCGTATAAAATATAAGTTTTTCAAAGGAGAACTTCAATATTGGAATTATCAAATTTTGTAGCGATCAACATAACAGTGTTGTTCCCTTTCTACTACTGAAGAATGAGAAAGATTATTGTTTGATAAAGATATCGTGTTGTTAAGATGATGTAAGAAAAGATAAAATTGAAGCAGATACGCAGAGTGACAATGCGACTCAAAGGTCTTCTGTGCGTTACCATATTAGAGCTACAGTTTGCCCAGGAATATAAGCTCATTATTGAGCACTCGTTCTACTTATACGAGTGCTATATCGTTTTGCCCATATATCTGTAATTTTCGAATTTTAAGCCGAAAAAGGTCTTAAGCGATAGGGTTGACTCGCTGATGTCGAATTCGTGGTCAAATTCAATTCTGTCCCTGGGTCCGTGCTAGATTGTGCTAGAGAAATTTTTGGGGCATGTTCGGTTTCCAAATAGCTCGGTTTAGCTCGTTAACCAGGCATATCGTACAGGATGTTCCATATAATATGGCCATTCAAAATTTTTGTTCCTCAATGTCTCAGACAAAAGCGAACCAATCGCAATGAAATGTTACGGCTTAAATGCAAGATGATCATGAAAATCATCGTGCAAAATTCTGTGGCCATGGTGTGAACAGAATCATAAAAAATTCAATTGAAATATTGGAAGCCGAATCTTTCCATAACAGAATACCCGATTCGAGTGAAATTTTTGTTGAGAATGAAAACTAATATACTGAATGTTCATGCAAAATTTCAGGAAGATAGCATCATCAAAACCATAGAATTTATAATTTTTTCTATTTATATGTATATTTTACATATCCCATTTTCTGGATAATTTTCAGAATATAATTCCGATTGTAGCAAGATTCTGCATTCATATATTTGGCATCAATCTCAACTCCCATATAAAATTTATTATTATGATATTGCATCGGTTGGGTCTGTTTTGTTCTTCCTGTAGATCATCTTTGATACTTCTGTAACTGCTCTAGCTTTTTAGTGTAAGAAGTATTTGCCGCACCCCTAGCAACGATTCCATAAATAAGGATAGTCTCAAACAGCGTGTGGTATAGCACACGCATGTGTGTCTCTGGTAAGTATGGTCTAATTTATCTCAATTTATAAGTAACAGCGCGGAGCTTCGTCACCAGAAAGTCAATATGTCCATGCCACCTCGAGGTCGCCCCCATTTGTATACCCAGATACTTCACTCCATCCCTGCGCAAAACAGAAAATCTCGAGTCGCCATTACTGAACGTCAGTGAATCGAACGGAGGCATTCTATTTGAATAAGAACCAAATGCAAGGTAGCATGTTAATCTTCAGTAAACTGCTCTCAAACCACTCGATTTTGTAATTGAAATTGGTTTCTGCCTTCTCCTGCAAGTATATCCACGAGTCAGACTGAAAAAGCACCGCCACATCATCAGCAAAACCAACCACCTCTCTCCCTATACTCAAATAAAACAATTCATTCATGTAGATGTCGAACAGAACTAGACCCAAGACTTATCCTTGGGGGTACTCCGCATTCTGACATCCGATACGGTAATGTTGATCTTAACTGTCTGACTTACCGCTCAAATAAGTAGGTATGCAACATTTGATGGGGCACACCTCTGATGCCTTTATTTTCCAAAGTCTCTAGCAGTTGTTTATGGCTAATAGTAGTAGTAGTAAACTCGTTTCATACATCAGATAAGGGTCTAACGTTCCCAGATTTTTTCTTGCATTCCACGTCACTGTAGTAATTGCACGTTACCGGTGGCTTTGCCGATAAGTAGATACGAAACTTGAACAATACATGTCAGTATCTTCCTTCTCCAAGAACTCTTTCAAGGTGCATTTACCTTTAGTTTGTGCTCCTTTTCTGGCTAGTGTGTTAGCGCTTTCGTTTTCTTTGATTCCTGGGTGACCGAAAACCCTAAGATACCTTGATTTTCTTGCATCCTTTGTTGAGTTTTCTTCGTCAATGTCATATGAGCTTTGAGTTTTACCAAGCAACCGCCCAACCTATCAAAGGTTTGAAAATGGTCTCAGTAAAGTTTTTCGACTACAACAACATGAATTCCTGTCGACGAATCCTGTATCATTGAATTTATGTCCAAGTGATCACTCAACCCTGCCATACATAACCTAAATCACGTAGAATCATGCATGCTATAAAATTTTCAACACCCTTCAAAGCCAGTCTTTTGCCGCAACAATCCATCACTAACTTCATATGTATATCAAACAAGCCTGCAAACCTAATCGCGAATCAAGACGTCCACTATGCATGCACTCCATAATGGAAAAGTCATTTCCTGGCTCAGAAGGAGAAACCCATTTGATATATAATTACACGAAACATTTCGTTACATACATCAGATAAGGGTCTAACGTTCCCCGCTTTTTTCTTGCATTCCACTTCACTCTGGTAATTACACGTTACCGGAGGCTTTGCCGATAAGTAGGTACGAAACTTGGCCGGTAATTCATCTTCTGGTGGACAGCCCTGCTAATCAAAACACGCGACCCTTCTTTTTTCTTCGTCGATCACTGGGATAGATTAACGTCTCGCATGGCAGCGAACGGGGGAAACCTTATTCTGCACTATTTCTGTTTGTGCACGAAAAACACGATATTTTTTTTTGTGGTCAAAGTTGGTGTAGTAGACTAGAACAAGATGCGAAGGCAGATCATGACTTAAAATGTTGGCTTCATTATACAGGGTGTTCTGATTTGTTTCCGATAGACTGAAATGGCTGATAGGTCACATCATTGTAAGCAAAAAAGTTTGTATAAACATGGGTCCGGAAATGCTTCGTTTCCGAGATACGGGGGGGGGGGATACGTTGAAGTTGAAAAAATAAATCGCGTTTTTTTAATATCTTCTACTTATTAGTGGGTAATAGAAAACAAGCAATAGAAAATCCGCATGCATTTCGCCTTAGAAATTTTCAAAATGAATTTAAATTAAATATTTGAATGGCAATAATTTTCGGAGAAGTTTTGGGACCCTTTGGCTTTAAATGCATTTTTCTCTGAAACGATTGCTTCTAGCGACTTCGATGAGGTATACCTTTTTTGAGTAAAAAGGATGAGAAAATCTATTTTTGAAGTCCAAAACGGTGTACAGGATAGCACAAAGAAGTTGCAACGGTTTACATGGGTCGAAATGGTTGTTTATGGCGCCCTCTAGAAAATACAACTAAATCGACCACAAATTTGAATTTATCATCGCCCAAAAAACTCCTGTATACGAAATTTCATGAAAGGATTTCGAAGCAGTCAAAACATATCAAAGAAAACGCGATTTATTTTTTCAACTTCAACACCCTGTATCTTGGAAACGAAGCATTTCCGGACCCATGTTTGTAGAAACTTTTTTGCATAAAATGATGTGATCTATCACCCATTTCAGTTTGTCGGAAACAAATCAGAACACCCTGTACATTTGAATCCTAAAATAACTTTCTACTAGAAACAATAAGTATTTTTTGCACTGTTCCCAGTGATCTCTTTAGGCGTTTTCAGATACTTACTCGTGTTTACTCGATCCCTTACCTTCGTTCGTCTACCTAACCTGAACATCCAACCCGTGTTCGGAAAGTACGTTACTACTAACTCGATCACTGACTCAGGTTGATCTATCGTAACCCTACACGAGAGCACGGCCATAGAGTACCCGTATGCGCACTGCAGCTCAATTTTGTATTTGGAAAAGGCGGAAATAGGTCTTCTACTCTTTTCTTTGTAATTTCATATATTCTATTCCTAAAAATTATAGAAAGAGAAGAGAATTTGGCTCAGTTTAAAATGTATGGTTCCATGAGTCGAGAAAATAATGTGAAACAACTTCTTCATAACTTTGTATGCCGATCTTTCTGCGTTGAAGCTAAAGCCTTCTTTTCTTCTATACATAGATACTCAAAGATAACATTGAACATGCGAGGGCATACCAGAAATTACGGAACTCATGGAGCTATTCAAAAAAGGGAAATCTTCACTCCTTATGATATCCGCACTTAGGCACTTTCTCCGTTGTGAACCAATGACGTCAGACGTCATTCAGTTACGAGATGTTTCCGAGTTTTTTTTATTCTCCACTGAACCTGCAGTCATTTTCTTCAACCCTCCACCTAGTCTTCTTAGGTGTTTCCTGAGACAGCAGTAACCCATGAGAAACCCTGTGGAAAGGTGCAGCACATTCTTGTTGAATTGTGAAAGAGTTCCTAGATGGAAAAACTGTTTGGCAGCAGTTTTTTCGAGTGTACCCAAGGCAAACTTGACAGTTGTTGTCAAATTAATACCTAAAGTCCGTTCACGAAATCTTGAGCGAATAGTAGGCATTTGTTTATTTATCTGAAGTTGGCAGTATTTGTAATCATAACGTATAATGAAGTCAATGTTGTCGAATGTACCCGGCCTCGTCCGACGAGCTTGCGAGCTATCAGACAACTCTATGCAATATTGATAACATTGCGTATCAATCTGACAAGAAAATAAACATCATAACCTAAAATTTTAATATACACAGTGGAATATGTCAAATTATCATGGCCAGTTGACAGCTCAACCTTTCGTGAACGAACTATACATAATGCATGCTGAATAATCTGCTATTTATGAAATATTCTTGTCGAATATCATACTGTCATCTCACTTTTATAACGAAAAAAAATCGAAAAAGCACAAGGCAAAGAGATATTTTTTAACAAAAAGCAGTTGCTACCAGCACTTATGCTTCTTGAATTTCATGTAGCAACGTGTTTTTTCCAATTTCCTTATGATATTACTTACTATATCAACTGAAAAGCTGATCATCTGATCTGGTCCGCTAACGGCCTCAAATGAGATTCAGGCTCCAATCCTATCCTGAAATTTCAAGTATTCGTTTTTGCGTTTTCACAGGAGCATATGGACATGCAGGAAGGCTGAAATATACCGCGAGAATTACAGTTAACTCATTCCGTCCTAGAGTAACAATGTCCAAAAATTTATCGGTCCACGTCGCTCGGGCAAAAATCTTTTTTTTTATATCCTAATTGAACATTGCTCACTTCTTACAAGACACTGTACTATTTTTCTCATCTTTAAAATTTTTATAAATACCTTATTCCTTTTTGATCATGAGTGGTCATGAAAATATCGAGAAAAGAATAAATAATTTCAAATGTCAATAACTCCGAAACTACTCAACTTATTCAACCCAAACTCGTCACATGAAATTCCTGTTGTGGATCTCCCGAAGATTGGTTCTGTGAAGAGTGGACACTGTGTATACATGACGAAAACTCCCGCAAAAAAAGTATAAATTCGTTGGCATTCGTGTATAGCGAGCTTCAAATCCACCTCATTTATAAACACCATCAATTTATCATAGGGATAACCAGTTGTAGTTTTCCGAATACAGAAAAGATACGTTTTTGCATTATTATTTCCAACGATCTATATACAATGAAGGAAGTTAATCATTCTGAATGGGAGTAATATGTAGCCCTTCACACAAAAAATGGACAAATGACGAAATCGTCCTTGCTGAGGAGTTGGTATGTAAATGAATTCTCAGTCTAGGGTAAAACTAATGACCACTCTCCGAAATGAAAATATTCGAATTTAACGACCTTGTAGAAAAACCTCATTCTCGTAGACTTCTTTCAGAGGAAAATTCTTTCACGCAATTTATTCGGTAGTTTCGTATTATATTCATATTTCTGTTTGTCGGATGATGGTAACATTAATTTTCTTGCAAATAGCATTCGATGTAATCTTTGCCGAAAGAACTTTACCCCCAATTCGTTTCCGGGAAAACATTCGGGAAAATAAATTGAGTAATTTTCGTTATACATTTGTGTGTTAATGTGAACGTGATTTTCGAGCTACTAAGATTTTCTCAATAAAGAATATGTTGCTAGATTTGTACTGCTAATTGTGTTTTTTCAATACATATCATTAATGATAAATAACTGTTTCACTCAATAGAAATAATTATGAGAAGTTTACTTTTTGTAAATTGTTCAAGAGCTTGCATTCCACTCTCAAGTTGTAATCTATTGTGCCTCCTTCAGAGTTGTTTTCAAAACTGCACTACAGCTCGCTCTTCTGTTCCAGGGCTCCAATGAACTCTAATACCTCAATGGTCTTCAAGAAGGGTGAATCCTCGTTTTTCCTTGAACAGGCTCGCAATGACGAGGCTATCTGTAACTTAAGGTGTTTTCGGAAACTTACTCAGGGTTACTAACTCGATCCATAGGATCACGAGTTCTAGGATCTGAAGTAACAGTCGTCTCAATAACGTAACCGAATATTTTATGGAATTATTTCTTCATTTTCAGTTAATTTTTGGTCTGTCCCTAGCTTTGCTCACATTTATTCGCTTTTGTAAAATATTTCTTATAATTTCTAGTGTGTTCTTCCATGTTTAATGTTATTTTTGGGTGCCTATGTTAAAGAAGTAGAGAATTTATTTTCCACGTTCCAGTTTATTTACGGATTGTCTCTAGCTTTGATTGGATTTGTTGACGTCTGTAAAATCTTCCTTAAAATTTCTGGTGTTTCCTCGCATGTTCAATGTTATGTTTGAGTACCTATGTTGAAGAAGTAAAGAAGGCTTTAGCTTTAACGCAGAAAAATCTGCATACAAAGTTATGAAGAAATTATTTCACATTATTTTCTCAGCTCATGGAACCACAAATTTTTCCCCTGAGCCAAATTTTCTTCTCTTTCCATATTTTTTAGGAAAAGAATAAAAGAAATTACTCAGAAAAGATTCGAAGACTTATTTCCTCCTTTTCCAAATACAAAATTGAACTGCAGTGCGCATGCGGTGACTCTACGACTATGCTCTCGTGTACGGTAGATCAACCTGAGTCAGCAATCGAGTTAATAGCACCGTACTTTCCAAACTCGGGTTGGATGTTCGGGTTAGGTAAACGAACGCGAAGGTAAGGGATCGATTTAACCCGAGTAAGTATCCGAAAACGCCTTTAGTGAACAGAAGTTTTCTCTTCTACCCCTCAGAATCAGATGCATTTGCCTATCTATACCATTGAATCATTATGAGGAAATTTGCGTTTGTGCTAATTTTGCTTACCAGTGTGTATGCATCTTCGTTTTCTTCGATTCCTGGGTGACCAGGAACCTACAATAAAGAGACCTTGTTATAAAAATATATAACCCGAACAAAATTCGGTTTTTTAAAAATGTTGGATACAACCGGGTGGTTCAATACATGAGGACAAAAAACAATTGCACGCTGTTTCTTTATGAAAAAAACCACGAAAAAAAAACAAAGAAAGTCTTAGTCTTCGCTTTCTGATAGAATAGTGTTAATCTTCATTTTTCACATTTGACGAGTTCTGTATTCGAGCTGACGCAGAAAGATCTGATCCTAAAATCCCTCGTTCTGACTGGTAAATCGAATAAAAGCTGGAAAGGAAAAGACGGAAAACAAGGGAGATTAGAAGTATCAACGGTAAGGTTTCCTCATTCCTATATCCAAGCCAAACTTTAGAGGATATGTTAATCTTGATTCAGTCAGTCAGTCAGAATAATCGCGATGAAGAAACATAAATTCAAGTGTAGATTGAACTTATTTACTAAATAGGTAGTTTTTATTCAGGATCAGTCAATGTTCTGAAATTATTGCAATGCATTCGAAATTGTCGATGATTCTTCAAGTTTAATCATTATATGAGATCATCAGGTTTCGTTCAGAAGATAAGGCCAGAATTACTTTACAGTATAATCTAGAGCATAACGGCTTTTTCTCGTTTTTTCAGTATCAAACTTTTGATTCATCTTAGTGTACTCAAATAAAAAAGAAGATCTGCTGTTCATCATGCGCAAAACAAGTTTGTCCATAAAAAAATGAACTCTTTGATTCGAAAAAAATGAGAATTAGGTCTATCTTTCTCACTCGAAGTAGATAGTTTTCCGAATCACCAAAGGATAATAAATAATACTAATCATTATGTTCTATAAAATTAGCAACTAATTTGTTTTTTTTTGTACAAACTAAACTTTGAAATAGATTGAGATCTGAACAGATTTTTCATCTGGGAAAGTATAAAAAACCGACAATTTCATCAGAAAATGTTGAACTCTATCCTAGTCCATCTCTGTCATCAAATAACCTAGTTTTTATCCCGTTCTCCTCCTTTTGTATGGGGTTCCATAAGGGCTCTTCTCGGACTTGATATTGACATTGCGAAAATCAAACCAATAACATGGAAAATAGATGGACACCGGCTTGTCCTTTCTTCTCGTTTCTGGATCACGCGTCAAAGGAAACGGCTAGAATTATAGTGTCACTGAAGGACATCTTTTTCACTAAGCTTTGTAGTCGATTCTTTGCTGTCGATTTGGGTTAGAAGGAGTGGGTGCTTAGTATGACCTATTTCAACAAAAAAGATGATCTCAGTGTGTTCTAGGAAGGTAAGTGTAAAATACTCTGGAATAGACTGCACTCTGGATTTGTAATTCTATTCTTGTATGTTATTCACTTTTCGTTTACTCTAAGTATTTCAGCTGAAATGTCTCTATTTTACTCTTTTTTACGATATAGTTTTTTATAATTTTTTGTAGAATGATTGTTCAAAAAAATATTTAAATCGATGAAAAACTAAATGGAAAGAACATAATTGTTAGATGCAGTTTTGAACAGGCGCCTTTAAAAAGAGTTTTATTGTAGAACATTTTTGAATCTAGAATACAAACTTTTTTACAAATGAATTCTTCCATAGTGTGTTCTGTTGACATAAGGAAATGTGAAATAAAATAAAAACACACTATTATTGTTTATTACAATCTTCGGCTATCGATTTCGGAATTATCCCATCATTGGGCCAGCTGAAAGTAGGTATACAAATGTAGAACATATATTTATTTTGGTGAGAGTATGCAACTTACTGTCTTGAATTGAAATGAACATAAACTGTTTAAAAAACATTTAGAATGGTCTTCTTTTGTCAGAATTGTTAAAATTTTTGAACTCTAGTCAACTTTTATTACCGGTATATCTTTCGTGTAGGAATGTCAACTGAACATGGAAATATAGGATATGTGCGAAATGTGATATCTAATATGTTATTATAGGTGGTCTATTGGTGGCGGGAATTTTTTTAATTTTGATATTTATTGTTGGTTTTTAAGAGTCTATGAGTTTGAAAATGCTCCTTCTGTTGAATTCTTCATTATCATTGAGTAAAAATTGGTTGTCTTTATTCTTTAAATGTTCGAACAACTAAAAATTTTAAAAAAACAAAAAAATAAAGACAACCAATATTTATTCAATGATAATATAGAATTCAACGGAAGGAGCATTTTCAAACTTATAGATTCTTAAAAACCAACAATAAATATTTAAATTAGAAAAATTCCCGCCACCAATAGACCGAAAGAATATACCGGTAATAAAAGTTGATTAGAATTCAAAAATCTTAACAATTCTGACAAAAGAAGACCATTTTAAATGTTTTTAAACAGTTTATGTTCATTTTAATTCAAGACAGTAAGTTGCATTCTCTCACCTAAATAAATATATGTTCAACATTTGTATACTTTCAGCTGTCCTGATGATGGAATAATTCCGAAATCGATAGCCGAAGATTATAATAAATAATAATAGTGTGTTTTTATTTTATTTTACATTTCTTAATCTAGAATACAAACATTTTGTAACCTTTTGAAGATGATCTAAATCCGAAACACTTATTCCTATCCTGAATAATTTGTGAAATTCAAACTTTCTGTTTCCTTCAATGAAATTAATTCTGGAATAAGTTTTGGGAAATAGTTTCTCAAGACAGTAACCCAGTCTCGTCAAATAAATTCAGTCTAGAAATTAAGTGAATCTCTTTAGTAGGTACAAGACACTTAATGAGGTGATCTCATACTTCCGAAAAGTCCCAGTTTCAATTTAAACCCAACCAAAGAGTTGAAACTTCTCGAGTTCATCATAGAAATTCAAAAACTTCAGACTATTAAGTTTTCTCCGATGGAACTCTCCTAAATGTGACACTCCACTTTTAGACCACAATGCTCCTAGTCCATTTCCGAAGCCATTTGGAGTATTTGCCTTCCTCTACATTTTAAATTTATAGTCTTTCTCGGATTTGCTTTTCCTAGAAACAATGTACAAGGGAACGGCGAGATAGGCAAATACCGCGTATATAAACTGGCATGGCTTTTAACTATATAAACGATAAATAGTCTCAAACATTGACAATAGGAATACACGGAGCTTGTTTCGTTTCTCGTAGAACAAATACACCGGATATTGGATTCGATGTATTGGCATTTGTTGACAATTTACGATTGATTTATACTTCTTCAATCGGACTGGATCGTTCAAGAACTGAAAATCGCTTATATATCGTTTGGGAAATGGCGTAAGAGTCTGAGATAGAACATTTCAGATATTTGAACTGGTGTTTTTTACCTCTTCAAGAACTGCTTTTTTTATTAATTCATATTCTTTATTAGCGCATGAGTTTATACTTTCGCTCTCGACCAATAAATCAAAAAGAGATAATGAACAGACAGAGCTGCATCGAAGCTTTGCGCTCGTGAAACAATACTTGCAAACACCTGGTGTGTGCTCATTCGAAAAAGTGCTTCCACAGACTGCTAGGTGCTTGTGACCACTACAGGTAGGTACTCTTATCACTCAAGAGTTTCCTGACATACTTTTTAGAATAACCTAATACTAATACTAAACTGTTTATTAACATGAAAAAATGATAAAACTTGAAACGTTTTGAATGGAAAAGTTGAATTCATGAATGAATAGAGTAAAACAAATAGCTCTAAGATTATCAAAATCCGAATGATCCTGTTCCCAATATAAACAAGCTCATAAAGGCTACTACTGACTAGTGTCTATAGGTTTAGGTATATCTAATTGATGTAAAAAGTGAACTCGTTTCTGGGAAATACTCAAAATGAATGTTTTGAGACACTCGCCGAAGCAACTTTTTTGTGATTCGGTCAGATAACGAATTGATGAATTAGCAGAAAGTAATTTAATATTTTTGTCTTATAGATTGAACGAATGATAAAAACAACAACTCTGTTCAGAATCGTATTTATTGAATACTAGCAGACCCAACAGACGTTGTTCTGTATACACAAAAATTCATTCAATTCGATCCAGCCGTTTAGTTGCAGAGTAGATGAATAACCTGAATAACGACTTCAGCGCCATCTGTTGATCTGATGTGTGGTCATAAACATACGGGCATAGGCAATCCAAAATACATTCATACAAAACATCTCTCACACTTCGGTACCTTCTCCTAGCCGCCTTGTGCCTACCTCGGAGACATTTGATGCGATTTCATCTTCAACCTGCCATATCTTTTGATGTATTCATCAAGGCTGATTTTGGTACTCATATTTATTATCATTGAAGTTATAGTAGGTTTCCTCAAATTTCTCGGGTGAAAAGTATAGCCTATGTTACTCAGGGATAGTGTAGCATTCTGAGGGTGAAATAATTATTGAAATCTCTAGTAGCTTATGAGTAAACTCGTATCAAACCCCAAACGCACAAACATACAAATCTGTCCTCTTTATAATATAGGTATAAGTATAATATTAGTAAAGATATAGATCAATTCTCTACAAACGCCCTATTGACCACTTTTTTCTATAACCTATCGTTCTGAAAATATCTCGAATAAAGTTGGGAAGAGATGAAAAATTACATTTTTCTCCAACCATCAAAAAATGTTGACATTTTGTACTCTTTTCAGGTGCAAAAGTCATAGATCTTACCGTACAAAAATTCACTCGTTACTTAGCAACACTTTTAATCCTAGGATTAAAAACGCTACTTTTAATCCTTGGATTAAAAGTAAATGCATTTGAAGTCTACTTGACAATCACTGTCATGATTCTGTGTTCAAATTCATAACCAAATTATGAACGATTTTTCACTAAAACCAATTTTATTGTAATTTTGACTTGGTTGGAGAAAAAATAGTATATATTATTCGGATTAAAAGTGCCTATTTTAACTCGCAATTTTGCATTCGCTCGGCTGCGCCTCGCAACTGCAAATATTGCTCGTAAAAAAAAGATGCACTTTTAATCCTTATAATATAATATACTATTTTTCATCTTCTAATGAAAATAAATCGGTCTGTGCTCATTCGATCAGGACGATTGATACCTCATTTTATAGGTTAATTAATTCTCTACAAACGCTCTATTGACCACTTTTTTCTAAAACCTACCGTTTTGAGCAGAATCCGTACCAACTTAAGACACCGGGATCTGAATAAGATCAGTTTTCAGAATACGAAGAAAAAAATGAACAAAAAACTTTCCAAATTCACGAATTATAAATGACATTCATAGAAATTTCCTGAATATGATAAAATATTTTCATTTATTCGAAGTTTTTAAATGAAACTTGAATAATTTATTCTCTATTAACAAATACTCGTAAATACTTAGCACTAACATCCATATTTATACAACTTCATTGATATATTCCAGGATCAACAAACAAAGACATCGAAGAAATTTCATTTAAAATAGTTAGTTGATTGCATTTTCAATGAAACTTGCGATTAATGGCATTATTCCAATCATTCCCTCGAGTTCTAACACTTCAATCCCGCAAATGCAATGGAAATTCTCCGCTGTGACGTCACATCTCGATGGGCGTCGCCATACCAGTGTTTGTGTATATCGTGCTCGGAGACGTAATTCGATTTTGGTACGATTTCATCTTCAACCTGCCATATCTTTTGATGTATTCATCATAATTGAATGATGTAAAAGGCAATTTCGTTCTATATTAAATACTGGATATGAAGGACGTATTTAATTGGATAAAGATCAATAGCGTATTCATAAAAAAATACTCCCAAAAAATGCATAATTTTGAGAAACATTCGGATACCTTTAAAAGGTGATACCGAGTAAACCTTGAAAGATAGATATATGCTATCGCGGACTTTTTTGTAGAACTATTGAAGAGGTACATTTCCGTCATACATTGTTTCCATGTACGTCTTACGGTTTTCGCAGCGCACCTGAAAATAGCTGATTTTGGTACTCATATTTATTATCATTGAAGTTATAGTAGGTTTCCCCAATTTTCTCGGATGAAAAGTATAGCCTATGTTACTCAAGGATAATGTAGCATTCTAAGGGTGAAAGAATTATTGAAATCGGTCCAGTAGCTTATGAGTGATGTCATATCAACGCCACAAACACACAAACACACAAACACACAAACATACAAATCTTTCCTCTTTATAATATTAGTATAGATTGGCATATTCATAATTATTTTGAATAAAGTTTATTTTACTTGATTTGAACTAATTTGTTCGAAATATAGTTCCTTTTAAACAATCTAAATGGGTTAGATGCATTCGTCAATACGTAGCTGAATGAATCTCATCACGAAATTTATTGAGTTGAGCTTCAACCGAATCGCACATCAACTTCAACCAAAACTAAACAATTGGAAGGTGGACCGAAGTTGCCGAATACCAAAGCCGAACCGGTTCGAGGCAACATCTTCTCCATTATAATTTTCAAATTGATTCTCTTAAATTTTCGTTGGCGATACATAGTGTTTCCGGAAATTATGATCATGGACTATGTCATAATGAAGCACTTTGTTCCACAATCAACTCTTTCATTATTGTTTCCACATTATCCGCTGTCAATACGAAATTATGAACACAATAACGCACCTCACCATAACTTATAACGAAGTTTATCAGCGGCCCAATCACAACACACGCGAAATAAAATTTCACCGACCAGTCAATTAAACGGTCCGGTGCAATATCTCTCTGTGTATGGCACTCGTTTGTCGCTTTTTACACTCTTATGACATTTCTCCAACTCGCGTAGAAAAAATAGCATTCGGATAATCGCCTTCACGAACCATGTATCTGTACATATAATTTTGCAATAATCAGTCAATCGTAAAAAATATCATGAAATTATTCATTCTTCTTTAATATTTGTGTAGATTGTGTGGAGGTGTTTTGCCAATCGATAGCTGAACGACATTAGTCGTGTTGCTCCGGCCGAAGTGGCCGAATAGCAAGGCCGAATCTATGGTCCGGAGCAACACCTTTTTCATTGTGATTTTCATATTGATTCTCTAGAATTTTCGTTGTCTATATATAGCATATTTGCAAATTATTATTATCAACTACGAGTATGTCATAATAAACCACTTTGTTCCACAATCAAGTTGTTCATTATAGTTTCCACATTATCCACTGTCAATGCGAAATAATGAACACGATAACGAAGCTCGACCATAACTTATGTATAACGAAGTTTATCAGCGGCCGAATCACAACACACGCGAAATAAAATTTCACCGACCAGTCAATTAAACGCTCCGTTGCAATATCTCTTTGTGTATGACACTCGTTTGTGGTTTGTGCACTCTAATCACATTTCTCCAACTCCCGTAAAAAAAATAGCATTCGTATAATCGTGTTTACGAATCTTGTATCTGAACATATAATGCAATTTCGCAGTAATCAGTCAATAGTAATAAATATCAAGAATTTATTCATTTCCTTAAATATTTGTGTAGATTGTTTGAAGATGTTTTGCCAATCGACAGCTCAACGACATTTGTCGTTTTCCTCCGGCCGAAGCGGCCAAATAGCAAGGCCGAATCGATGGTCCGGACCAACACCTTTTTCATCGCGATTTTCATATTGATTCTCTAGATTTTTCGTTGTCTATGTATAGCATATTTGCAAATTATTATCATCAACTACGAGTATGTCATAATGAACCACTTTGTTCCATAATCAAGTCTTTCATTATAGTTTCCACATTATCCACTGTCAATGCGAAATTATAAACACAATCACGCACCTCGACCATAACTTATAACGAAGTTTATCAGCGGCCGAATCACAACACACGCGAAATAAAATTTCACCAACCAGTCAATTAAATGCTCCGGTGCAATATCTCTTTGTGTATGGCACTCGTTTGTCGCTTTGTGCACTCTAATCACATTCCTCCAACTCGCGTAGAAAAAATATCATTCCTATAATCGTGTTTACGAACACTGTATCTGTATAATCCAATTTGGCACAAATCTGTCAATCACCGGAACCCGTAACCGAATTGAATTTCGCAGTGTGCCTCGACCATTTTGGGTGAAAACATGCATGACGGAACAGATTCATTAAAGTGTCCAGATTATTACAAATAAATGAGGTTGAATTATGTACAATTTGTTGTCCGTTCAATTCTGTTTTGATGTGTTTCACGTTCCACTCACTGATTATTATCGTTGACAGTCAAACCCGCCGAATGTTAT
This sequence comes from Propylea japonica, assembly GCA_013421045.1. Classification (NCBI taxonomy): domain Eukaryota; kingdom Metazoa; phylum Arthropoda; class Insecta; order Coleoptera; family Coccinellidae; genus Propylea; species Propylea japonica. The sequence continues at coordinate 64,849,441 of CM024240.1, read as the reverse complement.
GGAATGTTTCGTTTTTTTGCGGTTTGAAAATACTGGATGAAATTGTGGCGAATTCGTTCCAGAACGATTGAAAACGGAAAAATAGGGGTTCGGTCGAAATAAGGAAGTGGATATTTTCGTTTATTTATGGATTCGTCCTAAGAATTCAATAATTTTTTTCTCATAGCATCAAAAGACATGAACCATTTAGAATCCCGTTTGCTTTGACTCCTGATAAACTTCAATCATGAAGAAGGAAGGAGAGTCCTTTGTCGGTTATAGCACCTGAAATGAAAAAGTAGGCTTCAGACAAAAAGTTAATATCTAGCCTTCTGGAAGAAATGATTTTGGGTATCAAGATTTGTTATCGAAAAATGCTTCAATACTGCCTGCTTCCGCGAAACACTTCACACAGCGATTGAATTCTCAAGAACAAGGTTATCGATTGTTCCAACCCCCGCACCTCTCGCACCGAGAAAAAATTCTCATTATTCCAATCCAAATTTTCATTGGTGTAATTGAGCTGTATTCATTGAATAGGTGACAATTAGACGTCTCATAACTGTGATGAAACGGATTTCATTAAAACGCATTTTACCTTCTTATAGTTACAATGCAATTGCTTCACTAATATGATGGTAAAGTTCAATTACTTTTATGAGATTTTATTGTAGAATTAATGTGACCGTTTATTGAAATGAATGAATCGAATTATAAATTCAATGAAACAGTATCATAATCTTAATGAAACCGCGAATTGAATTTAACAAAGTGACATTCAAATTCAATTAAACAGTATTGTAAAATTAATAAAACTGTCTAATGAATTCAATAGAGCGATTTATTATTTCAAGCGACCTAGATAATTGAAATAATCAGATTGCATAAGAAATTTGAATTTGCAGTTTCATTACTTTAATAAAATCGTAATATTATGCTTATAGGACTTTCTAATTGAATTAAAAATATTATATCATTGAATATTATGAAGAATTTAGTGTTTCTTTTAATTTTCCTGATGATTTATCCACTATAGTGGATAAACCATGAATCTTATATTACCATTATAATGGTATATATATATTACCATTATAATGGTAATATAAGATTCATGATTTATCCACTATAGTGGATAAATCATCAGGAAAATTAAAAGAAACACGGAATTCTTCATAATATTCAATGATATAATATAATATTTCACCATTCATTTATTGAAAGTAAATCGTTATACGTTATACTATTTTCATTCATTATATATATTTATACTTTTTGCTTCATGGCTGATGAATATACGAGAAAAGGTACAGGTATATAATTGAACTAAATATAAATTCATACAAGATACCTGAATTTGGATGTTTTTTCGTAAAAGGAAAGAAACGCAAATATCAAAAACCCTAGTTTATTTAACATTCTAAAACAACTTAATATAACTTAAAAAGTTATTCACAATGATAACTCAAGAACAGCATTTTACAAAACTACATATATGGAAAAACCAACATTATGAAGTGATATGGGATGCTTATCAGTTAAATCTCTATACAAGATGCATTTTGTAGTTCCAGTTTTATACACTTCGTGGGAAAATAAATGTTCATTAAATCGAATAGTTTTTATTTCCTCATAAACGAATAGTACATAATTTTTTTGAGAATTCAAAATTATGAATTCAATAGATCCCAATATTATATTATAAAAATCAAGAATATTAATTTTGATAACAGAATTCGCTGTATATGAAATATTACCTATTTTTACTCTCTTAAAAAAATGAAACTTATCCTCGAATTCTGGAAAGAGCTTAAGTAAAACAAGTAGCTCCGGAGAAATATTTGAAAATAACTCATCACGTTCGTCAACATTGATTTCCATTTCAGTATCAAATTCACGGCTATTGAAAAATCTCTCACTAATTTTTAATTGGTGTCGAATAGCCAAAGATTTAGCTGTGTTAACACGGCAAGTGCTTAAAGCTGAAAACATTTTCAATTGACGATGTTTCGCCTCATACGTGATAGAAGATAAATATATCATCATGAAATGGAAGGTTTGAAATTAATATTTTATTTGCATCTGCTGGTACAAAATCTGGAAGTTTTGACTGTGGTGATCCTTTATTCTCAAGTGAATTTTCTTCGGTCGGGAGAGTATTATTAGAAATACTATGAGAAGTCTGTAAATGTTTGAAAAATGAATTCATTTTTGGGAAAGTTCTATTACAATTCTCTTCAGCACATTGGAATTTCAGAGTTTCATAATGAATGATTTGGAGATGAACTCTGAAATTTTTCAGTGTTTTAAAACTGGAACTACATAGCCAACAAGATGGCATTCTGAAGTGTATTATTGCACTTTGGTAACGTAAGTGTTTTTTTTAAATTAAGGTAAATATTTTCTTAAATCTGATTGAAGGGCAGTGGCACCACTGCTTCTATTATAAGAAAGCATATTGAAAACAGCTTTTTCAATAAATACCCAAACATGAAAGCATTCTTTAGGGTACGATAAGTTCAGAGCATAAAAGCTTTTAAGCAATATTTCGAAACATCTGAGAACAGTCTCAAATTTATAGATTATCTCATTGATTACCATCAAAAAGTATTCTGGGTCCTGCAGATTGCCGACAATGATTCCAAGAGGTTGTAATGTCAGATCCCTCGATTCACAAAATCGTTTTCTTTCTTCCAAGAACTTGTGAACCTCGCCAAAATCCTGCAAGAATAAATAGAAATTTCATTAATTTTTTTTGTTAAATTATATTATATTTTCAATAGATTAGAAATTATGTAGAATATTGCACATACATATTTATTCCGATCTAAGCAAAAATTATATCAACTGATAAAATATAGTTAGATAGGTACCTCTATATTAACGAAAAAACTAGATTGTATTTCCGTTCTCGAGCATTTGAAAGACTTTTTTCCATTCCTAATGTGTGGAGGGTTGAAAAAGAAAGGCATTGTCAAAATGGCCTTTAGCATTGGATCTGAAATATGGAATTTTTAAACTATAATGATGATATAAAAATTATGAACAAAACATTGAAAAAGCAATTGCAATAACCAAAATAACGATATTGGTGAGTGAATATTCGATAGATCATATCAAATAAATTTGAGTTCAGATATGAGAACCTAAAGATGACAAGAAAGTATCTATTACCTAGGTAAGGGACGACGAGAAAATTAAGGAGAAAATGTCAAGGGGGTCTATTTCATATCATGAAAATTCTTTGATCTTGTGTTACCGATTTCATCTGAACGTTGACATCATCAGACACATAACTAAAAAAACAAACATTAGACATGTTTATGTCTAATATAATAATATAATATATCACAAAAGACAAATATTAGACATGAACATGTCTTATGTTTGATTTTTTTCAGTTATGTGTCTGATGATGTCAAAGTTCTGATGAAACCAGTATTACAAGATCAAAGAATTCTTATGCGATGAAATAGATCCCTTTGTAATTTTTTCTTTAATGAGAACCTAAAGATGCTGTGGAATGTGTATCACATTCATTACTGTCTCTTCCGGGTTAAAAGTTACCTGACTAATTACATAAAATTTTGTGTAGCCCATACATAAAGCTACAGTCAACTTACCAACATCAGCACCTCCCACAACATCTATTTTTCTGTCATTAGCTTCCTCCAATAAAGCTGTAGCAATGGCTGGAAAATTTTTGTAGATAATATCTGCCTGCTCAGAATTCGCACGATTGAAGTCAGTGTCAATCTGAAAGAGTTAAATGATTTTTATAAATGGAAATGATCAGAAATACTACCAACTCTGGTCCAAATTGTGTTTTCAAGGATGCAACTTGTTCAAAAATTTCATTCAGTGAACAATTTTCAAATTTTTTCTTTCTGAGCTCATACGTTTCTTCCCAAATTTCCAAAACTCTACCTTGTGGTTCTACAAGGTTTTTCAGTAAAGGTAGATCCTTTTCATCACCTTAAAATGGTGAATAAGTATAAGTCATAATCAAGTATTCCGTCAAAAAGTTCAATCTTACCTTGATCATCATCTTCCCTTGATTTTTTTTCCTCTTTCTCACTTTCTGATCCTTTCAAATATTGCTTCAAATTACAATATTTAGACCAAAGTATATGATATAAAATATGTATCTTCCAGCTCTGTTGGAAATAAAGCAACTATTTCTTCTGCTGCTTTTTTAAGCGTATGAGAGTTTAATCTGAAATAGATATACAAATCATCAAAAATAAAAAACCTTAAGGAAGTTCGAAGAAATGAACTAAAAACTATAGATACTCACTCTTTATAATGAGAAAGTAGGTGTGTTGTAACTATTCTAACTAAAGATCGCCTACGTCTAGGATCAAGTTTTTTGATTGGAGTATTATTCTTCCTTCAATATGATTTTCCAGAAACCTTTGTAGGCCCTATTGAAAATTAAAATATAAATTAACCAATTAAATTAATTATAGCTAAAATTCAACTAATTTATTGATTCAATCAACTGACTTACCAATGGAAATAAAAAGAAGGTTTTTTGATTACTCCAGTTACAGCATTCTCAGCTGTATTGCCCGTTTCATCAAAAACAACATCCAGTTCTTTTAGTAATTGTCGTTCTGCAGCCTCGTTGATAATCGAAGTCAATTCATCATCAGGAGTGAGAACAATATTTTGAGAAGAGCACCCAACAGAAGTTGATGCAACAGAAATTGATTCTAGTGAATCATCTTCGAGCACATGCACCTTTTGAAAAATGATATATTTTACTCATAATATCGATTTAAAGGAATTTAAAAAAAATAATGTAAGAAAGTCGTAGAAACAATAATTAATGATCAAATGGTAATTGGCACTTTGAAATTGATATCACAAAATTCCTTAGGCTGCAATGTTTTATTAGAATTGTTATAATGCAGCATGATTTCAGTAAAGATTTAATTTGAAATATGTAGGTATGTCTGAACATTATTTATGGTTAAGTTCCAATATAAAAATATGTCTATATAAGACATAGTTCATAAGTTTAAACCAATATAAGGATAATTGTGCTATCTTGGACATAATTCGTCTTATTATTGAATCATTTCAAACACTACAAAACAATTTACTCACTCCAGAACTATGATGAGGAGAACTCGAAATACTGGTATTTCCACCATTAGACCATTCCATTTTTTCAATTTTGTTAATGAATGCAAGTCTTGGTCCTGTCTTGGGCAGTATCTTTTGTAGGATCCCATCGTCCAATAAAATAAGACGAAAAGATTCATCATCTATTTCTTCTTCTGAAAACCAGAAAATGTCATTACACGACTGTAGAGCGGTTATAAGTGATATCAAAATTCCTTATAAAAAAAATTAAGTATTAGCAGTTTTAGCACACTGTCTCAATTCAAGTGATCTCTGAAGAGTTTATTGTGATATTGATCGAAAAAGTGAATAGTCCTTACAGAATACTGGTTACTGAAGTGAAAATTTTTGAAAAAAACGAGGCATCCTTGAGGGTGTTGTGCTGAAAAACGATAGGAGGATCAAAATCTCAGGAAGGGGGGCACGGCCCCCTCTGCCCCCCCCTGCGGGCGCCCATGTATATCACTTGCTTCCTCAATAGTAGGGCGTACCTTTGTACACCTACACACCCCATTATGAAAACCCAAAATAATTCGTTCGTTTTTTAGACCTCACTTTCCCGTTAGTATTGAATAGGGACGTATCTAATACAATGTCAAAATTGATGTCGAAGATTATGTTGTTTGTGTGCAAATTGAATATTGAAACTGAAACGCAGTCTTTTTGGCGACACTTCTTGCACTAAAACTGCTAAAAATATTACATGTTAATCAACATGCAGAAAGTTAAATTGCGAATAAATTCATCTTTTGAAGCAAAATTGAGTTATTTCATGCTTCGTGGATATCTGTAATAACTACTATACCTATGTACCTTCAAAATTAGGAATGAACTTCTCCATACCCCATTCCTGCAATAAAATCCTCCAAGCCATTCTTATAAATAAGGTACAAGCTGTAAGGTTAATGTGTTAGATGGTTTTGAGATTAGAAATACGATGATGAAATATATCTGTAGTGAAGTATTGTTATGATGTAATGAATGGTGTTATTATTTTATTAGTTTTTCATTAATTATTATTCCAAAAACGACCTTGCTTGCAATTGACATACAGGTTTGGAAATTCACATCTGAAATATACGATATACAATGCATCAGACAAGAATTTCTCCCTCCAGTTGCACAGATGAATAATCTAGACAATCACTTGCTAACACACTGAATTCAGTTGTCTTGCTTCATTATTCTAGTCTCGTCTCTCTCTTATCGTTCAGGGGAGCGTAATTCTTTAGTATGGTAGGCAACAGTAAATACTGAATCGAGTATTACGGGCAGCCTGACAAATTAAAAATTCTATACGTGCAGTGCGGGTTCCCTACCATACTGCGATAAGAGAGAGACAAGACTTGATTTTTGCAGTGAGACAGTTGAATTCATTCAGTTATCGCACTTGATTATCTCGCCTATTCATCTGTGCAACTGGAGGGAAAAATTCTCTGTCTGATGCATTGTATATCGTATGTGTTCGATGTGAATTTCCAAATCGGTATATAGGACAGGTATATTTTCCATTGATTTAACTTACCTATAGACGGATGCAAAGTTTTCGTGCAAACTTTCCACTCACACGTGCACCAATATTATTTATACCACGAGATATATAAAACGCACAACGTAATAAGAATACTGTGACGAAGACCGGGATGAGCACACGCGCTGCTTCTTGTTGCTAAATGAAATGCGATTAGAAAACCGCGCGAATTCTGCATTTCAGAAGGCGTCAGGCGTCACGTGATACTGGCGGCCTGTCCCCCACTCCTTGAAAAATGTTAAATTCAATGATGCGTAAGATGAGAACAATCATGCCGTCCTCCTAGATCAACGAGAAGGTTCATTGAAATAATGGAAATATTTTTAATTAAACAGGAAGCTGTGAAATAATTATGCGTATCATTGGTACAATGGGATGAGTTGTTATTCCAATGAAATTTATTATAATGAAACAGAAATTCTAATGAGGATGAATCTACATAATTGAAACAAATAGACAGATAATTAAAGTAATTAAATTTCCTATGGCCTTTATTATCTGAAATTTAATAAAGCTGTTTGATTAGAATCGAAAGAAACATTTTTCTCAGTGCGGATTCGGTGCATTCCCACATTACGCTAAATAAATATAAAATTTTTTAGTCATCTTGTTAAATCATCGAAATGTTGATATTTTTGTGACTCTTATGTGAACTATGACATTGAGTTGACTCCTTTATCAGTAAACGCCATAAAGCTTGCATAATTTATTCAGAATTCGAAATAGGTAGTGTACTTAAAGTAGTTATACGAAATAAATCAATAATGACTCATTTTGATGTTCAATTTATGCTATTTTAATTTGCAATTGTCATGGGCAACCGAAGACAATGTATTCAAAAGCAATACGAGTGATGTGTCAACTCCACTAGAACATGAAAACATATAAATTCATATAATGCGAATTGTAGGTCTTGTGCAAAATGAGAATGTATTTGAAAAAATAATTTATGATCAATTGACAATGCAATCGACGAAAAAATCTTGTCATCAACTCGGTTATTGATCTTGCTACTAATGAACTGAACTAATCAACTGAGACGCGATAATATTCGATATCCTATTGATATAAGCCAAATAAATTTTGTGATTCGAGTTGTTAGATCAATATATTTTTGGTGTAATGAATAACGAATAATTTTTGTGAAAAAACCATTTCAACGAAATTTGTTGCAACTTAATATTTATCCATCATTTGCAATTTTTCAATTATATAAAAGCTGAAATGAGTCCGCTCAAATTATTTCAGAATCCATAAATCTCAATTCTAATTTCTGAATTCACATAGGTACTCTGTGATGAAGTTGAAGGAATTTTTTTGAACGTAGCAGCTTGTTTCAGAGAAATCTATCGATCAAAATCCTGGAATAACGTTTCTATATTGATATAGTTATTAATCAAGTAGGTTATTAAAGACAGACATTAATAGTTCGAGACCATTAGTCGCTCGATTGATAACCGAGTTGATTACAAGATTTTTCCGACGATCTCAATATAAATTTTGTATGAATTCCTGATTGAAATAAATTCTCATTTTGTACGAGACTTACATTTTACACGATAAAATTTCTATGTTTCTATGTTTCAGTAGAGTTTTGACATTTCTCGTAGTGCTTCAGAAGAGTTTGTGTAAGATTGCCATGAGGGTTGCACATTAAAATAGCATAAACTGAGCAATAAAATGGGTCATTAATGATCCATTTCGTATACATTAAAATCACCTTTTATTTTGAGGTCAGCAGAAAATAATATGTATTATACAAAAAGTAAAATTAATTCCAAGATTACGAAAAACCCATTCGACAGTTAATTAATGTCATATCGCATTCGTATTCAACCTGCTAAAAAAAGACAGTGATATTATATAATATAGTCATTTCTCATCTTCATAAGACATTCGTTATCGGATGAACCGATTCATTTTGATACAAATTGTATAACGAGTTTTTCAAGCGTATATAACAAGGTAATGCTTTATTGTATATAAGCAATCCCTCTGAAATATCATCGTTCGCTGTCCCAATTTTAGAGCTCATGATTTATCATGGCATCCATAGAAAGTTATCGAAGCGTATAGTCATAGATGTTCGCATCCTCGCTGACACTGGTGATGAGGAGGGGGAATAATTGTCATAGAAATTAAATGATCAATGTTAGGAGATTCTCCGACTGAGACAATTGTTCCTAATATAATATGTCGTCAAATGAAAAATCCACAAAGTTTTGGAAGAAAAATATAGGATGATCTATGAAAACATTGATGAATTGATTAATTTTTTTTCGAATGAATAATCTCAACTTTGCTTTCATGCGAATAATGAAAATCTTATCGAATTATTTCGATATGAAATACTCCTCAAAAACAATCATAGATGACTTTGATCTATTTTTGAATGAATCAGTTGTCCTACAACTTCTTATCTTTTGTAAGCTGGATATTATTGATTGAGCCCAGATTGTTTTGTGATTAACAGACGATTGCTTTTATGGAGTGAAGTTTTCATAACCTAAACAGAAAAAAACCTGAAACGTATAAAATGATTGCAGCTTTCATGTCAATCACCGAATATCCCATCAGTTAACGTTACATTTCTTGATCTTAAAACAATATGGACTTCAACAATGAAATCCAGCTCAAACAAAATCAAACGAATTTTTTAACAACTGACTCAATCTAAAATGTATCGAAATCATCGAAAATTCTTTTCTGAGAACTGTCAAAAACGACAAATTTTCTCGTTGAGTGATGAAGGTTGCTTTTCTGAAAAAGCAGAATAATTTTGAACAGATATGAACGAAAGCAAAGTAATTATATCAGAATCAGTATCATTCAGAAAAAGCAGGGATGAATTAACAGAAGAGAAGTCGTTTTTCTTTGAAATCGCAACAGCCATCGTTCGAATGGGTTCTTCTATTCAACTGAACCGGCACCTCCGCCATTTTGCTCCACAAATAACCTGTTTAAAAGTCCTTCGTTTGAGATAATCAAGCATATATCATTTTCTTTATGTTGCTGCATTGAACTAAACTGTCATTTAAGCCACATTACGCCAAGGAACATCTTTCAGATTAATTTATTGAAAATAGTCAAGCAAACATCATTCCTTTACTTGTTCTTCTTTGAGTCGTAAGTAGGAGCTCAGTGCTTTAATAGTCAAGCTGCTTTTAGAGCACTAAGATCCTTCGTCATCGACTCGGATATGATCTGGAGTGTCGGAACAAACTCAATGAGGTGGGAAAGAAAATTAGATCTTTTCAATTTGGGTTCATGGCCATTCGGGAATCAAACGAAACGAAGAGGCATATACACTGCCAAAGAGGGCGCATGAATGTCACTCATTGGCCCAGAACCTCTCTGTAGTATAGGTACATGTACCTACCTATAAAAAGAAGTTTCTGGAGAAGGAGAAAGCCGAGAGGAAAAAACTTTGGCGGAATATGCCAGGGATGGATCATATCACTACATTCCTTCGGAACTTTGAAACAGCAAGATCCAAAAGATATCCGGATATTGGTAAGAAACAATTACACCTCCCCATTGGCTTCATTTCAGGACACTGTCGCCTCAAGAAGCACCTGTTGAGGACAGAATTATCAAACACTGACGACTGTAGGTTCTGTGGGAAAGAGAAAGAAACCCCCATTAACCTAGTGACGGAATGTTTTGCCATTGCGAGCCTAAGAAAATTATACCTTGGGCTATAAAATTGTAAGAGTCAGAAACTAGCCTTGTTTAGCCTTCACAAACACTGGATTTCATCAGACCCCTGGAACTGGAAGGCGAGCTGTAAAAGGTGTTGTCAGAACAGCTCTGTAAGAGGGACCCCGAGGTCGCAGTGAACTGTAACCCTTTTTAAACTAAACTAAACTAATTAAACTGCTCGTTTTTGAAAACATTTTCTAGGCTTTCATCAATTGCCACATTTGGCCAAAATTCCAGACAAACTCCCCAATCTGATCAACCGTTAACTAACGAAACCACCAAGATAAAGCCAAAATCCCATTTTGAAATAAAAAGGGAGGTGTAAACTTTCTCACGCCGGATACAGAGCATCATTCCGGTCTCAGAGAATCAGAAACGTTCGACGTAAATAGAAATTCCAACGGAAGCTCACTATAAATTAGAACAGGATGAGCCCCTAGATGGCCTCTGATCTCTGAGAACTATTTGCGACCCCGATCGTCGTTCCAGTCTTGGAGCCACCCGAGTGGATATTGCTACGGATGTTGGAACTAGAATAAATTGAAATTGATCTTCCTCCCAGTTTCCACTGGAAATTGCTGTAACTGCGACTCGATAAGTAAAATACATGGCATCTTTTCGTTCTTTCAGCTTATAGGTGGGTATATATGATGGCGATTTAGGAAATTCGTGGGACTGTATATGATATCCACTTTTGGAAACATATTGTTTATTTGAGGTTGTGAATCATGAATAAATATTTTATCCACGACTATTGTGAAATCCGTCCATTGTACGTTTCTGTGCTCGGCCTTAATGATACCCATAAATCACAAGGAAATTATGAGATTATAATTCACTGCTGTCAGATGCTTCATAGATTTAGATTTGATATGATATTCTTCAAATTAGAATTTGTTCAGTATTCTGAAGTACTCCAACTAACTAATATGGGCATACCTTGTCAATCGAGGGCCAAATCTACTTTCATTATATCAATTAAAGCTTTCTTTATTACAAGATATAGAATGACCAGTTCTCCAAAAATTTTTCATTTGTCAACATGCCTTTTACCACGCTTGTCATAAAGAGGTCTTGTCAAATGTAAAAATCTTTAAGAAATATATTCAGTAGTCGAGGATAAACTATAGTATGCTACTCGCGTATAATGGCTATTATAATCGCTCGTTGCACAAAGCACAATATACTATTCTCAATCCAATAACACTGATTTCACAGAGTATTATTGAATAAGACAGTGTGATAAACTTCAAAATGCTAGAGCTCGTCCAAAATTATAAATAAAATTTTTCTTCTTTTCGCTGCTTGATTTCGATAAACAGAGCATTGAAACTTGAAAAAATCGTTTTGGCAAATACCTTTCATTAGCATACCTACTTTATCATGATAAGCTATGTTTGTTGTGGATTTGTTTTTCTCAGGTCTCGATAAATGAAGATTGATGAAGATTTTGAAAGGTTGTGAGTGTCTATCCCCAAATTCTACGGTAGCGGAAAAAGTGTGGCTTGAGGCGCAAATTTAAACTGCCAATATTTTCTTCATAAGAATAGTACCTACTCCTGATCATACGCTCTGAAATCGACAGTATTTGAGCAAATTCAACGTTTATGTTAAAAATCATAATCAACTTTTTGAAATAATTTTTTTCAAGCTTTTTCGCTGAAAAAAATTACCGTATATCGGGTGTCCCAAGGTGAGTGGCCTATTAGATTTTGTAACTTAGCAAATGATGATTTTTTCTTGTCGATCCTGTATAACTGACAACTATGATTCGAAAGCAGTGACATAGATCAGATCAATACCTAATGACTCGCTAAATTTTTGACTTAAATCTCAAATATTGAGCGAACTAGAGGCATTTTCGTAAAACGTCAGTTTGATCTAATAGGCCACTCACCTTGAAACTTCTGATATATGTCCACATGAATTTTTGACCTACTTTTAAAACGAAATAAACGAATACTCCTAAATTTGATATTTTGGATTCATGAAATTTTTTATCGTTGAAATTAAGTGTTGAATTACTAGAACTCATTGAAGGATAATTTGTAGATAGCAGAATCCTGAAATTCAATTGATATTGATTATCTTTATTGTCGAATAAATTGCTTCTCATGATTTTATATCTCTGATAAGGTTGGTGTCATCGAAAGATCTATTTCATTCGGAATAGTATAAGCTGTGGTATCTGGAGCTTTTTTGATGGTCCATTATTTGCTGTCGAGACTTCTTGGATCTGTAGCTGTCGTACTGTGGCTGAAGAAATACTCCGAGTTTCTTTGTAAAATTGATATTACAATGACTTCTATAGGCCACAACATTGAGTATTGGGATTGAAACCTTCTCGTAAAACGGTATTCCATTGCAATCTTCTTTCCATTTCAGAACTAGTTCATCAGACCGACAACATTTTCTTGGAAGTGTCCTATACAACTGTGGAATTTATTGCTTGCGGGGATTGATTTCGAGTGAACATATTCGCACAATATGTGACAGATCCCATTTTGGGAATCTAACTGAACCTGTACTTCCGCCATTTTGCACCAGATGCAAGTTCGAATAATTGACTTATTTGAGATCTTGATACATACTCCATTTGTCAATATTTGTTTTCAGAAAATCATAAATTGCAAGATAGAAGGTGAATTGAAATAATGAAATGAGTTGCAAAATTCTCTTATTTGGTATGATATTCGACAAATTGAAATTCATCTTATCATTCAACAAAAATTTAATACTCACCGAGACGCCATCTGCGGTTGTATATATTTTTTTCACTTCTTGTGTTTATTTACAGTGCTGAACTTGCACAAAAAAAATTTGAGTTAATTGAGAAAATTCTTCTTGGGAACTCCAAAACTTGATATAAAATATAACACCAAAAATATATCTTTCGAGACAATAAATGAATAAATGAATGAATGTTGGCTCAAGCTGAAATGAATTCAATTTCCGATTTCATGTTGTTCAATAAATGCTTTTCGAACTGTCATATTCTTATGAAATAGTTTCACAAAAATCAAAGATAACAATGCTTTTTTTATTCTGTACCTACGAGAGTGATTCTGAGAATCGCCATTTCTTCATGAAATTTCTCTTGCGACACTCTGTCAGTTGCAGCTATTCTATTTCATTAAACAAGTTGATGTATTTCATGGAAAAAAGTTAGTGACGAGAAATGTCTGGCTTTGACGTTAGCGACATTTTTAATAAAATGTTATTAAGTATACTTTCTCAGGTATGGAAGTTATAATTATATTCGAATCGAAACTTCTCAGATTCTTCAGATATTTTTTTTGTCAAGACATAGTTGTATCATTTTCATCAACAGTGGGAAATTTCTTGTTAAAATTACAAATTAGAACGGACTGGATCAGAAATGTCTCGTTTTTGTAGAATGCATTTCGAACATTTGAAACAAGACTTCATTTAAGTTATTCACAATAGCAGGAAATGGTTAAAATTACAATTCTAGTGAAATTTATATTATGTAAAATATTTTTTTGAGCGAAATAAAAATGTTTTCGATCAGGATGTCAACTCGATTCAATTTATATTCGCTTCGATCGCGCTTTAAAATATCTCCACCATTTATCGCAGTCATTAATCCATTAGTTGATTGAATAACTATTTTTCCGTCGACCTCAAAAAAGGCCATTTAAATGTGTACGAAATTGATCATTAATGACCCATTTTAATGCTCAATTTCTGCTATTTTAATGTGCAATCCTCATGCAAACAGTTCACAAAGTATTCAGAAGCACTACGAGAAATGTCCAAACTACTGGAACATAGGTATATAGAAATTTTATTATGTCAAATGTAAGTCTCGTGCGAAATAAAAATGTTATTCAATCAAGAATTCATACACAATTTATATGGAGATCGTCGAGAAAATCTTGTAATCAACTCGGCTATTAATCGAGCGACTAATGGTCTCGAACTATTAACTCGTTCACTTCACTCACGGGTTGAAATAACCTAATACCATTAGTCGCTGTCGTTAATAACCTAGTTGACTGAATAACTATAAATGATCACTAAATAATTATTGAATTGAAATAAATGTGCGTAGACTGAGTTGTTTTCAGTAGTAATAACCCAAGGAGATTGATAATTTTTCGAAAATATTTTAGGACAGATTTCGGAAGCTTTTTGCTTGGAAACAGTCTGTCACCTACAAGCAACAATCTTGAGAAATTTGTCATAAAATTTTTGAGCATTCATTAAGGCGCAAGGATTATTCGGATGGGAATTTTTTTAGCTAATTAGGTATATCGTGACATTTCCAAATATTAAATATCTGTCGATAGTAACTTGAAAACAGCTCATGATCTGTAATCAGAGTAATGTTGATATGATTGGTTGAAATTGTTCATATGATACCAAATGAGGAAATTTCATTGTTTGTTGGAACTGTCAATTTTTCGTTTAATAAATTTTGAGATAAATGAATCTGTATAGAGAGAAAATTAACTGTACTGACCATAGAGATAGGATAGTATAAAGTTGCCATCATTGAAATAAACGTGGTGGCAGATGCGCCATATTACTACCACTTTACGTCAAATTTGAAAATCGTTGAATTTTCTGGAGGAATTGTGATTCTTGCGCCTGTTTCTAGTTAAATTGTGATTTTTTTCTGCTTAATAATATACAATAAAGTGGTATCATGCACTGTGAGGCTTTCTTCAAGCAGATAAGAGACAGATAAGAGGAAAATTAGAGGAAAAACATACCAAAGGGAGGGATGAGTACTGAACAGGTCCGCATTCGAAATTTTTGCTAGTGTGTCTTGGTTATCTGATATCCTTTTATATGTGTATTATTATTATCGCCTGAAGAAAAGTTCATTTGATATTCAATTGAGCTTATTTGAACAGGATTGCTAAAGACCCAACACGTAGTATTTTCAGGGTGAATTTTGTAAACAGAAAAAACCGGTAACTTAATTCAACCATGAACTTTCCGCCCTATTGGTCCCCGACTGAGCCCCGCGCAGTGGTACTATTTTTCCTTCAATTGTATGTCATATCGTCTCTTCTCCATTATATCTCGATGGTACTGACACATTTTAGTGAAATGCAACCATAACATCTCGTGAAATGAATTTACTGTACCAGGAATGGCAGAGTCAAATTTTAAAGGAATTAACCTAACTGATTACATAATGAAAACGAGTTTTTATTCAATTTCCCGAATAAAAAAATCATTCTTTTCAAGTTTTGGCCATCGTCTGAATAAGGTATTTGATTAATAGAAAAACTTTTTCATCCATTGGCAGCTAGATTGAGAAAATTATGCGGCACAAAGTTCGGCAACTTTTATAGCTTAGGGAATATTCTGAAGTTATCAACTGATCGCAGATAGAGCAAACTCTTCTCGCTATTGTTCAGAATCATAAAAGATTTTGTTACTCGAGAAATTACATCAGGTGAGATTGGACGGGATGAACTCTATTGTTGCCTATATAATGAGTAGTGATTCAAAATTGAATTTCGGATGTTGAATCCTGAAATTTCCTAATGCCATTAAAAGTCTAGCAGATTAGGTTTGATGTAGAGGTTAATTGAATTTTAAGAGAGCCCTTTGATCCCGTCAGGTATAATTCAATTTTTGTGCAGACTACACTGCGAATACGCGTAGTTTTAATGTTGTAAAACGTGAGACATCTACTGGTTAGAATCTGTCTCCCCGGTTATTTCTGACACCAACTTTTCCAAACGAAATGAATCGTTTTGCATTGAAGTAAAGTTGTGATTTATTAGAAAGTAATGTCCAAAACGAAGAGAGTTGGTCGAAAATGGCATGAAAATGTCGTACAGAATTTGGTCTCAAAAAAGAGCCAAAGTGACAGATGTTCACGCAAGTTCATTGCTAAAGTTCGTGAAACGGATGTCACTGTTGATGCGCCTACACGTGTTTGGTTCGGCTTCTGCACCGGATGCATCATAAACCAATACTTCATTCGAAAGGTAAGGTTTTTTTGAATAATTCTTTTTCGAACATCTTCACTTACGGTCAAAAAATTGATCTTGTTTTTCAACATAAAAAAGTTATTTCTGTATTGAGTGCGTAAAATGAGTGTTTTTTACGTGTCACATGAGTGTCAATTTTTGGCCAAGGCCGCAGGTTGAGGCCGAAAATTCACTCGAATGAATACACGAATTTTATACGCACGAAATACAAACAACATTTTTTGTACAACTCTGAATGTGAATCGGCGAAAAAAAGACTTTTTTTCTGTGACGGAAAAGAAATGTGACATTTTATATCTCTTGACAGGTCACAAAATATGACTTTTTACGAGATTGCTTTTTTCCCTGTCAAAAAATGATTCTCTATGTAGCCGGGAAAAAAGTACTCACTTTTTTCCCGGGGAAAAAAGTAATTTCGTGAGAAGTTATATTTCTTTCACTATTAAATCGTTGTTTTTCTTGTCACAGAAAAAATAGTGTATTAAACACGGGAAAAATAGTAGATTTTAGCTCTCGGTTTTTTGTCTCCCTCCGCTTCGCGTCGGGAAACAATATAATCTCGAGCTAAAATCTAATACTTTTTTCCCTTGTATAATAAATAACTATTATTAACGGTGAAAAAAAGTAATCATTCACGCATCCATAGTGATGAAGAAAAGTCAAGTTTTTTTGACAGTTGTACAAAAAATACTTTTTCTCGAAAACAACGCAATACTAAGTATGATCAGTAGTATTTTTTTGAGTAGTAAACATTGGCGATTTGAATGGGCGTCTCGAGAACCTTACGTTAACTATTTACGTAGAAAATCGAAGGAAAAACACCTGGTAATCCTTCAAAAGCTTAACCAATATTCAGCAATTAAGAAATGAAAAAAGCCGAAAAACATAGCGTTTTGTGAATATAATTTTTTTTATCTCTTTTTGGATGAGCTACAACATCCTGAAGTTTGACGCACTTATGTGCTAACACCCTGTATATCAATTTCATCCAAGCTCAACAGGAGAATCAGAAAAAAATTATCCTGAATATAATGTATTCTATGTAAAAAATTCAATAAGCACTCTAAAATATGGGTAATTGTGCAAAACAGAAAACGTCCAAAGAGGTATGGAATAAAAAAGATTAATTGAAATAAAAAATGAAGAAAACGCTGGAAAAGAATACGAAGAAATTGAACGCAACAGGAGAAATTATAAGAAAGGTGTAAAATATACTGAATCGATGAGGTGGAAAATTTCATCATAATATTTAATCAACGTAAGAAAATATTCTGAATTATTTTAGAGTTCCAAAATGATGAAAAAATATGTCAATGAACGAGTACAAAATTGCGAAAACTGAACATAAAGAGATTTTAAAAGAAACTGGAGAAAATTATGGACAATCAAACTTTTGGTACCGAAAGAATTGATGGGACAAATTCGACATAAATATTATATTGCTTAATCAGTGGCCTTATCTTCAAGAGAAAATCGGAGAAGGAGGAAAAACTTTCTAATCAGAATCTTCGGAAAACTGAGCGGGAATTATCGAAGCAAGCTATTAAAACGCCTTTGTTTTCATATCAGTTCGGAACGGCTTCAACTTAAATGTTTGGGATTATCTCTGACTTATATAACTGAGATTGATAACGTAGCTAATTAGCCATATAGGATGATTAATTACCGATTTCATAGTCGTGGATTATCTAATTCTGCGAAAATGGCTGAAATTTCCGATAAATTTCTCTTTTCAATATGGCTGGAAGAATATTATCGATTAGATCAAATTGCCAGATCTCAAGTTTGAGTAATTGTTTAGGCCGTTACGCAATGGAGTTTATTTCGGAATATTGAGAGTCAATTTGTATGTTTTGGATTTTCTTTTGAAAATCCCAGAGCAGGCGCTTTTTAGCGCACGTCGATGTTTAAAGCAACAAGGACTTGGGATTGATTCCAAATATAGCAGTTCAAAATCTCAACACGATCGAAATTAAAGGTATTCTGGGAATCATTCGAAAATTAAAAGAAATATATAAAAATCGATAACTAAAAATATCAGCATGCTAAGGTTCTGTTATCCTTTCAAAAATTTTAAGTCCACAAAATAATATACAGCCTTTCATCGGTTGCTATGGTTACACCAGCCTACTTATAATTAATTCAGACTAAACCGAAAAACAGAAAAATGTTTAAATCTTTTTTCTGGTGTAATATTTATGTGGATAGCGACATATGATACATTTTTAAAATCAGCAAAAATTTTGGAGTCAGATAAAGAAGCATTCGACTATGGGTTACATTTGAAAAATCAAAAATTCTAGACATTCCTACAAAAAGGACTGAACTAAAGTCAGTCATATCATATTTGAATTACTCTTTAAAAAAAAAGGTGTAGAATATAAAAACGGATTTCGAATACAAATTCAAATGAGCGAGTTATTCAGCATCAGTGGAAATGAAAATTCTCAAATTTCTTTCATAACTCAAAATCTATGAAAAATAGGTTAGATCTGTTTTCAGTTTTGAGTTGGTCAGGAAAAAAGAGCCCGAAGAAGTCATCAGTTTTCTTCTAGCTGCTATGGTTCTCGAGATCTCTCAGTGGACAACGAATTTGGCCCAGCCTGTACATATTCATTGTTTAGAGCCCTCAAAACGAAAATCTGAGTGGAGAGAATTCCCAAAATATAATAAAACTAGGAAACAATACAGAACAATACGTTCAATTATAATTGTGTACAAACTATATCATTATTATGATATCTGTAGATCAGGTTGACTGGCAAAGCAAAAGCTTCTGGCGTCACACCTACGCATTCCCGGATTTTTCCACAAATCCGTGACTCTGCCAGACCATAAATAGTGATCAGACCAATATTGTAACAGCAGCAAATAACGGTGAGTAAAACACATTGGCTATCGGCTTCATTAGTCTGATTGTGAGTGGCGCGTCACAGAACATTATTCGGTTTGTTTGAATATTTATGAAGTGACAGGCTAATCAAAACGTGCACGCTAGTTAATTAATTAAGGAGACTAGTAGGGTAATTGAATTAAGCCTTTGAAGTTGAACCGACCGGCCACGTCTGCACTAATACTGCGTACCCGAATTCGAGCTTGGTTCGAGTCTTTCAGCGGTGCTTTAATAATAGGCCAGTGATGAACGATAATTGATTTGGGGTAGTAGTATAGGTTTGAGCGGATAGTTACAAATCGAATTATGGGGAAAAAATTCGGTTTGGGGGTAGTGAGCGGTCTACGTTTTTGTTTGAGGCTAAGAAGGGAGTTGGGTAGGATCTAGACATTTTAACCCGTAACTGGTAAGGTGGGGTGCACCCATAGATATATAATAGTACAATGTTGCCATCATTGAAATAAACGAGGTATCAGATCCGCCATATTACTACCACCTAACGTCAAATTTGACAATCGTTGAATTTTTTGTAAGAATTGTGGATTCTTGCTCCTTTTCTAGTTGAATTATGATTGTTTCTGCTTAATAATATACAATAAAATGGTATCGTGTACTGTAAGGCTTTCTTCAAGCAGAAAAGAGATAGATAAAAAGAAAATTAGAGGGAAAACATATATCAGGTAGGGATGCGTACTGAACAGATCCACATTCGAAATTTCTGCAAGTCTGTCTTGGCAATCTGATATTTTTTTATATGTGTATATTATCGCCTGAAGAAAATTTGCTTATTTAATATTAACTGGACCTTATTTGAGCAGGTTTCCTAAAGACCTAACACGTCGTATTTTTGGGTGAAATTTGTGAACAGAAAAAACTGGCAACTTAATTCAACCTTGAACACTTTCCGCCATATTGGTCCCCTACTTAGCCCCGCCCAGTGGTACTATTTTTCCTTACTCAATTGTATGTCATAGCGTCTCTTCTCTTTTATATGTCGATGGGTCCACCAGAATCCCAAGATTTTATTTTCCTCGATAGTTCAATTCAAATAGTTTTCAAATTATGATGCCATCCACTACAGTACCTTTCATTTAATGTTACTTGCGTATTTCAGTGTTACGAATCTATTCATATTACGATTCAGCACTCCCAAACAACACACACACATCATTTAAACATTTTATAGACTATATAAAATAGATTATTAGATGATCTATAAAACATCAAAATGTATTGAATTTCTAACCTAGATTCGACGTAAAAATGTCCGCGAGATTTACGTTGAAAAATATTACTTTTTTAGACATCTATTTCACGTCAAAGTGAGTCTTTCTATAACATGTGAAATTTCTGTTTTTTTTAGTTTATCCT
This sequence comes from Propylea japonica, assembly GCA_013421045.1. Classification (NCBI taxonomy): domain Eukaryota; kingdom Metazoa; phylum Arthropoda; class Insecta; order Coleoptera; family Coccinellidae; genus Propylea; species Propylea japonica. Next base: position 64,828,860 of record CM024240.1, on the reverse strand, counting down.
AACTTAGTATTACGTTTGACATGTAATAGATGTTTGAGGATTTATGTTATTGTGATGACTCTCTAATGTCTATATATCATTAGATTTTTGTCGTTTTTCTCGATCAATAATCTGATAATATATAGATGATCCGAAAAACATCCACACTCATAACCTCTTAAATATATAACATAGTAGATGTTTTTTGGAGCATTGCCGTCATGATCGAAATTGGACGTCTATTAAGCGGAATATTATTTATGAAAATTGTTGGTGATATTGTACACGTATATTAGATGAAATAATTGAACCTTTGTTCAATGTCCCTAAAAAGTCTTTGCATTGTATAATTTTTGACATCTTACTATTGTCAATTCCAAAAAAATATTGATAACATGCGTTCAAAAAAATTCGTGGTCAAGTAAGCTGTGGATTCTATTTTTCTCCTCATAGACTCTCAGGAAAAATAGAAACCACAGCTCACTTGACCACGAATTTTTTTGAACGCACGTTATCAATATTGTTTTGGAATTGACAATAGTAAGATGTCAAAAATTATACAATGCAACACTTTTTAGGGACATTGAACAAAGGTTCATCTTATTTCATCTAATATACGTGTACAATATCACCAACAATTTTCATAAATAATATTCCACGAATTTTTTTGAACGCACGATATAATGATTTTGAAAGACGTCATATTTAAGACCTGGTACTGATTTACTCCATCAGATTCTTCGGAGAAGGGTTGTATGGTAAAAAAATTCAAAGAAAATTGACATTTGCTAGTTTCAAGATCATGTTTATCCTAAGGAGATTTGGTGAGAGACTTCAAAAGTATGCATTTTCATTCATAAAAACACCTTGAGTCTTATTTTATCAATGAAAACTGTTTCATGCTTCTCCTTTCATGTTTCTGTGGTGGCCCAGCAAATTATCAGATATAATATATTTTATCTACACAGTTGAAATCTCTCATAGCAGTTAGGAAAGCAAAAACAAGTTCTGATATGAAAAAATAAATAGGTATATTCATAATATAAAAACATAAATAAACACAATTCAAATGTATCAAAAATATAAATTGTGTCAATGACCAATGTAGTCGAGACAATTTGTTCAATTAAAAAAATAAATAAAAATGTCATAGGCATCGGCACTTTGTGAGGATTTGCTCTTCGTTTTCTCATATTCGTATCGTTGGTTTGCAAGGCGTAACCAGTCTTGAATTGCCTTATTATGGTCGTGTCGTTGAGATCTGCCAGGATTTCACTCTCGAACAGATTATAAACAGCCTCTGGAACCAACACAAATCAAAATAAGTGATTTTTTTTCACAATTAAGTACAACTTTGAAAAACAATCACAACAGAGAACAAAAGAATATCAAAGTTTTGCAGAAAATTATAAAAACAATTTTTTCAAACGATAAAATGTACTTTTATATTGCGTTCAGTTTTTTTTCTGAGAAATAGAAATAATTGAAAGTTTATGAATACAGGGTAACACCGAGAAAATTTGAGAGGTGATGCTATGGTGAAAATGAAGGTTACACCCTTCCAAAGATTAACGGAAACAATTTTTTTCACAACTTTTTTTATGAGAATTTTACTTAAAAAAAATATGGCTGAAAAGCCATATACTTACTCTTTTATTTCTACAATTCTTTTCGAAAACTCAATCATTCACGAGAAAACAATTTCGATGCATTTTAATTTTGTTGGCTGTTGTTCAATAAAATGCTATTTAATAAGAGCTTGGAATACATTTTGTTTATTTTTTTGTAAATGCTTAAGTTGTCGAAAAAACTTTTAGAAATGGAAAAATTAGTGAATGAATTAGGCTTCTCACTCATATTTTTCCAAAGGATTCAAGGCTTGCTATGAAAATTTCTTTTTTTTGAGATTTCGACTTATTCGTAATGATATGACCTTCGAATACAACATCAGAAAGATAATAAATGATATTTTGAATTCAAGGTGATCAAGAAATGTCAATTGATAATTCCAAAATCGATAAAATTGCAAAATTGTTAATTAAATCTATATTTAATATGAATGCTAATTTTTTTGACATTGTATATTGAATAAATATCATTTTTTGAAACGATAGCTGAAAAAAAACATTTTAAATAGAAATGGAAAACGCTTATACCTTCTGCTATAATTCATCTAAGATGATCTGAAAAACATCTTAACATTTTCTCGAAGATTTCAAGCTCAAGACATTCAATTATTCTTCAAATCCTGATTGAATCTATTTTGTGCTCGACTTTTTGACTAATGATAATATTTTTCAGCAAGTCGAGTGGTTGAGTTTTATTCATTACTAAATCAATATCTCAAAGAGGTCTATCAATTGACTTATTTGATGTTAAACCTACCAAGTTTATTCAGAAAAATATTAATTTTATAATAGATACTGTAACACGAAATCCCCAACGCAAATTAGTAAATTCTATAATTTGAAATTTCAGATGATCTTGAAATATTTATCCTTAAATATTTAAAAGAAAGATTCCAAAACCGATCATCGTGTAAATTATAAGCATATTTTTAAAATAATAATATCTAAATAGAGTATTCAGAATAGTGACAACAGACATAACAGTTCAATAGAACGGTTATTCAAAAGATATCATTCGATAGACTGCTTCAGATGATCATTCTATGAAAGGTTTCAAATTTCTACTTACAATATACCTACCTGATTTACAATAATTAATCAACATATTCTCCAGTAGAACAAATGTTATAGGTATAATTTACAGGAAGTAGTACCTAATCAAAAGTTAATCACTAGTGTTAGTTAGTTATCTGAAAGATATCATACAATCGACTTTTCTAGATCATCGGACCATGAAAGGTAACAAATCTCCAATTTTATATTAATTAGCATATCTTAGTGCCACCACATTATTCGGAGGAACACATTTTAGGTACTACACCGGGAATAGTAGGTTCCTATATAATTCAACATTACATAATATTCACTTTTGAACGGTTATCTAAAAACATCATTCAATAGATCTTAATAGATGATCCATCTGTAAAAGATATTTTCATAATACCTATTTTGCTTTTATCCAAAGATGCAGATTCGTTTTTGAAAATTATAAATAAATCTCATTTTTATAACAGTGAGCCCAGACCTGAACCAGCTACGTTTGAAAAGCTATATTATGGAGAAATTGTACTTACTAGATATAATAAGCAACATTTGCACTCACCTTCTTTAATTGTGACAGCACTAATCACTAAATAGTATATTCACTAAGCTAAGGCTAAAGCAAAAACAATCACTCGATATTCGACTTGACCTTTTGACGAAGCACTGTTCTAACGAAATGATCAAGTTCGAATGTCTTTCTGTCTATAACCCTACCCGCTATCCCTTTGAATTTTAACATTTGGCGGTTCGGCGGTTCGTAACCACGTGACCGAGCCCGATATAGGAGTTCGCTCATCGTGATCGCATAGATCACCTATTTTTCATTTTATATTTTATTTATATTAACGGAATATGGAAAACGCTCATATTTCAATAGGTGGTATTCAAGTTATCGATTTCGTTTTTTCAAATTTAACTTAGATTTATTGTTTGAAGTACTTCCGGTCGTACCGAAATATTAGAATTTGTATTTATATCTTACTTCCAGAGCACAATATGCGTCACCTGACCAAATTGCCAGCTTTAGAGTATTGTATCTTCATAATTATTAATTCGATTTTTATCTATTATGTATCGAATTGAGCAGAAAAAAGGCCTTTCTAATAATACTTTTTTCCAAGGCATTTACATCTGAAGAAAAAGATTAACATTCCGAATATATTGCAGGCTGATAAAACTAGGCAATCTTAGACTTTTTTTGGGGTGAGTCAATTTTTCCCTGATGTTGGAATGAAAATTCAACGATGACATTTTCACTCATCTAGGACGAAACTGAAATAATTAAAAAAAATCACTAATACTAAACTTTATGTTAACAAGTGACACATATTCGTACTGAAATCGATATTTACAATAAAAATATGAAGAAATACACCTACTGCGCCATTTGAAAAAAATCATTTCCGGTATAACCAATGTACTTCAAAAATCTTCTCTTTGTTGAATAAAAAAAAACGAAGTCGATACCTTATATACCGTGTTTCCATATTCCGTTGACAGCCGGTATAGCTCTTTATCAGGCCGCACACCAAAGAAACATGATACGAGAAACAAAAACATGGAATGTTTTCATTCATAAAAACACCCCGTGTCTATTTCAATCATTGAAAATGTTTGTTGTTTCCAGTATCATAAAACAACGGAAAAAATGAGCATTTTCGTGGAAAACTCAATAAATCTTTGTTTAAGTACTTATTTAAGAAAACAAAAAACCTCTAGCATAAAATTGAGGGTCCTTACTCCATTTCATCCAATAGTTGAAGAGAATGAAAAGGACCATAATTCATATTTTTTTTATTAAGTTGGGTAGGAAATATTTAAAATGTCATACGGTTCATAATGAATGCTGAATGCTGGAAACGACAACCTCCAGCCAAATTATGTGAACGTAGTTTACGTGTCATGGATTGCCGTGCAAGTTCAAGGATTTTTTTGTCACTACCTTTTAGGGGTGATATCTCGAAAAGGGATGGCTGAGAAAATTTTGTTGTAGAGAAGACTCATCTTAAATTTCACATAATTTTGTCGCATGAATTTAAAAACAACCTGTATGTCTATGCGTATCTGCTAGTCGAATTCATACCTAAATAAATTATCATTTTCAATATGGTTTTTGGTATTAAAATTGTTGCATAGCATATCTGAAAAACATCAAAAAATTGCTCACTTCTCTATTGCATGAAATGGATATTCTATAAACATTTTGAAAACATATATAGTCGAAATGCAATATTTCCATCGACATCTTAAAAACATTCATAATCTGTGGTTGGGAGACTTTATATAAATAATAGTTCTTAAGGATGAAAATCAATTCACAATTCTTTGACGTTTAAAGTTAGATATTTTATTTATGTATTCTAGATGACCAAATATTGTCGAATAATGATGTCTTATTTCGATGAATGTGGCATGGCATATCTATTATACGTCGAAACGTTATTATTTTTTCGATAGTATCAATTAGATGTCTTATAAACATTTCAAAAACGTGTGGTCGAATTGAAATACAATTATCGACATATTTGAGACATACAAAACCGTACGTTTAAAGACAATATATACAGTATATATCTAAAAAATGTCAATCAATCTACTGTTTTACGACCATATGAGTTAGATGTTTTATCGATGTATTTTAGATGACAAAAAAGAGCCAAATGTTGATGTCTAATAGACGTAAAACAAAAGATGTCCATTAAACGTTAAATAAAATACCTCCTCCACGATTTTAAAACTTCGATATTTAATATACGGCTTTTGGAGGTGTGATCAAAAAGCTATAAATTTTTGGATATCTGCAGGATATAAAATATTTTTCAAGTCTTAGATAATGCATCTAAAGGATGTCTTCTAGACATTATGTATAGAAAACATCTCAATTAGATAATCTTATTTCAATCAGATTTCAGAGCAAGATGGCTTTAGATCACTTTTAATATCTATTAGATGTCATTTAGATGTGAGTGTGTTGTTTGGATATTTTACTGGAAATTTTTGTTGGTTTAGGGTATAGTAGACCCAGACCCCACCTTACCAATAGTGTTATTATTCTGTAATCGAAATCATGTCGCTTTGGATGTTGCGATATCAAGTTTTGCATGAAAGCAAATGCGAACGGATGATCCATGGTTTGAAGAATGGTCATTTCAAAACTTGGATGCCTTGGAAAGCGTTTGTCACCATATGAAAAGAAGAATAGAAGATGAGTATCTTCCTAAGATTCTGAAACAGAACATTCATTCTCAGAAGCTGAAGGAATTAGATCGAATACATTAGAAAAGGAAGTCAGGTGAGCGAAATGTTCACACGAGCAAGACATAAAGACTTTTTCCATTTTTCAGTATGGCACTTGTGGATGAAGCAGCTGTAAAAACTGCCCAGAAAAACTCTTGCAGTTTTTTATTAAATATCACAGAAATGTTGTTATAGTTAATTGTTTATTGATATTAGAATTTATATTTTATGTTTTGAATCTTCAGAAACACATATCAGTTGAATTTTTCCGAATTATATAATATCAGACATTTTTCAGTTCTTTGCATCCAGATTCATTCATTTCGAATAAAACAATTATTTTCTGGGTGTTCAATTTATAGCATTTATACCTACTGTACGTTCAGGAATACCTAAACATTTATACCGTACCTATAAAAAGTCAATAATTTCACGCGAACACTTATATTTTGTGAAAAGTTTGTGATCTGACTGACCATACGTTACCGAATACGTACCAGGAAAAGTACCATACCAGTTACGGGTTGAATGTCAAACATTCAAGCAAGCATATTGCTCCAAAAAAATGTAAGCATCCCTTCCCACAGATACAAACTTGAGGAAAAAACTGTCTCTCTGTGATAAGAATAATTTTACGCGTTTGAAAAATAAGGTAAAAAATTTATATTCGTAGGTTTTTCTCGGTAGAATATTATTTTAAGACTCCTGTTTTGAGCGCCCGTTCTACTTAAACGAGACGAGTGTTATATCGTTTTGCACAAATATCTGTAAATTTCGAATGTTGAGCCGAAAATGGTTCCAAACGTTAGGGTAATACTCCCTAATGACGAATTCGTGATCAAATTCAATTCTGTCCGTCAGGCCGTCCGTTAGCACGATAAGTTTCGCAGGGACAATCCTAGAGACTTAAGATTTTCAGGGCGAGTTCAATCCCCAAATGCCGCAGTTAAGTTCGTTAAGCAGCTAAATCATACAATTCCATAAAATATGGCCATTCAAAATTTTGTTTCTCAATATCTCAGACGAAACGAAACCAATTGGAAAGAAATTCTACGGCCTCGTGCAGAATTATGTGGCTAAGTGTTGACAGAACCATAGAAAATCAATTGAATTTTTGTAAAGATGAATCTTTATATTTCCATAACAAGATATTCGATTCGAGAGAATGAAGATTGCTGAATGTTCATGCATAATTTCAAGAGGAACGCATCATATGAACTTATTTTTTTAAATATTGAAACTTTGTGAATCTGAAAGAGTATCGCCCAATTTGACTAGGTATAAAAACTTGGGCATGAGAAACGAAGTCACCACAAAATTAGAGAAACTAATGGTTCTTCATCTCATCTCCAAGACTCATTCTGTATGTGTATTTTATTCCACCACCAGGAAAAACAAATGGTGCAACAGTTATTACAGAACTGTTCCACTTGTTTCTCCGCTCTTTTTGCTCCTGAACAATTAATTATTTTTCTCTGAGTACGCCGTGAAACACAGAAAGTAATCGTCTAGTGTAAGATGTAAATAATGTTGTCCGAGGGGTGAAATAGCCACAAGAATCCATTAAACGTGTGATGTTCTGCTCGAAAGGCGGGAGAATCATTGGAGGGCAACTTCTCCCATCCCCTTCAAAGCAATCTGCTCCTCCAACCTTCCTCCATTTCTCAGAGGCGTCGACAGCACGTGACGCCAAATTCCTCGCCGGCGTTTGAAACGGTTAACCAGAACTGGAAATAAAGCATTTTCTCACTTTTCCCTGCTCATTATAATAAATGAGAAGTCATTTCTTTCTCATTATGAACTTGCGGTTAAAGAACGGAAACCGCAGGATGAAATACGTCCATTTTGGAGCAGTTTGGAAGCTGGTAGGTAGGTTGTTTCAGTGTTGTTTCAGTTGTGGCTACTTTTTTGGCGAAAAGAAAAAGATTGCCAAATGAATGATTTCACTAAAAATACAATGCGAATTTCAGGCTAAATTATTATAATTACAATATTTCACGTTACGTTCATTACAGACGTTGTGTCAAAAATAAGGAACAAACTCCTGGCAAATAGTCATCGAAATGAAAACTGGAGGGTGGTCCAATAAAAGGTGTTATTTTCAATAGCCCGCGATTTCGGTAGACGTCACGTTTGAAGCTATCATTTTTTGTCGAATGCCAAAAAATGTGAGGTGACGTACTACGCCATTAATAAAAATGGAACGATACACGCTGCAAGAACGCATTGAAATTATTAAAATTTACTAAAAAAATAGTGAAAATTTGGCAGAAACGGTTCGAAAAACTCGAACATTTTTGGGTCGTCGTGAAGCACCTTGTCGGACCGTAATAATGAAATTGGTGAAAAAATTCGAGCTGTTGGGACAAGTTAATGATGTGAAGAATAAAACCCGTGCACGTCGCTCAAGAACAGCCGAGAATAAGGCTGCTGTAGCCGAAAGTTGTGAAGAAAACCCAGGTTTGCCCATTCCTCGTCGTTCTCTGGTTATAGGCATTCCACAAACGTGAGAACACCGTATTTTGCATAAAGATTTTGGCCCTAAGGCTTGTAAAGTTCAGTTAACACAAGAACTCAAGCCGGCCGATCATCAACAACGTCGTGCCTTTGCTGATTGGGTTGGACCGTGTTATCTCTCGAAGAGGTGATCACAGTTGACCACCGAGATCGTGTAATTTAAACCTTGCGACTTTTCCTTTAGGGCCACTTGAAAGAGAAGGTCTACGCCAATAGCCCACCGTCGATTCAAGACTTCAAATATGGAATTCGTGAGGCTATCGAAGACATAGGGCAGCCACTTTGCGATTTGGTTATGGGAAATTTCATTGAAAGGAGATGGACCTGTAAGCGTAGTCGTGGTTGTCATTAGCCTGATGTTTTTTCCACTTTTAACGGCATAGCTCTCTCTTTCTAATTGAATAATCATCTCATCATTTATATTTAAAAACGGCATTTTTCTTCGAATATCAAAATAACAGCCCTCATTGGAGAACCCTTTAATTCTCACTTGATAAAACAAATCTTATGAGAATGTAATATCGAATGCTCTGCGTTTTTAAAGTTGAATATTTTGTACTTCATTCATACAAATTATCTTTCGATTATGAATACACAACCTTATTAGAATAATTTTATTCACAAACATTCAACAGTTTTGCTTTCTTCCATACATAGTCAACAGTTTACTCTTAGGTCGTTGAAATATGTAATTTATTCATTTTTCAAGTTTATTCATTTCAATGCGTTCTTATGTAATTTTTCTTCCTTCTAGATGATTCACAATGTATTTTTCTGATAGTTTGAATTAGTCGAACTGTCACCAAAATGAAATTCCTATTTTGCATAATATTTCTGTTGAAATAAATAATGATATGTTTTCGAAAATAAACATTCTTCTCTCAAATCATATGGGAATTTAGATTAAGAAATATTCAAAATATGTTCTTGCATTTTGTAAACAAATCTATCATTTCGCTTTCGTAACTGACTCCTTCATAAATTACTTTTCAAAATTTCTCCATAATTTAAATTTTTCGCGATTTTCTCGTGAAGGGTGCATTAAATTTACTGCAGAAACTCATCATCATTTGAGGTTGCTTTTCTTTTTTGAGGTCATATTAAGGGTGTCACATTTGAAAAAGTTTTACTTTGGTCTGTAACTTTGTATTGGAATATGTATGGAAATAATTTTAAATTGTGCCTTTGGTCATCCTTCACTCACCACAATAAAAAGAATTTCAAAATATCAGCACATACACCCTCAAAATAACCATAGCGTCAGTGTTAAACCACCCGTTATATTCGACCGAATATAACGATAAACTTTTTTTTCTAACCAATTTTCTTTTCCTCATCACTTTCCAGATAGATTCAACTTCGTAACACGCAGTTGTAAATTATTTATCAAACGATATGTATTTATTCCACCCAATGACCATAACAACGTTCCAAAAACTATTTGGGTCACTGCGCCTCAACATTTGTTATTGATATCAGCACCAAGGAATATTTCCTCTACCGCCTTAACAATATATCAGTAATGGAGGAAATACACAATACATCACCAAGAGCTTGAAAACCATCGTATTATCTCAGAGCGCCATGGAATTATTTTCACAGCCAACGGCGATTCGAACAATAGGTAGGCATGACGTTGGAGCTACTGGCTTGAAAGACATCAAATCAACTTGAGAGAAATGTGGGGAACTTCTTGATAAGAAGGAAAATAACTGGAGATATCCGAATCGCCTGAAGCAACACGGTTTTATTTTGTAGACGAGACGAAAACATTTGCATATATAGATGAGAAAAATCTCGCTGAAGGAAAATGTATTTTTAGGAGGGGAGAATTTGATAGTTTGTGGGACCTGATATTGGATTGGTCTGAGATGTTTCATTTGGGTTTTGAGGAAGGCTATATTTGACCGCTAAAAATTGAGGTACGGTGAAATTGTGAATATATTATCCATACAAATTATGTGAATTGACATGTATCTTTTTTTGTGGGGATACAAAATTCTCGATAAAAAAATTTCACTCATTGTTAGCGAGGAAATCATCTTCTGGACGTGGGGGTCTCCTAATTTCATCATCTGGCCTTAGGGGTCTTCTATAAAGTTCCGAAGTTCTACGACGTATGAATTTACTGATAAGAAGGTTCAACGCGTAACATCGCCATGAATATCAATATAGTGAAAGCAGGGAATAATATTAATCGATTGAATTCAACCAATATCAAACTCATAATTCGGACCTAATTTTGTCCTCGTTTCAGACAAAATGCAAGGAAGTGGTATCAAACAGAGCACCTATGGATGGCCGTTTCGTCCTTATTAGGACTCATAAGCACAGGATAGCTCTGAATGATGTGGTGCGCTCAGGGTAGCGTCAGCTGTCACTGTAGTAAATAATAATAAGAAGGTTAAACTCGTAACATCGTCATGAATATCAATATAGTGAAAACAGAGAATAATATTAATCGATTGAAATCAACCATTATTAAACATTTATTATTATTCATTACAGTGTCAGCTGACATTACCCTGAGCGCACCGCGTTGTGGACTGAAGACGTAAAATTTGCGATATACAAGAACGTTTCAGTCAATGCAAGGCTACTTCGTTCAAGGTTCATGCTATGGAAGAAGGTTTTGTATGGAACTGGAGATGGCGTTTTCGGTATATATAACACCTTAAACAAGATGTCATTTCGCTCTAAGTTCCAAGAAATACCTTGTATCATTCAGAGCTATCCTGTGCTGATGAGTCCTAATAAGGACGAGATGGTCATCCGTTGGTGCTCTGTTTGATACAACTTCCGTGCATTTTGTCTTGAACGAGGACGAAATTAGCTCCAAAGTATGAGTTGATTTCAATCGATCTATATTATTCTCTGCTTTCACTATATTGAATTTACTGTGTTTCGAGGTTTGTTGGAAGAGTATTCAGGTATTTCATCTTTGCATGAGTTTGTAGGTACTGATAAGAGTTTTCCACCTGAGTACGAAATGCAATCTATGTATCGATTGGAAAAAACGCCTCATTTCATGATGTGAAGTCTGCATAGGCTCTACATATACTCTCCGAAGGTTAGGCACCTTCCAAAAAAGGATGAACAACTTGGACAAATGGTGTACGGCGCTATCGCAAATATGAATAAACGCATTGTCCCAGTGTCATCCTCGTATCCCCAGGACGCAGAGATACGAAGCACAAAGAAGTAGTGATTAATATCCAGTGACTTGGAAAGGGTCAAGTCTAAGCCCGCAGCTCAAAGCGATTGAGCCGATATCCAGGCTAATTAATAGTTATTAATCATGCCTTCGGGCAGCGCGTTCATGTTTTTGACCCACTAGAGGAGGAGCAGGGCCTCTCTAGGCGCATTATCGGGTAATATCACGGGAACAATCCCAAAGACCCTAGTTTCTAACACCAAACTTGTCTAATTTATTATGGCAGGTACGGAGAAATTCGTGGGTTATGAGCTGAAATAAAAAATGGAGCGTTTTCGCCTAGGTCGTTGAACTGGAAGGATTCTTCGGAAATTATTTTAGATAGAAAATGAAAAGGAATCAGAATGCAAGGGGAAGAAAATAGCGTTCGGGGCTCTGCCATTTTTTGGATTCCAAGAAGAACACTGTGGTGAATTCTGGAGCTGTAAGGACCACAATTCAACTGAAATTAATAAAATCAATGCAATAACTTTCAGGCTAGTCATACTTGAATGATCGTACCTCTGTTATGAAAAAATTACAAGACTGTTGAAATTCTGATTTTAATCATTCATTTGTAGAATCTGATTTTAATTTTTATGTATATGTTTCAACTCACACGACATAAGAAAATGTTGAAGGAAAAATTCGATTTCTCTTTGAGAATGTAACAGAAATGAATATCTTTTTAAAGAAAAAGGACAATATTTATGAGTTTGTGCATTTGCGCGGAATGCGTATATTGTAGACCTACCAGAGGAGGAACAGGAGTTCTCTAGGCGCATTATTTTGGGTGATATCAAGGTAACAATCCCAAAGACCCTGGTTATCTAATTAATCATGGCAGGTACAGGGAAATTCGTGGGTTATCAGCTAAAATAAAAAGGGAACGTTTTCGCCTGGGTCGTTGAACTCGACGCATTCTTTGGAAATTATTTTATATGAAATATTAGAAGGAAGATTACAAACACGCTCTGGTTTCTGCATTTTGAAGGATTCCAGAAAGAGCAATTCAAAAAGTCAGAACCTCTTGGACAAGATATATTTAGGAGACAACAATTCTTTGTAGGTTTAAAATTCCAACTAGAATGAATGAATCAGACCAATAACCCTCAGAATAATCAATTTAGAATTAAAATTCGATTGATTCACACAAACTAGGAAGAGCAGAAAACACGATAAGATAAATATTTTTTTTATGAGTCACATCTCAGCAAAGTCTACCACCTCAATATAGATGGCATAAGCAGTTTATTATTCTTGTTAGGTAATTAACTGTAATCACTGGCAATTTTTTTGCACCTTTCGTATTTGTTGTATCATAAAAAATTGTTCAGTTCAGCCACCCCCATAAAAAATCCGGGCTGCGTCACTGCCTGTAATGTTGCCATATGCTAAATAAATAAAAAATCTCAGCAAAGAGAAATCTGTTTCCCTATATGAAGTATCAACGATTTGAAACGTCTCGTTGGTACTCAGTTGTTGCCCTTTTCAGGAACCTCCAGAATGACAGTAATTTCAGGTGATAGGGGTTTAAAATTGTGCATGAACAAAACTGTAAAGGTTGATTTTCATTCGGTGATGAATTTCGTCAGGTACCATCGTCTCAAAGCAAATGTGCTATGACAAAGCGGACATATTGAAAACCTCTTTGGACTAACAAATAAAAAATAAATTTCTTGAAAATGTCTGCACGCCTGAAAAGAAAATACAAAGCCCTTGACAAAAAAGTATCACATGACCCACTTTCCCCAATCAAAAAAGTTAGAGAGTTCATGAGAATGGCACAGGAAGCAACAAAAATGCATGAAAATTTGGTGAAAGTGAAACAAAAATCGCCTTTTTTCAGGATATCGATGCCAAATATTTTTCTTCTGAAAATAGTATATTATGCAACCAGCGTACAATGATAGCTACTGTTCACGAGGTTAAGTTGAAGCCTCGAGCCGTAGGCGAGTGGCCCAAATCACCTAGTGAATAACAGTCATTATACGCGAGTAGCATACTATTCTTTACCCACTACTGAATATATATCTCGACGATTTTAAGATGTGGCGACCGTGAAAACACCATTTTATGACAAGCGTGTAAAAAGTCAAGTTGACACATGAGAAATTTTTGGAGCATTGATCATTGTATATTTCGTAATAAAAAATGCTTTAATGATATAACAAAAGTAGGTTTAGACCTCGATTGACAAGGTATACCCATAGTTGTTAGTTGATTACTTTAGAATACTGAAGAAATGCCAATTAAAGGAATAATCTATAAAAGCTGAATCTATGAAGCATCTGACAGCAGTGAATAATATCCCATTGTTCCCTTGTGATTTATGGGTATTATTATGGACAAGAACAGGGACGTACAATGAACGGATTCAACAATTGTCGTGAATAAAGTAATTTATTCAATAATTTTGCGCTCACTGTACGTTGAACCCACCATTTATATTGAAGTCGACGGAAAATACGGTGGAACTTCCCTATAACGAACTTCTGTATAACGAATTTCTCTGTATAACGAATTTCGTACAAGACATTGCACCTTGAATCTAAATTCCCTGTTAAAAACACCCTCTAAAGCGAAGTAAATTCTCTCTATAACGAAATATTCAAAGAACATCACTCTTTGAATGAGTATTGGTAAGAAGGTATAAGGTTGGGTTTTTTCCGAAATTTTTCCGGAAGTACGTAATAAATCCTGACCATAAACTAAATCATCACGGCTGACAGAGAGATCCTTCTGAAACAGTTTTAAATACACCCCTGGCTGTTTGGTCCCAAACTAACCTTTACGCTAGTGTGAAAATTTGTGTGAAAGTGTCTGAAAGCAAGTGCTCAAGTTTAAATGATAAACTTGAATTTATCATTTATCAGTGAAGTCGACTGCGACATTGGCGACTATTTTCAATTCAACACGACTGAAACTTAATTCCAAATTGTTACCCAGTGATTTCATTTTCATGTTTCCAACAAAACGATATCTCATCAGTTAAATGCGATACAACCTTGATTAACACACTCTTATCGATGCCATTAACGGAGTGCGAAATAGATATAAAAGCGGCCGCTCAATCTAAATCCTTCCGAAATCGTTTTCGCTGTGCAAGCAATTTTTCAGAATGATTTATTCAAACCCCAAGGTATAATGAATATCAAGGGACTAATAGAGATGCGTTTGGCCGAAGGGATCGATGCTGCTCAACGTTCGGAATGTTGGGAATGGGAGGAGGTAAAGATAAACCATTAACAACTCGAAAGCGGAGTTGGAAAAATTGATTCACAGGATGTGGATATGAGGATTATGGGTTTTAAGGGGAATATGAGAGTGAGAATTTGGTAGAGAAATTTTTTAGAATGACTTATCAAGGGTTTTCCAATAAGAGGTGTTATTTTGATGTTCAGAGAAAATGCCATTTTTCAATATAAATGATCGAATGTTCATTTCATTATAAAGAAGAAGCTATGCCGTTAATAGTTGACATCAGGCAAATGACCACCACGACCACGCTTACAGGACTACATCCTTTTAATGAAAATTTCGAGAACCAAATCGCAAAATGGCTGCCCTATGTCCACGATAGCCTCACGAATTCCATGTGTGAGGTCTTGAATCGACGCAAAAGATCAATGGTTTCATGGCACGTAGCGGCGCCTTGTTGAAAGTTTACGTTGTCCAGATCAATCCTACTATCCAATTTCGGCCATAAACAGTTATTTAATGAACTAGGTTATTAAAGACAGCGACAAATGGTCAAGATATTTTAATGCGTGAGCGGAGCGAACGCGTTAATAGTTCGAGACCATTAGTCGCTCGATTAATAACCGTGTTGATTATGAGATTTTTCCGACGATCCCAACATAAATAGTGTATAAATTCTTGGTTCAAATACATTCTCATTTTGCACAAGACATACATTTGACATAATGGAATTTCTATGTATCTATGTTC
The DNA here is from genome assembly GCA_013421045.1 of Propylea japonica. Taxonomy (NCBI): domain Eukaryota; kingdom Metazoa; phylum Arthropoda; class Insecta; order Coleoptera; family Coccinellidae; genus Propylea; species Propylea japonica. Next base: position 64,813,311 of record CM024240.1, on the reverse strand, counting down.
CAGTAGAGTTTTGACATTTCTCGTAGTGCTTCTGAATACTTTGTGTACGGTTTCCATGGGGATTGCACATTAAAATGGCTAAAAAATTGAGCATTAAAATGGGTCATTAATGCTCAATTTCGTACACATTAAAATCACCTTCTATTTCGAGGTCGGCGGAAAAAATCATTATAATAATCTCTTCGTAGTGCAATGGGTTTTCTACAACACTTTAGGCTACAGCATCAATATTCACTGCTGTTCTTGAGCGACGTGCACGACGACCCAAAAATGTTTGAGTTTTACGATCCGTCTCAGCCAAATTTTCACCATTTTAATAAGGAATTTTAATAACTTCAATGCGTTCTTGAAGCATGTATCGTCATTTTTATCAATGGCGTAGTTTCTTCTTGTCGAATGTCCAAAAATGACAGCTTCAAACGTGACATCTACCGAAATAGCGGGCTATTCAAAATGACACCTCTCATTGGAGAACCTTTCACTAAACTAGCTTCTATTTATCGATCAGAATGTTTTTTCATCTCAACATTGTTTAAAATGAATCGATATCAACGAAATGTGTATTATATTGCAATAGTTTTATAAGAAATCATAACTAACAAAAAATATCATATTGAAATTGAATACAAATCAATAATTTTCTCACATAAAAAATAAACCACAATTTGAAGATTGAATTGAAAAACAATGGAAATTTCAACAGGAAAGTGCTTCTCCATTTGTTTTTATTTGATCTGTAGAAAAACACCGCTCACCGTTTATTCTATAACAGCTGCTCAGAACAATATCTTTTCGCCGACAAAACTATATCCATTTGAGAGCACTGAAATTAAGAAGCAATGGGAAACAGAGATACATGATACGAGTTTCAATACCTACATTTCCATTTTCTCAGGTTCAGGATTGGCCTTTATATTATTTTCCAGTTCATCACCATACAATATGCTTCGTAAACCATTTTGAATTTCTAAAGATGTATGCACAAAATAGATAAACACAAACACAATACGAAAAGCAACTAAAATGGAAATACGAAGAGGTTAACCACTTGCAATCATGGCAATGTTTTCAATGTCCTTGTTTTTGCTCAAAATGGCCTCTACAATCCTTGATTCTGCCCATTCTCCTGAAGTTTAGTACTTAATCCTGACACAAAGATGGCGCATACATCATCGTAGTAGCTAACGGTTCCTATCTTTCTTTGATAGAAGTCTTATGGCCACACTTTTACTCTTGCTAAAGAGGGCGCACGAATGTCACTCATAGGCTCAGAACCCTTTTGTAGTATATGCAAATGTACCTATAAGAAGGAGTTGCTGGAGAACTCTGGTGAAATCTCCCAGAGACGGATCATTCCTCTGAGGTCCTTCTGAACTTTGAGACAGCGGAATCCAAAAGATATCTGGATCTTGGTTAGAAGCAACTGGCTTTCTTAAAGGACATGATCGCCTCAGGAAGCACCTGTTGAGGATGGGATTATCGGACACTGACGAGTATTGGCATATTCCAAGACGATATCAGCGCCAAGGTGGCGAGAATCGAAGCTGAGCTAAGATAGTAGTAAATGTAAATGTAAATTGTTTTGGACAGATAAGTCATTGGAGTTTCATCGAAATTTTTACGAATAATCTGGAAATTAATATGGAGTTGGAACCTTTGTTGAATTATTTTGTGATTTAATCAATATTTCAATCATTTTATAACTAATATTCAAGTGTTTAATTAATATGAAGGTTACAAGTCAGTAAGTCTACATAGTTGCAGATGTTGTCAATCTTAAATTGTATTAAAATTTTTTTTCAGTTCATTTATATGTTACATATATACACGTATATGAAGTGAAGTGCAGCCGTTAGAATTTGTGGTTATTTTAGGAGTTTTAACCTCTAATTCTAGAGCCCCAGTAGAAGGAGAAGTACGAGAAGAAGTTCTGAATGCATGCCATATTATAATGTGTTGGAAAACAAATTGTGGGTCCAGTTATATAGACATTTGCTTCTTGTGTTTAAAAACTATTGCCCTAGCCCTTAATACAGAACCTCATAATATTGATGGTTCATTGATTGTGGAGAGTGATATAGTAAAATAAAACTAATATGCACGATATGTCCTTGTCAAGGTGGAGTGCGGAGGAAATGTAAACATATCATTAAAGTTTTTTCAATAAAATTGATCAGGTGCATGATGTTCTAATCCATTCATGACAGAATCATGTCGAAGCTCATGGTTTTCGCTCTTTTTCTGCTGTGTGTTTCGTTATCAGGGAGAAGTTTTCTGAACTTGAAGACATATCACAAACAGAATTAAAGTGCTTATGGAATCAGCAGAAGGCTGATAAAAAAATGAGGTTCTTCTATAGAAAATATGCCTTGCTTGAAACACAAATTTGCTGTATCGTCCTAAAGTATAAATCAAGAAGATATGTAGAAATATTTTATATACTCTTTACCAATTCTGCAATAGCCAAGTACAGGTTTGTGAAATAATATGTTGTATGTGTACCTTAATATTGAATGATCCTAAGAAGTAGAGAGAGCTTGTCGTATTCTGCTGTAATATCAAAACATCCGATACAAATTCTGACGTTAGAGGTTTAAGCAACAATATGAATTAGTTTCCTATATTTATTGAAGTTTATAAGATACAAGTCTTTCTTTCACTATTAGTTCCCTTCCAAACTCGTTTTCAAAATACATTTTCATTTGGTTTTCCTGAGGAAAAAAGTGAAAAATGTTTCCTAAAATTTGCAATTTTTTCGCCTATAAATTTCATCGAGGCACACAATAGTAGTCATTTCTACTCGAAATCATATTTAAGTGGATAACAATTTCAATTTTGCCTTGAATACTTCTTCTAAACATAAGTTTATGAACAATTACGAAATTATTACACTGAAATACGTTCAACGCTTTGTTTACTACTATCTTAGCTCTATTTCGATTTCAATCACCAGAGTGCGTATCGCTGGTCAGCAGTAGCCAATAGGTTCTGAGGGGAGGAGGAAGAAACCCCCATTCACCTAGTCAAGGAATACCTTGGCATAGCGAGCCTAAGGAGGAAATGCCTTGGACGAGAAACTTGAAAGAGTGAGGAACAAGCCTTCACAGATATTAGATTTCATTAGATCTCTGTAACTGGAAGGCTAGCTGTGAAGGATTTGGCCAGAACAGCTCTGTAAGGGGATACAATAGACCTTAAGGTCGCAGTGAACTGTAAGCCCTCTTTAAACTAAACTAAACTATGGCAACCATACATACACCAATATACTCTATATAATTATTATCCCAAATAATTGCAAACGTTTTATCTCCCTCGCCGCTATAACTAATAACAGGTTTTTCTCCCCCACTAATTAATGTTAATTAGCATTTCGCAATATTCGCCAATGAATCAATGCAGCAATAAACAGATTACAGTAGCGGTGGCAGAATGGTAATGACGACACGCATAACTCCAGCTCGGAAATTTATAGACAATGAAAATTAAATTCGATAAATAGCTGGTGAAAGAGCCCACTTCGCGAAATTGCACGATGATGAATGGGGCTATTGTAATAATCTCGATATAAGGGTGGTTGTGTCGATGCAAATTGCCTTTTCGATAAGTTCTTGTGTAAGCAGAATGGGGGAACAATGCAAAGAACAAGGGAAATGAGGTTTCGTGAATGGGAATGAAGAATAGTTAAACTGTTCGAAAGGCTAAGGAATTTCTAGATGATCATTTGTACATACAGGTTCGGTGGGGTGTATTAAATTCCAGCTTTTAGATATTCAAACTTTATCGAATATTAGATTGGTAATTTAAGGAATGATTAATAGTTCAGGTGGTTCGTAGTCTCCTTTTGTTTTTGTATGAGAGTGTAAATTTTACAATAATAGAAGATCGATTTTAGAACAAGCAATCCAACTTGCTCTACCAATAGGGTTCTGTCCATCAGTATATCATGCGGAAACCTTCCCTTTAAGACTAGAGAAAAGACTATAGTGTTATGTAACAAATATCAAAGACTTTGAGAGATGATTCCTCAATGAAAATGAGCAGGGTAGTTCATATGAATTTTTTTCGAAATCGACCCCCCCTTCCAAGAATAATCTTTGGAAGGCGACAAGTTTTTGAATTTTTGTACGGCTTCTTAAAAACACATAAGACTAAACATAATAGGTAGATGTTACTAAACAATTTTTTTTGAACCCATGACTTTATTATTAGGGGTTGAAAATAACAACCCCTTATGATTTTCCCAGAAAATTTGTTTTCGTGAGATAGATTTTCAAAAAATTGAATTCTCTTATGGTTTCCCATTAAATTCTGAAGAAAAAATGTCTTTTGCAAAATTTCGATACAGTCGATACTTTTCTCGGGGAAAATTAAAACTTACAAGCAGTGTTGTTGTTAACACCATCTTTATTCCAATCACGAAATTATATTACATTACTCAATTATTAACTTGGAACACATTGTCTTTTCACTTCATTTTCATTGATGTTTCCCAGATGGCACGCGAATCTCATTAACGTTCATTTCCTTGAAATAATATTCATTTCGATTTCGATACTCGAGAGCCTAAGAAATAAAAACTTGTTCTAAAGATTTGATCAATTTTTATGCTGTTTCCGATATAGAAATCATTGCCGATATTTCAAAATCACAGCATAGTAGGTACTAAATTGGAAAATATTGAAACCCTTTTCTAGAAGGTGAGTTGAATAAATTTAAATTATTTTTAATGGCCATTCTGTTGAATAAAAGGTAACAGAATATGAATTTTCAGGGCTTTTTTTTGTTAAACAAAGTTTTGGAATTTTGATTACGCCTGCCATTGTGGACGACATCAACTGATTGAATACAGTTCTGACGACTCCAATTTCATCCCCAATACAATTGATAGAGCCTCTGTTGAGAAACATTATACACGGAAATCTGTGGAATCCATTCTGAGAGAAATTCTGTATCGTGACCACCAGAAAAAAAGAATAAAGTGTTTGTAGGTATTTTTTATGGACATTCTAAGTATATGCACAAATTACTCGAAAATCTTCAACAACTCTGTCATTTATTATCAGACATTTATTTTATTCATTCATTTAAACCCACTTCCAACTTGCTCACCGGCCAAAAGCTGCCGTACGCTTGTGTAAACTAAGTACTTAAAAAAAAGAAATTATTAGTTGAAAATAAATAAATATCTTTGATGTAGATTCAATTTACGTTACAACTTATACGATGAAACGGATTGAACAGTGATCATAACTGCTTGTAAATTTTGATTTTTTCCGAGAAAAGTATCGAACTATCGAAATTTTTCAGTTGCCTTTCTTCTCAAGAATTGAATGGAAAACCACGAGAGAATTTTATTTTTCGAAAATCTAACCCACGAAAACAATTTTTGAACGAAAATCATAGGGGGTTGTTATTTTCAACCCGTTATTATAATGCCATGGGACCAAAAAAAATTGTGTGAGTAACATCTACTTAAAGAATCATATTATGTATAGTTTATGGCTCAGTGTTATTGAGGACTCCTAAAACAAATTAAAAACTGACAACTCATCATCGCCTTCCAAAGGCTGTATCTTGAAAAGAAGATATATGAAAAAAAATTATATGAACTACCCCTGCTTATTTTCATCTAGGAATCATCTCCCAAAGTCCCTCGCATTTGTTTACAGACACCCCATATACCTCACTTCTAATCCAAATCCAATAATTACATTTTGCTAAAAGCATAACCGATATAGTCAACCGAATACTGCAACATAAATTTCCATTACAAACTAATAAAACCCCATCAATAATTGACGATTTCAGACGGCGGAAATTCCCGGTCCGGAATTCATCACCGCAAGCCTTCTAATAATATAGTTTCTTTTACTACCCCATTCGTTTTGATGGCGTTAGAGTGCCTGGACGGAAACGTCGGTCGGTCATTTAACTCCGCAGGTCCAGGAATTAGAGGAACTAAATCGACGGCCGTCGGTTTGAGCGTCGACGTCGCTACCCGGTTGCGTGCAGGTCCACCACTCCTTACTTGGCCTAATCTTGCCGAATTGCTGCGAGAGAAATCGACCAAAATAATTACGACTAGTGGCCGAAAGGGGATGCGAGATACGAGTCAGGTTGGATGTTTCTGCTTCCATCTTTACGAAATGTTTCTTCTGTTTGATGTGGTGATCTTGACGAACAATCAAACTTGCCATCGATCGGAACTAGATCTTGATATATTGTTGTTTTCAGTACTTCGCATTCTAAAGTTGACAAACCTGAAGATATAATTCTCCCTGGACAGACTGTGAAAATTTCCACCAGTACCAATTTTCTTGATGTGATTATCGATCACCAGCTCAGTTGGTCCGAGCACATAGGCTCGTTGCAGGGCAGACTGAACTCTGTTCTGTACACCCTTCGTGTTCTGGCACTGCAATCGGCTACTGAGAACAGTTTATTTCTCTAATTTTCATTCACTCATGTCCTACGGAATCATTGCATGGGGCAACGCTTCGGAAGTTTCGAAGATTTTTGTGGTTCAGAAAAGAGCACTCAGAGTTTTGCTGGGTCTATCTGCGAGAACATCTTGTCGTGGACATTTTAAAAATCAGGGTATACTCACTACTGCCGGAACTTATGTTTTCAGATGCTTGCTTTTCTTGAAGAACAACTACGATCTGTTTCGAGTATATGAAAATTCCAATAGAATAAGGCGCATTAACCCGATTCACTTTCCCAGTTGTTCACTTACATTAACACAAAAGAATGTGGAATATATGTGCATCAAATTATTTGACAAGCTTCCAAAGAGTTTCCAAATCCTTAAGGATAATAATAGTTTCAAGAACTTAATCAAAAAATTATTAATAGATATGGAACCCTATAGTATTCAGGAGTACTCAAGTTTCAATATTCAAATCTGAGCGTTTTAATATTTTTTTTTGTTTCTCTGGGTTATCTTGACGTATTTTCTTCTCAATGTATTGGTTGATTATGGAAATAAATGCTATTATTATTATTATTATTATTTTCATTTCTATGAAATTGGTTTCATATTCACATTTCCGAATCAAAGTTGATTTTTCAAGTGAAAAATTGCATTTTCAATCTATAGGATGGGAAGCGGACAGACGCTTTTGTTTATACGAAAATAGGTCCCCTTCAGGTTTACAATCTTGCACACGCGAGTCTTAATCCTTTCTCTGCAGCTACTTCTATAAGAGAAACTATGTTCAAACACCTTGAAATCCTTTTCATTTCCACAAACCAGAACATCCATTGATCCTCTACTAAGTGCAAAGGTGGTAGATTCATAGTCAAATACCCCAAAACACATTACGGAATAACATAATAGAGAATTAAGAAAGGTAAGCTAAAGAGCAGTTTCAATCATTCATCAAAAGGATAATAGAGATTTTTCATCAAAATATACCGTAGCTTGTAACTCAGATGTCGACACTTTATTACTCGTAGTTTTTTGCTAACAACATTCGTACTTCCACCTTAATGTTTGAAAGTTTTACCCTCGGTTTCACAAAGCTTGATCGGGCAATCAAATCGTTGATTTTGAATTGAGTCGATGGTTTATGTCAAAAATGAACTGAAAATTGCACAGAAATGATGACATTTCAGAAATCAAGCTGATTGGAGTTTTGTGAAACCCGGCTTTAATATTGCTATTGGCGTAGACCTTCTCTCTCACGTGGCCCCAAAGGAAGAAGTCGCAAGGTGTTTAATCACGAAGTCTCGTTGGCCAATTGTGATCACCTCTTTGAGAGATAACTCGGTCCGAAAACTTTTCCTGCAAAAAAAAGCGCGGTCTTGTTGAAAGGAAACGTTTTCCAGATCAATACTTCTCCATTTCGACCATAAAAATCATCAATTATCTCTCGATAGCGCAATGGGTTTTCTTCAACACTTTTGGCTACAGCAGCAATATTCTCAGCTGTTTTTGAGGGACGCGCACGGGTGTTATTCTTCACATCACCAACTGGTCCCAACAGCTCGAATTTTTCCACCAATTTCATTATTGACAAGATGCTTCACGACGACCCAAAAATGTTCGACTTTTACGAACCGTCTCTGCCAAATTTTCACCGTTTTCATAGTGAATTTCAATAATTTCAATGCGTTCTTGAAGTGTGTATCGTTCCATTTTCATTAATGGCGTAGTTTATACTTGTCAAATGTCAAAAACGACAGCTTCAAACGTAACATCTACCGAAAAAAGGGGCTATTCAAAATAACACCTCTTATTGGAAAACCCTTCACGTAATACATCCTTTAAACGTGAACTTTCAGATCTGCTGATATTTCTCGAAAGATACCCATGGAGCGATGTTTCAAGAACGACTTATGACAACGTTAATTTTGGTGCATAATGTGTCGTCATTAAAATGATACTTGGGACCTTTCAACGTGAGGCTGAACGCTAGTTCTACGTCATACCAACAACCAACCTTATCTGACACAAATGTAAATTTCTCTAAGGAAACGTATTATAAAGCGTATCTGGCAATTTCAACAATAAACAAATTCTTGAAACTCACGCAAATAAAATGACCCTTTCCACACTATTATTATGGCGAGTGCTTTTCCTTTTTCAGGAGCTGCAAAACTACGTAGGTAATACATCTGCTGAACGCTAGTTCTACCTCATACCAACCTTATCTGACAGAAATGTATATTTCTCGAAGGATACGTATAAACCGTATCTGGCAATTTCAACTTGAAGAATGTCAGTATTTAGTAACAACCGTATCACGAACCAAATTTCACAGAGGAATTATGCTATTCTGAACGCTTTCCCGTTCCCTGGGGCACATGGATGAATAAGGTCATGTGCGATATCTCTGGAAACCAGTCGGGACGTAGAAGTTGATAATACCGCACAGTTGGTTTGATTAATTGTAAACATGTAACGCCACCCTTGCCTACATTATATAAGGCTAACTATAAGCCTGCCATTCATACACGCCTGGTTCTGGTCTCTAAGCCACTCTTTGCCTACGTAATAGACATATCTCGGCCTAGATTGCTAATGGAATTTTGATTTTACTCTCCGTAGACACAAACCCTAGCCACCTGCGATTTACGCATTTAATCTATTCGGTTTATGTGAATGGATAAAGGCATGAAGATTTAATTTCTTGACAGAATTGCTGGAATATTTGGATTTAACTCAGGAGAATATATATAATTATACAGGGTGATTTTTTTAAGTGTTTCATTAGACGTTTTCGAGGAAGGAATTGTAATGCAGATTCAAGATTTTGGATTTTCGTTTTAGTGTACATGAACTTTAATTGTAAAATATTTTCAAGAAGAATCTACTTCCGGTTTCACCGGAAACGAATGTAACTTCGTTATTTCAAATGCAACACCCTGTATATTTATACATATTCGAATTCTCCGTTCAATTCTACACTGGTTTGATGTATGATATGTGCAACCACTCAAGCGGTTCTTGAATTATAGCCTGATTATCAAATTTTTTGAAAAAAAGGTTGTCACAAATTAGTGTCCATATCTTCAAAATCTCTCATTACAAGAATTTCTTTTTGCGAAAGTGGAACAAAAAAAAGTACGCTGATACTGTTTCTTGTATAAATTATGAGGAAATATTATACAGGGTGTCTGAAAAAGGGCCCCAAAGTGAGCCTCAATGAAACTATGAAATCTCACTTTTTTCAAATGGCAACCCTATAATTTTGTAATTCCAATCGATGGCTCGTCAAAAACCAGTTAGGGTGTCCCAAACATTTCATGCCTCTAAAATCAGTAGTTTTGCCGTTATTGAATAAAATTCGAATTTCAGGATTGAATCAAGGTTTCTTAGTCTAACCATAGATTTATAAGGATAGAAGTTTTCAAGAAGGCTATGTCTATTGATTTATAATTCATTTTAGAGAACTGTCATTTATACTTTTTTGATTAATCGGGCACTATGCAAAATATGAATTACAGTAACAGTGATGTATTGAATATGTTCTTCATTTATGGTGAATGTAACAAAATATTAGAAAGGGCAGTCAGAACTTTTAACGAAAGAAATCCACATTTACCACCTTCAACAAAAAAAGTCAGTAAATGTGAATTTCGTTCGTTGAATTTCTAAGGGCCGTATTCATAGTTCGGACTTGAGGGTGAGTGACAGTTGATGTCACCTTTAAAGCTAATATTCATGAGGGCGATAAAAACTCACACTCACCCTCAAGGGCGAACTATGAATACGAGCCTAATTACCTTTTCTAGGAATTTGTTACATTTTCCGCAAATAAAGAACATACCCTTGATATATCATTCCAGCGAAATTATTATCGCATGTTTTGCTTAGTGCTGTAAGAAAAAGTAAGAATGACAGTTCCTAACATAGCCTACTTCAAAAATGCAAGCTTACAAACTGTGCGAAACCTGTCTTTAATCGTGAAATTCGAATTTTATTGAATAACGGCAAAAATACTGATTTTAGAGGCATGAAATGTTCGGGATACCATAACTGGTTTTTGACGAGCAATCGATTGGAATTACAAAATTATAGGGTTGCCATTTGAAAAAAGTGAGATTTCATAGTTTTATTGAGGCTCACTTTGGGGTCCTTTTTCAGACACCCTGTATAATATTTCCTCATAAGTTATACAAGAAACAGTATCAGCGTACTTTTTTTTGTTCCACTTTCGCAAAAAGAAATTCTTGTAATGAGGGATTTTGAAGATATGGACAATAATTTGTGACAACCTATTTTTCAAAAAATTTGATAATTAGGCTATAATTCAAGAACCGCTTGAGTGGTTGCACATATCATACATCAAATCAGTGTAGAATTGAACGAAGAATTCGAATATGTATAAATATACAGGGTGTTGCATTTGAAATAACGAAGTTACATTCGTTTCCGGTGAAACCGGAAGTAGATTCTTCTTGAAAATATTTTACAATTAAAGTTCATGTACTCTAAAACGAAAATCCAAAATCTTGAATCTGTATTACAATTCCTTCCTCGAAAACGTCTAATGAAACACTTAAAAAAATCACCCTGTATATTGTTCATTCTATTTAAAACCTCCTAGAACGTTATCCGATTTCCAATTGCCAGTGTCTTCTCTTCTTACAATCTTCATCATTCAATCCCCTCTCACTCATTGACTTTCTTATTGCACTAATCCGTGTCGTTTTTGGGGTCCTCTTTTTCTGTTTTCTGGTGATATCTATCTTATCACTTTCTTTGGTAATCTATTCTCTGACATTCTTTGCACATTTCCATTCCATAACAGCTGCTTCTTTTCCATATATTCCGTGACTTTCTCATTTATTTCCATATTCTCCCTCATCATCAACTTGGGACCCCTCTCTCTTCTTGAAGTTCTTGATGCTCTTCTTATTGCATCCATTTCTGTGGCCTCTATCGTCCTCCTCAATTGTTCTTTCACCTTCCATGTTTCTGATCCGTAAATCAGGGTACTTTTGGTCAATGTATCATATATTCTTATCTTTGTTTTCCTATCTCTGTGCTCCATAGAATACCATTTAGCGAATTCATCATTTTGTTCGTCTTATTTATTCTTGGTTTGATTTCAGCATCTTCTGTTCCTTCTGTAATGGAGTTGATACCCAAGTATTTGTAGCTTTCGCATTTCTTCATGATTTCGTTAATTGCTAGCTTCAAATCAGTGTTCTCTTCACCAGCACACAAGTATTTTGTCTCAGATACATTCATTTGGAAACTCCATACAACAATGGTCACAAAATTTCGCATGAAGCTCATTATGAGCGTATTGAATATGGCCGCAACATTTCATTTCGATGGGTTTCGTTCTGTCTGAGAAATTGGGGAACAAAAATTTTGAATGGTCATATTTTATGGAAAACCCTGTATAATTTGGCTGGTTAACGAGTCATTTGGGAACCGAACTCGCCCTGAAAATTTCAAGTCTCTAGGACAATCCCTTCGAAAGAGATTGTGCTAACGGCAGGCCAGACGGCCCCAAGGACAGAATTGAATTTAACCACATCATCAGGGAGTCTAACCCTATAGTTTGAGACCATTTTCGGCTCAAAATTCTAAAATTACAGACATTTGGGTAAAACGATCATTAGTTCTTGTTGTATAACTTTGTTTGTGTGATTATTTCTACTAATTCTTCAACTAGTTTTATGATTAATTTTATTCAAACGCTTCAATAATATACACGTAAAGAATTATCACAAAGGAAAATTAGCTGCAAAAGGAAACGAAGATATGTATTATTAATAATAATCATTTTGTCAGCTCATAACGCAATATTGAAAATTTTTCTGTCCTGTATAAATCCACAATTACCAAATTATATTATCAGCAGTTGAATTAATAAAGGGATTCGTGTTTCAAATAGCATATTATTATATCAAATTATACCTAGACTTGGATCGATCACAATGAATATTGGAACGATTTAATTACCAAATGAATAATGGATTTATTCTAATGTAGAAATCAGAAGTGGTAATTGCCACCCTGAAAAAATTTCAATGGGGAAAATGAGGCGAAAATTTATAGGCCCAATTTTTTTATTTCTCATTTGAAACTCCTACAACGCTTTAATTCATCAAAACCGTAGAGATAGGGTTGTATAGTGTTGCCATCATTGAAATAAACGCGGTATCAGATCCGCCATATTACTACCACCTTAACGTCAAATTTGACAATCGTTGAATTTTCTGGAGGAATTGTGATTCTTGCGCCTTTTCTAGTTAAGCTGTGATTTTTTCTGCTTAATAATATACAATAAAATGGTATCGTGTGCTGTAAGGCTTTTTTCGAGCAAAGAAGAGACAAATAAGAAGAAAATTAGGAGAAAAACATATCATAGGTACGGATGAGTACTGAAAAGATTCACATTCGAAATGTTTGCAAGTCTGTCTTGGTAACCTGATATCTTTTTATATGTGTATATTATCGCCTGAAGAAAAAATGTTTATTTGATATTCAATTGACCTTATATGAACAGGTTTACTCGAGACCCCACACGTCGTATTTTTTGGGTGAAATTTGTGAACTGAAAAAACTGTCAACTTCATTCATCCCTGAACTTTCCGCCATATTGTTCCCTGACTTAGCCTCGCTCAGTCGTACTATTTTTCCTTAGCGTCTTCTCATCATAGCGTCTACTCTCTGTTATATCTCGATGATCAAAACATTGATATGACTTTTCTGTTCTGGGATTTGACTAATTATTGAATAACACAAGAATTCGATGGACAAATGTCTGAGTAGAAAGGCAAATATCAGTTCCCCTTATGGTTGAAACTTATTGAACCATCAGAAGACTTTCTCGTTACCGAAGTTCATCTCGTTGTCCTAAATAACCCCGAGAAAAATATGAAACAGATAAGCCAAAATGGCTGGCATTAGAGGGTAAAATCCTGATAGAGTATGACGCTAACACATTCCCCTTTCTAAGATTCCAGAGAGCGTTAACAAAGTTTTCTCCTGCAGATTGTATATTTACATTATTCCCTGGGAAGAATTCACTTCATTTATCTGACATAATGAGCAGTGACGTACCCGACAGGACGGGCGGAAATTGAATTTTTCACACGTAATCTGAAATATCTATGCTGACGTTTTCCCGATGGATGTTGAATTTTGGTGTGAGGAAAAATGATATAATGGAAAGGTATACTGCGGTTTATAAGATCCGTATTTCTTTCGGAACTTTTCATCATGCTGGGACTGGAGGCTATTCTTTGATTTAATTGAGTAGGAAAGGAGGGTGAAAAAGATAATTTTAACATGAATGGACTCAATTTCTATGATCATTCTGTTTCTCGCGAGCAAAAATATGCGTTTCAGAATAATAGGATGCTGAAACGCAAGAATCAAGACTCAAATGATGTGAAAAACAAATCGAAATATCTGTCTCAAAACTCTAATATTTCGAAGTACAGGGTGTTGAAGAAAAAACTCGTTTTTAGGCTCTTTTTAAGGAATCAGTATACCACTGTTGGCGAATTGTCTATCAAATTCCGAGCCTGGGTTGTTTTTGAACAAGAAAAATGAACTCACTCAAGTCTGTTGATCTTTGAGCATTCGCTTTCGAATAGAATTAGCTAGAGAATTGAAATACTAAGGGTTGATTTGAGCTGATATTATGTGATTTGAGTTCGATAATGATCTTACGCCTAACATATATCTAATTCAGAGTTACCTAAACAACCAGTTCATTAATGACAGCGATTATTGGAAGTGATATTGAAAGGCGGAGTGAGTCCTAGAACAATAATCGCCAGATTGATAAACCAGTTGGTATCTACAAAGATCAATGGTCAAGATCATAAGTCGGGAATTGATAACAAGATTTTTCCGTCGACCGCATTTTTAATTGAGTATAGGTTCTTGACTGAAATACATTCTTATGATGCACAAGATATACATTTGACATAATATAAATTTCTTTGTTTCAACAGATTCGCAACATTACTTTTATATCATATTGCTTTTGAGATCTTCATTTCGGGTTAACTTTGACACTTATCTTGCATATTGAAATAGCATAAATTTAGCAATAAAATGGCTCATTATTGATCAATTTAGTGAACGTCACCAAAACCATTTCCGCCGACATCAAAATGAAGAATGATTTTTATGTGTACTAAAGTGAGCATTAATGACCCATTTTAATGTTCAATTTATGCTATTTCTATGTGCAATCTACATGGCAACCCTACACAAAGTATTCATAAGCACTACCAGAAATGTCAAAACTCTACTGGAACATAAAAAAATTATATTTGTGAAATGTATGTCTTATGCAAAATATTAATGTATTTCAATCGAATATTTATACACACTCGATATTGAGATCGGCGGAAAAATCTTGTTAAACTCGGTTATTAATCTAGCGACTAATGGTCTCGAACTATTAACGCGTTCGCTCCGCTCAGGCATTAAAATATATTGACCATTAATTGCTGTCTTTAATAACCTAGTGGATTATATAACTATTTTCGTCGACTTCAGAATGAGAGACCACTGAAACATTATAACTTATATTATGTCAGATATATCTTTCATGCAATATAAAATGTATTCCAATCCAGAATTCACATTGAATTCATAATAAAGTCAACAAAAAAATTTTGCAATCAACTCGTTTCTTAATAAAGAGTTTAATGTTTTCGAACATAAATCGCTGTCGTAATTGAACTAGTTAATTGAATAACTTCTAATGGGTGGATTAAATACTTGAAATGTCAATATCTGCCATATTATCAGTTTTCGAAAAACTTTTCAGGTTTTCACTCCCAGTCTCTGAAAAAGAAATAATTTTTAATTTAAATGAATTGCTCCTGCGAAAATCCTGCACTAATTCGTCAGGAGCAATTTGGTAGATATTGAAAAAATTGTTGCCTAACAGTAAAACTGAAAAAGGAAATAAATGAAAACGATATTGGGAGTGAAAACCTAGAAAGTTTCTTAGAAATTCAGAATCCTCCCAGATTATATTTCAATCGGTATCTATATTATCAGTTTTTCAGTTAATTTCAAATATTGTTAATTCTTAGATCACGTTTTCTCTTCGTCATTTTCATGTTACAATAATTCAAATCGAAGCAAATAACGGAACCAAATTCCATTAGGAAAACAACTTCAATCTTATTATGACTGAAACGACAAAAATAATTTTTCATCAAAATTTCCGAACAAAAGCAACCGGAAGTCATAAATGAGTTATTGCCCTTTCTTATTTGCCATCCAACTCAAAGAAATCCGACTTCCCGAAAATATAACCTCCATTATTAATCAGTTTGGCAATCCCGGTTTGCTCATTCCTGCTCCTACAAAGCAACCCCCGTGATGAAACAATCGACATGAAACCACCCCTTTTTGGAAGACCCAGAATAATCATCAAGACGTGTTAATAATATATCACTTAATGCAGGGAGAATTCACAGCAAACCTCAACCGCGAAGACCTCGAATTATAAGCTGTTCATATTGTATAGAAACAATTCCGGGTATAATTAATGAGATTCCTCGTTATCTCGAGTGATTTTCATTCGAATAGCGACGATTCTGTTTACACAAATTGTAGATACGCATTGAATGGATTTATTGTGCAAATCTAATGAGAACTTTTCAGGCTATTCGTATTGAAGAACAACATTACGATTATATAAAAATAATAGCATGCTGTTCAAGTGGAATTCTGTTTAAAGTCCTAGTTGCGAATGCGGAGAAGCAGAGGAGATAATAGAACATCTGATAAATAATTGTCTCACATTCAAATTTTAGAATGATTTAAGGACTAGACATGAAGTTACAGAGTCGTTTTCAAAATGGGTTGTTGATTTTAAATTGATTTAATAGAGTTTCTATCATTTTAATTTTCTGTTCCTTTTTTCTGCCACGATTTTTCGTTTCAGATTCCGAATTCCGAAGGCATCTTGGAGAGGGTTATCGGTTGGATTCAATAAAGAAGAAATCCTTCAATATTCAAATAGTTTTTAAGTGTTATTTTTGTTAGAACGGCGAGACAAGGTATGGTACCTCGTTTTGTACTAACCTCTGTTAGGGTTTTATTTTTGATGATACGTCCGCGATCCTACTTAGTGATGATGTTCAAAAAAGTGAGCATTGTAAAAACTTTACTTCGATGCTATGTAAGAAGAGAGAATAGAAAAATAAAAACAAGACCCAATACTTCTTAGACAGATGGGTTCAAAAGTTGAAACCACTTTGCAGGCCAAGAACAATGTTTTGGACTTTTCATGTCAAGGAGCAGCATTAAGATTATTTAAATTTTCAAGATCGGGTGTTGGGATTTTGTAAATCACAATTGTGAAATCAATCAATGAGGGTGGTTCCAGATAGTTGACATGGAAAGACATAAAACATCACATTATACAGGGTGACTGGTGACGTAAGGGATAACGGCTAACTGGAGATAGAGGACCTCAAACTGAATGAGGATTGGGGGTTTAAATTTCTCATAAGGCTATTAGTTTCAGAGATACAGGGAGTTTTTTGCAAAAGTGCTAAAACTATAAACTCCCATATCTTCGTCAATATGTCTAATTTTTCGCTGATATTTGGCAAGCTTGTTGATATACATATTCTCCATCAGATCGACAAGAAAACATTTCCAAAAAATTGCAGGTCCGTATTCTAAAATTTCAATTTCTGTGTCAGGTGAGAAATATCACTCGGTATATGAAATGAAAAAAGATTAAATCGGGAAATTGGAATCTGCAAAAAACACTGAGTAAAAATCTGTTTTTAGTTTTAATGGCACAAATTTTTTAAAGTTTTTAATATATGTTGAAAGTCGAATATTACAATTTTTTCATATTGAATTCAAGAAACACACTATTCCTGAAAGGAAAAAACACTGAATTTGAGATGCTTAAATAACCCTGACGCATTTTGAATATTCCTTCAAATCTTGAAATACTTTTTCATTAAATTTTTTATCAATATTATAAGAAGAACTCAAAAAACAATACAAACACAAAAAGATTAACAGTAGCACATATGGTTCATAAAAAAATCAAATTAACAAATGCTTGATATGCGAGAGCCATTTCCCTCACACACTTATTGATTCTTTTGAACAATTGAAGTACGTTTCATATCCACAAGATGAAAAATTACTCCTGAGAGAACAGTAACACCAGATTTCAGCTCGAGAAAAGTTGGACTTTCTTCTCAGAACGCCTCAACAATAATCAATCTGATACTTATTCTTTCAACAAAATTATTCTTCTATTAAATAATGCAATGATTCATGAGAAAGCGAGCAAATGCTCGAAATCAGAGCAATTTGCTTCAACGCATTTATTGACTCTTTTGAATTCTAATGATTTCTTACTCTTTTGAGATGAGGATTATTCTGAGACCAAGTATTATATCCGTATTATTTCAAGTATCATCTACATATTCTTCATTCGTGAATATTGAAGGAATTTTTCAGTAGATAAACAAACGACACAATTCCCAACAATTCACAATCGATGAATTTATGAATATAAACGTCATTTTTTGAAATAAGCCTACTCTGTGTAGTAGGATGTATTTTATTTATAATGAATAATAAACCTCTTATTCTAAAAAATCACTTGTTTCCCTAATATTCTGTTTGCATTGAAGAAATTCATATGCCTCTCAAAAGAAGGTGAAGTTGCTACACCTAAGTACATATCAGAGGAAAATAAGTCCTCAAAATTTTTACATTATTTCATTGAAGAATAAATTTTGTTGAAAACATAAGTACCAGATGGATTATTGTTCAGGGGTTCTGAGAAGAAAGTCAAACTTTTCTCGAGCTGAAATCCAGTGTTTCTGTTCTATCAAGAGTATAATTTTTCATCTTGTGGATATGAAAGGTACTTGTAATTGTTCAAAAGAGCCAATAAGTGTGTGAGGGGAATGGTTCTCGCATATCGAGCATTTGTTAATTTGATTTTTTATGAACCATATGTGCGACTGTTCATATTTTTGTGTTTGTATTGTTCTTTGAGTTCTTCTTATAATATTGATAAAAAATTTAATGAAAAAGTATTTCAAGATATGAAGGAATATTCAAAATGCGTCAGGATTATTTGAGCATCTCAAATTCAGTGTTTTTTCCTTTCAGGCATAGTTTCTTGAATTCAATATGAAAAAATTGTAATATTCGACATTCAACATATCATAAAAACTTTAAAAAATGTGTGCCATTAAAACTAAAAACAGAACTTTACTCAGTGTTTTTTGCAGATTCCAATTTCCCGATTCAATTTTTTTTCATTTCATATACCGAGTGATATTTCTCATCTGACACGGAAATTGAAATTTTTGAATACGGACCTGCAATTTTTGGAAATGTTTTCCTGTCGATCTGATGGAGAATATGTATATTAACAAGCTTGCCAAATATCAGCGAAAAATTTGCCATATTGACGAAGATATGGGAGTTTATAGTTTAAGCACTTTTGCGAAAAACACCCTGTATCTCTGAAACTAATAGCCTTATAGGACATTTAAACCCCCAATTCTCATTGAGTTTGGGGTCCTCTATCTCTAGTTAGCCGTTGTCCCTTACGTCACCAGTCACCCTGTACATAACAACACAAGAATCAAGAGACATTGTAACAATATTGACTAACAAGAGCATTTTATGAGATGACAATTTTATGAAATAAGTAGCTGTAGCAGAAATCGTTAAATATTTACGAGTACTCGAAGGGGGAACAGAAGTACATATTATCGAATGACATATTGTGAGGTTGAATATTTTGTTTTTTAAAACGAACACCAACGTTTTAATATAAGAAATTCATAATGAATAAAAATAATATGGCTTTGTTTATTAGATTGTTATCGGAAAAGAATCGTTACAGGTAAAACATTGTTCAATATTATACATGACCTGAAAATCATTCTTTTTTAAAGTAGGAACTTAATGAGAATTGGAAGGAAAAGGTTACGTGATCAAATGAATCCATTTGAAATGTCAGATGCCACGAAAATATTCAGATTGAAGAAATGCCGAATGCCAAATTTGTGAACATGTTCAGATTGAATAACCAGTGTACTATAAACTTTATAGAAGCTCTACAGCAATTTTAACCGAGAAATTTTTTTCATTACAATTTTCAATTTATTAGAAGAAAAGAACAAACGCAAACTACATTCAGATAAATGTATTTTCTAATTAAAATCAAAACCATTAACTCATAATAAAGTTCCATGATCAAATTTTACTATTGAAAGTTAGTTTTTTAATGAGTACCTAGTTCAAAAGTCACACTGTAAATAAGAAAGTTACAGAAACCATTCCAGAATTGCATTATTTACGAATCTGTAAGTCGGCCAGTTACAGATCAATCGTGCCACCATAAATGCCGTATCAATGAAATACCACCACACTAATTTAAAAACGTTTTTGTGAGTTTGGTTGTGAAGATACGTCAGCAGAGCCTTACCATAAGATATTTCGTTCATACATAATTCCCATTTCCTTTCATTTTACTGAACATTGAAATATTGCGGTTGTACTGAAATACCATTTATAATGAATTACTAGTTTAAGATCAGTAAAATCTTTTTTCCACCCGTTTTCCTCCATTCCATAAGGAAATCCTTCATCTTCAACCAATCCAAACACCTCAACTCCAGACCACCCTCTACAGAATTCCTGCTCCTCTCCAAATCGTGAAATTCGCCCTCTTTATTCAATTACTTCAGTCCCAGGCAAGCAGGCCATGGACGAAGCCAGCCGCAGCCTCCTGCGAAAGCGAAACAGTGACTTTTTAAAGTGGCCACTTATTTCGACCGGATAATTGAGTGTCTCAGTTCGAGAAGGCTATAAATCCTGCAGACCGGTGTGACTTCATTAAACGAAAGAGTACTTGGGAAATTTCATTACCGCGGTTGTCGACAATAAAAGCCCCAATTCGAAAAGTAGTTAATGGGCTGAAAGAGACGCACGTTTATCTTGCGATTCGCCATATGCTTTCCGATGGAATTGTTTAGGTACAGGGTTGTTCACTATAATTTGACCCCCCCTTAACTTTGTTACTAAAGGAGATAAAAAAAACGTATCGAACAAAAGTTTCACGGAATCAACTGAGGTTTTTTAATATGACTTCACAAACTGAAATATATACAGGGTGGCCAACATATTGATGACAATTTTCATTTTTCCAAATGGAACTTAATGGGCTGAAAAAGACGCACGTTTATCTTGCTATGGGTTTTTAGTTTTTTTAGTTTAGTTAAGAAAGAGGCTACAGTTCACTTCGACCTTAAAATCTATTGTGCCCCCTTACAGAGCTGTTCTGACCAAACCCTTCACAACTCGCCTTCCAATTCTAGAGATCTGATGAAATCTAATTACTCTGAAGGCTTCAACGAGGCTAGTTCCTCACTCTTACAACTTTCTCGCCCAATGCATTCTTCTCTCATTAGGCTCGCAATGCCAAGGCATTCCGTGACTAGGTGAATGGGGGTTTGTCTTACTACCCACAGAACCTAGACACGTCAGTGTCCGATAATCCCATTCTCAACAGCTGGTTCCTGAGGCGACAATGTCCTGTAAGAAAGCCAGTGAGGAGGTGTGATTGCTTCTTACCGAGATCCAGATATCGTTTGGATCCCGCTGTCTCGAAGTTCCGAGGAAACTCATTGGAATGATCCGTCCCTGGGAGGTTCCGCCAGAGTATTTCCCTCTCGGCTTTCTCTTCCTCTAGAAACTCCTTCTCATAGGTACATTTACCTATACCACAGGGTTCTGGGCCAATGAGTGACATTCGTGCGCCCTCTTTGGCAAATGTATTGCCCCCTTCGTTTCCTTTGATTCCCGAGGGGCCGGAAAACCAGATTAAAAAGACGTTATTTTTCTTGCCTACCTCATTGAGTTTGTTCCGGCACACCCAGATCATTTTAGAGTCGATGAAGTAGGAGCTCAGTGCTTTAATAGCAGCTTGACTATCTGAGTATACAGGTTTGGAAATTCACATCTGAAATATACGATATACAATGCATCAGACAGAGAATTCTTTCCTCCAGTTGCACAGATGAATAGTCGAGACAATCACTTGCTGTAACACACTGAGTTCAGTTGTCTTACTTCATTATTCTAGTCTTGTCTCTCTCTTATCGTTTAGAGGAGCGTAATTCTTCAGTATGGTAGGCAACAGTAAATACTTGAATCAAGTATTACGGGCAGCCTGACAAATTAAAAATTCTATACGTGTAGTTCGGGTTCCCTACCATACTGCGATAAGAGACAGACGAGACTAGATTATTGCAGTAAGACAGTAGAATTCATTCAGTTATCGCACTTGATTATCTCGCCTATTCATCTGTGCAACTGGAGGGAAGAATTCTCTGTCTGATGCCTTGTATATCGTATGTTTTCGATGTGAATTTCCAAATCGGTATATCTATATCAAACTTCTGATAGCTTTTTCTAGATTTATATGTTATCCTTCAAATTTTTTAGCTGACTTAGTCCATTTTTGAGAGTAATTGTAGTTTAATGTGAAGATGTAATGAGAAATTTTTCAGATTATTGCTGTTGAAGAACAGCACAACGATTGTATATAAAATCAAGGTGATACATCAGGAAACCTACCTAGTTATGCTATGATCAAAAAGAAAGCATCGACAGAAATCCGAATTCGATATTATGGAAGAAGGAAGAATAAAAAAAATTGAGAAAAGCGCTCGCTCTTAAGGTGCGCGTCCACCTATCGGCAGCGAACGGAGCGGACGGACCGGACGAATAGGATTAATTTTACACCGCGTCCACCTATGCGCAGCAGACGTAGCGAACGCATTCTAGGAAACGACTAGCAATCGGATTGTCGATGCCACCAGGGATGCCATATCTCACAATTGTTCGTGAGATCTCACGATTTTTACCGACCAATCTCAAGATTTTAGAACGACTTCAAGTGGTCTCTCTGTATGCCAATTCACTCAAGAGCTGTAATCGCGTGTGTGTAGAATGTGTTTGTGAGACAATGGAAGCAATCGAAGAGGAACAATTTGTCGTTGTTGCTTGCTTATTAGCTTATGAGTTCCTGAAGGTGGAAGCTGTAAAAATAAAGAAGATAAGGTGGACTATAACAAAATAAAAATGCACAAACTGAATTTGTTCTGCCTCAGTTGAATATGTATGGAATCTCCACACAAGGTCAAAGCTGCAAATTCTTCGAAAAGAAAGTGGCAGTTTCCTGGAATATGGATATATTGATTTTAATGCAGCCGTTTACAACATTGAAAAAAATTGGACCAATAATATGACTTTTTTAATTTGCAATTTGTCCCACCGACACCCAGACTATATGGGTAGATCGTGAAGAAGCGCGTCTACAGATAGAAATCCGCATGACGTCAACGGTACGCGTCGGAATAGTTGGGCTATTGCAGGGAATGCCGGTGATCCGATTCGTTCGGCGCGGGTAAGTGGACGCGCTTCAATTAGTTTCTATACAAAGAATTCTAAAATCCGCTTCGTTGCCGATAGATGGACGCTTACCTTAATGTGGAGCTAAAAGAATAATAATGATCTTGAGATTGATACCAAATATATAAATGCAGAATCTCAGCATAATCGGAATAATCCCCTGGAAATCATTCAAAAAATGGAATATGAAAAAAAAATATTTTTGAACTTTATGGTTCTGATGATGCGATCCTCTTGAAAACTTGTATGAACATTCAGTATATTAGTCTTGATTCACAAAATAAATTTCAGTTGAATCAGGTATCCTGTTATGGAAATATAGAGATTCTTATTTTCAATATTCCAATTGAATTATCAATGGTTTTGTTGACACTATGGCTACAAAATTTTGCATGAAAATAATATAATAGTCTTCATTACCAAAAAATATTTTACTTGAATCCTGTTGTGGAAAATTCTGCATGAACATTCAGTGTATCAATCTTCATTCTCAAAATAAATTCCATTCGAATCGGAATTTGTATGGTTTTGTCAACATTATGGCCACACAATTCTGCATGGGAGTTCAGTATATTAGTCTCCATTTACAAAAACAATTTTACCCGAATCAGATATCCTGTTATGGAAATATAAAGATTCATCTTTTCAATATTCCAATCGAATTTTCCATGGTATGGCCACAAAATTTTGCCTGAACACTCAGTATATCAATCTTCATTCTCAAAATAAATTTCAAGCGAATCGAATATATCTTGATCGAAATATGAATTTTCTTGTTTTCAATATTTCTAATGAATTTTTTTTGGTTCTGTGTACACTATGGCCACGAAATTTTTCATGAGGCTGGCTAACTTAGACCCCAATTCAAATTTCAATAATTATTGAATTCACCCGAGAATAGGTAATACAACAAGTCCATCACGAACTGTCCACGTCGACAACTATTCAATAATTAAGGCCTACCCCACTGAAATTACTGTTTACACCTAAACTAACATTTACACAGCTTCCGCCCATAAAATTATTTACATGGTAGTCACCATCGAATGATCCATCAATCGAAACTCAATTTTCGATAAAATCAAACCGTACAAATCGAGTGAACAGATTTTGGCCTTCAGGAGAATTACCGATCCCACATGAAATTCAAATCTGCTTATTGTTCTTGGTCGGCAATACATTATTGTCGCATGGTCGTTCACACACATATACGTATTCGAGGGTCGCCTGGGGCTTTAATAGGTGATGACATAACGTTTTACCCGGCATATTGTTTCTGGGTTATTAAATTCGCAAGCACATATCGACGTATTCCAAACATGAAATTGCCACATTATTCGTCAATTTTACTTCTTTCGAATTTCTACTTTTGCGGATTCATAGTTTCACGAACAGTTTCGAGTGTTGTTGCTCATACAATGGATGCATTTTTAGGATAAACAGGAGGTTATATAGGGAAGAAAAGTACCAGCTTGTTCAGCTAAGGGATAATGAGGCAGAAAATTCGAAATATTATATTGTTGACTGGGTAGGAAAAGCCTAATATTCGCGACCTTCAGAAGTTTGCATACCACATGTTGAGCTGTTTCTGCTTTTTATCCACAAAGCCTGCAAATCTCATCTGCTGCGGTGCAAATGCCTCTATGCATGTTACTTTTTTCCTTGACACGCTGTAGATCAAGAGGTATTTCACCCTGAAAATTTAGTTCACAAATCTTTGAATTATTTGGAATTCTCGGAATTATTCAGAATTATTGAAATTATTTGGATTTATTCGGAATGATCGAAAGAAAATTCAAAACAGTTCCAGAAATTACACTGAATTCCAGTCATTCAAAAACTTTCTTTCATGCCAAAACTTTATCAACAAGCTTCCAACTTCCAAGAGCATGTTATCTTTTTGCGCGAATATCTGTATTTTTCGACTCTTGAGCCGGGAGTAACCAACTTCTCGGATGGACTCACTGATGAGAAACTATAGTCAATGAAAATTCTGTCCAGCCTGCCGGCCGTGAATATGATATCTGTCGAAAGGATGAAGATTCTAGTTTTGTTTACATATTTGACTGTCAACATTCAGTGAAACTTTTCATTCAATCATATCCTATGAATATAATAATATAGCTATCCAGATGTGGAAGAAACGGATGGAAACACAGGAGTTTCAGTGTTAAATTCACGCTGGTTCGGAGTCCAGTGAAGCAGTGGAAGAATCGAAACCTCGGAGCGATGCGATGTTGAATAAGCGGCTGGTCTGTTGGAATGGCAGTCTGTAGTGAGTGGGGAAGCGCGCAAGCAACGATCTAGGATGAGGATCGAATATCGAATCAGTAAGACTCCAAACGGGAGATGGATAACATCGCATGACTATTGAAAATGAATACGACAAATTTTCTCCACTCTTATGGGCGCCATGGGCGGAAGTTATTTGCCTCAATGAATGAAACAAATAATTTCCTGTGAAAATTAATATTCAGGTTCTTTTTCGTCATAACTGGTTTGAAAATAAAATAATTAATTAATTGGTAGCTGTCGAATTGTCGGAATAATTTGATTCTGTAATAGATCCAAATATTTTGTAGCGTTTAGGTTACCATCGATGAAAACTGGCCCTATCATGTAATTACCCAGCATTCGTTTGGCAAGAGAAGTGGATGTGTGTGCTGCTGTTGAAACCAGTGCACCTTGTTCTAGCAGAAAAATTGCCCAGCAAGTCGATTTGGGCGATAGAACTGTTCGGAATATTTTGAAAATAAATGGTCACAAATGTTATAAGGTGCAAACCTTTCAGGAAATTTTTCCAGAAGACCATTTCAAAAGAATGGAATTCTGGCAAAAGATGATGGAAAAAGAGAATGAGATTAGTTCTTTTCTGAGCAATATCTTATTCACGGATGAGTCATCGTTTTCATTGCATAGAAAACATAACCCATCCGTAGTAAGATATTGGTCTAAGGAGAATAAGCACCTGAGTATTCCTGTGCGTACCCAGTATCCTGAAAAACTTAATGTTTGGACAGAATGCTGGGTAATTACATGATAGGGCCATTTTTCATCGATGGTAACCTAAACGCTGCAAAATATTTGGATCCATTACAGAATAAAATACCCAAGTCATAACGCAAGCGTAGTCACACAATATCTAAGAACGACTTTTTCTGACCACAAACGGAACCATCAAATGGCTCCCCAGATCTCCAGATTTATTTCCCAATGATTTCTTTCTTTGGGGATATCTCAAAAATATGGTGTATTGGCAAGAAATTGAAAGAGCGACGAACATTATTGAATTAAGGTCCAAAATAATCCAACTTTGTTCCAAAATAGCAAGTACGCCGAATCTTCTCCGAGATATGAGATTAAATCTTTATAACAGATTAATTTCTGTTTTTTTTTTTCATATTTTTATTTTCGTTGAATTTATTTTTGTTTTTCGTAGAATTTATTTTATTTTCAAACCAGTTATGACGAAAAAGAACCTGAATATTAATTTTCACAGGAAATTATTTGTTTCATTCATTGAGGCAAGTAACTTCCGCCCATGGCGCCCATAAGAGTGGAGAAAATTTGTCGTATTCATTTTCAATAGTCATGCGATGTTATCCATCTCCCGTTTGGAGTCTTACTGATTCGATATTCGATCCTAGATCGTTGCTTGCGCGCTTTCCCACTCACTACAGACTGCCATTCCAACAGACCAGCCGCTTATTCAACATTGCATCGCTCCGAGGTTTCGATTCTTCCACTGCTTCACTGGACTCCGAACCAGCGTGAATTTAACACTGAAACTCCTGTGTTTACATCCGTTTCTTCCCCATCTGAATGTAAAGCATTATTAAGCTTGAAAAATAAATTACATATTCGAGAATATGTAATATGTCCTAGTCGCAAGTATTATAACATTCCACCTTTGACTGACCTCTTAAAAAGCTTGAAATTATTTGGAATTCTTAGAATTATTCAAAATTTTTCGAAATATTCGGAATTATTCAGAAATGTTGGAATTATTTGGATTTATTCGGAATAATTTGAAATTATTTGAATTCGTGCTTCGTACAATATGATAATGTTAGATAAGGACTGAGGCGCAAGCACACAAGTAACATTAATGGTAATAATTCTAAATAATTTCGAAAAATTCCAAAATCCCGGATAATTCCAAAGATTGCGAATAATTAAAAAAATTCCGAAGCTTTCTAAGAGGTCAGTCACAAGTCGAATGATATAATACTTGCGACTACATATTACATATTTTTGAATATGCAGTTTATTTCTCAAACGGTTGATGGAAAAATGAATAATGCTTTACATTTTGCTATATTATTATATTTATAGGATGTGATTGAATTAATAGTTTCACTAAAAATTGGCAGTCGAATAAGTACACCAAACTAGATTCTTCATCCTTATGCGGCCCATACACAAGCTACTTTCTCGGCGTTTTGGCAGCTAGCGTCGCCGCAAGCGACCAAAACGCCCAAAAGTAGCCCGAAAAACGCCTGTGTATGTCCATCCGCTGCCACGCTGGCGAGTCGCCGAGCTGGACGCAACGCCGGACGCCAAGATCAAACGTGTTTGATTTTAGCGTCAAGATAGCCGGCGAAACGCTTGAAAAACGCTTGTGTGTGTGTGAGAGCGTCCAGAATGGCAGAGAATCATGCAAGAATTGCACATTCAGAAGAATTTATTACAAATATTATAGAACTATTTGAAAAGAATAAGTATTGGTGAGTGATTAAGAGCAAAGAATATTCGAACAGAACACTAAAGAATAAAGCCTACGAAGAATTGTTAGCTTTATGTAAACAATAAAACTTTGAATGCGATATTGATTTCGTAAAGAAAAAAATGAAAAGCATCCGAGACTCATTCCGTAAAGAATACAAAAAGTTACGAGCTACGGAAAAGTCGGGTGCAAGTACTGATGACATTTTAAACCTTTATCGTCAGCGATCGATGAGCTACTGAGACGCTTGTGTGTGGTGAAAATTGCACGAGCGTCTAGGACGCTCGCAAAACGCTAGCTGCCAAAACGCTGAGAAAGTAGCTTGTGTATGGGCCGCATTAGAGAGTTATCGTGTTCACGGCCGGCAGGCCGTACAGAATTTTCATTGACCATGGTTTCTCATCGGTGAGTCCATCCGAGAAGTTTGTGTCTACTCTCGGCTCAAAATTCGAAAAATACAGATAATTACGCAAAATGATTGCATGCTGTTAGTTACCCTAGGATCAAGCGAGCAAAAATATAACTTACTAGCAGACCCTACAGACGTTGTTCTGTATACACAAAAATTCATTCAATTCGATCGAGCCGCTTAGTTGCAGAGTAGATGAATAACCTGAATAACGAATACAGCGCCATCTGTTGATCTGATTTGTGGTCATAAACATACGGGCATCGGCAATCCAAAATACATTCATACAATACATCCCTCACACTTCGGTAACTTCTCCTACCCGCCTAGTGCCTACCTCGGAGACGCATTTTGGTACGATTTCATCTTCAACCTGCCATATCTTTTGATGTATTCATCATTATTTTTGTAACAATTTACAAAGGCTCTGACACCAACATTTGTTGATTAAGAGTCAGGAATAAAGAATATTATTATTATTATTATAATTGAATGATGTAAGAGGCAATTTCGTTCTGAATTAAATACTGGGTATGAACGACGTATTTAATTGGATAAGGATCAATAGCGTATTCATAAAAAAATACTCCCAAATAATGCATAATTTTGAGAAATTTGGATACCTTTGAAAGGTATTACCGAGTAAACCTTGAAAGATAGATATATGCTATCGCGGACTTTTTCGTAGAACTATTGAAGAGGTACATTTCCGTCATACATTGTTTCCATGTACGTCTTACGGGTTTTTGCAACGCACCTGAAAATAGCTGATAATGGCTGATTTTGGTACTCATATTTATTATCATTGAAGTATGGTAGGTTTCCTTAATTTTCTCGGGTGAAAAGTATAGCCTATGTTTACTCAGGGATAGTGTAAGCATTCTAAAGGTGAAATAATTATTGAAATCGGTCTAGTAGCTTATGAGTTAACTGGTATCAAACCCTCAAACCCACAAACCCACAAACATACAAATCTTTCCTCTTTATCTATACTAATATTATAAAGAGGAAAGATTTGTATGTTTGTGTGTTTGTGTGTTTGTGGCGTTGATACGAGTTAACTCATAAGATACTTGACCGATTTCAATAATTCTTTCACCCTCAGAATGCTACACTATCCTTGAGTAACATAGGCTATATTTTTCACCCGAGAAAATTGAGGAAACCTACTATAACTTCAATGATAGTAAATATGAGTACCAAAATCAGCTATTTTCAGGTGCGCTGCGAAAACCGTAAGACGTACATGGAAACAATGTATGACGGAAATGTACCTCTTTAATAGTTCTACAAAAAAGTCCGCGATAGCATATATCTATCTTCAAGGTTTACTCGGTATCACCTTTAAAGGTATCCGAATGTTTCTCAAAATTATGCATTTATTTGGGAGTATTTTTTTATGAATACGCTATTGATCTTTATCCAATTAAATACGTCCTTCATACCCAGTATTTAATATAGAACGAAATTGCCTTTTACATCATTCAATTATGATGAATACATCAAAAGATATGGCAGGTTGAAGATGAAATCGCACCAAAATCGAATTGCGTCTCCGAGCACGATATACACTAACACCGGTATGCCGACGCGTATCGAGATGTGACGTCACTGCGGAAAATTTCGATTGCATTTGCGGGATCGAAGTGTTAGAACTCGAGGGAATGATTGGAATAATGCAATTAATCGCAAGTTTGAAAATGCAATCAACTATTTCAAATGAAATTTCTTCTATGTCTTTGTTTGTTGATCCTGGAATATATCAATGAAGTTGTATAAATATGGATGTAAGTGCTAAGTATTTACGAGTATTTGTTAATAGAGAATAAATTATTCAAAATTCATTTAAAAACTTCGAATAAATGAAAATATTTTTATCATGTTTAGGAAATTTCTATGAATTTCATTTATAATTCGTGAATTTGGAAAGGTTTTTGTCCATTTTTTTCTTCATATTCTGAAAACTGATCTTCTTATTCAGATCCCGGTGTCTTAAGTTGGTACGGATTCTGCTCAAAACGGTAGGTTTTAGAAAAAAGTGGTCAATGGGGCGTTTGTAGAGAATTATTTAACCTATAACATGAGGTATCAATCGTCCTGATCGAATGAGCACAGACCGATTTATTTTCATTAGAAGATGAAAAAATATAATTTTCCATCTCCTCCCAAGTTTATTCGAGATATTCTCAAAAAGATAGGTTATAGAAAAAAGTGGTCAATAGGGCGTTTGTAGAGAATTAATCTATATCTATACTGATATTATACTTTTACTAATATAATAAAGAGGAAAGATTTGTATGTTTGTGGGTTTGAGGGTTTGATACCAGTTAACTCATAAGCTACTAGACCGATTTCAATAATTATTTCACCTTTAGAATGCTACACTATCCCTGAGTAAACATAGGCTATACTTTTCACCCGAGAAAATTAAGGAAACCTACTATAACTTCAATGATAATAAATATGAGTACCAAAATCAGCCATGATCAGCTATTTTCAGGTGCGTTGCAAAAACCGTAAGACGTACATGGAAACAATGTATGACGGAAATGTACCTCTTCAATAGTTCTACGAAAAAGTCCGCGATAGCATATATCTATCTTTCAAGGTTTACTCGGTAATACCTTTCAAAGGTATCCAAATGTTTCTCAAAATTATGCATTCTTTGGGAGTATTTTTTTATGAATACGCTATTGATCCTTATCCAATTAAATACGTCGTTCATACCCAGTATTTAATTTAGAACGAAATTGCCTCTTACATCATTCAATTATAACAATAATAATAATAATAATAATATTCTTTATTCCTGACTCTTAATCAACAAATGTTGGTGTCAGAGCCTTTGTAAATTGTTACAAAAATAATGATGAATACATCAAAAGATATGGCAGGTTGAAGATGAAATCGCACCAAAATGCGTCTCCGAGGTAGGCACTAGGCGGGTAGGAGAAGGTACCGAAGTGTGAGGGATGTATTGTATGAATGTATTTTGGATTGCCGATGCCCGTATGTTTATGACCACAAATCAGATCAACAGATGGCGCTGTAGTCGTTATTCAGGTTATTCATCTACTCTGCAACTAAGCGGCTCGATCGAATTGAATGAATTTTTGTGTATACAGAACAACGTCTGTAGGGTCAGCTAGTGGTATAATAAAGCTGAAAATGTATTGTTAAATTTAGGTTTCAATCAAAGTGAATATGAACCATGTGTATTTTTGAAAATTTCCACTAATTCTATAGTTATAATGGCACTATATGTTGACGATTTCTTTATCTTTTATAATGATGTTAATTTTGTCAATCAGTTGAAGAATCAACTAAAAAGTAATTTCAAGATGAAAGATTTGGGCCCACTCAAGAATTGTTTAGGCATTAATATCTTATGATAGGAAATCTAAAATATTGAAGTTGGATCAGGAGAAGTATATTTCAAGATTGCTTTCTAGATTTCAGATGCAAGATTGTAAAGTTGCTAAAACTCCTCTTGAGCCAGGTTTAAAATTTTCTGAAAATAATGATTTTTATGATTGTCATATCAAGAACTAATAGGATCCTTGATATATCTCAGTGTCACTACTCGACCAGATATTTCCTTCGCCACTACTTTTTTGAGTCAATTTAACGTTAATCATTCGAGAGAAAACTGGCTTGCTGCAAAACATGTTTTGAGATATTTAAAAGGTACCTTAAAAAGTGGCATTACCTATAGTTTTTGTGAGGATAAATTAACAGGTTATGTTGATTCAGATTGGGGAGGAGGTCATCAAGATAATAAGTCATTTTCTGGATATGCATTTTTATATTGTGGGGCTGCAATATCTTGGGAATGCAAAAAACAAAAATGTGTAGCCCTGTCATCTACAGAGGCCGAATATATTGGCATTAATGAAGCCTGTAGAGAGGCTGTTTATAGAAAATAGATTTGATATTTTTGATAATAGTTCAGGCATTGAAATGTTTAATGAGAACCAAAGTGCACAAAAATTAGCACTCAACCCTGTGAACCATAAAAGAACTAAACACATTTGTATCAAATATAGTTATATTAAGGAAGAGTTAGAGAATAACGAAATTTGTTTGAATTATTTGTCAACTGATAGAATGTTGTCTGATATTTTTACAAAGGCTCTTAGTTGTATTAAACATGAGTTTTGTGTAAGGGCTCTTGGTATATCAAATGAATAGACTAGTTGCTTAAATTTATTTTTATTTTTTACACGATGTATTAAGGAAGAGTGTTAGATATAATACATCGTTATGACATTTGAACTAATGTTTATTCTATGACGGTTGTTAATTTCTATGCTCAATATGTCATTATGTCAATATATATGTTCTCAACTGCTTCGTTGAGTTGTTGTATTGTAATCGTACTTAATACCAAATTCATCGTTATAATTAAAAATACGAAATAAGAATTAGTGCGTTGACGGGATTAGTTCCGAAGTATGGGTTTAATATTGGTTGATTTTAATCAGTTAATATTATTCTCTGCTTTCATTGTTATAATTAAAGTTGATAAAAAACTACACTGCCTATTTATCATTTCCAACATTTTTCATAATGATAATTAACAGTCTGCATATTTGTGAGTTGTTTCATTTTGACGAGACGCCCAACATTTTCCTCTACGAAAATTCTCCATCGTGAGAGCTAATACAGTTTGAAGGCATCGAAAGTGTTAAATGGGTGAATGTTCAAATTTCATCACTAACAGCTACTTCAATTAAATTTCGAAACATTTTTATTACAAATTGAAAACAATAATTGTCCTACAAAAATGATGATTCTATCAAAGTGTCCCCCATTCCCAACATCTATCAACAACTAAAAAAAATATTACTCACCGCTGATTTTTAAACTGTTGCTTAGCGAATATTTCTTTTATGAACTGGTCACATTGTTCTACAAATTGAGTGATACGTTTTTCCAGTTCTACGCTCGGAAATTGTCAATTTAACGATAATACTTTTGTAATTACTAACTGAAGGACATAAATACAGGGTCTCCCGTAATTAGACCGACAAACTTCTAGTGAACATTAAAGATCGTATTTTAGACAGATTCGACCCAAATCATAAATGCAAAATTGCTTCGTTAAGGAGCTAGTGCCCTTTGAGATGATGTCCAGTCCACACTTTTTGCCACATATTCACAAAACGGAGTAGTCACATAAAGTGCTGAAGTTTACACATTGGCTAATATCAAAAATACTCATCGATTAGATTGAGTGCATTTCTTTCATGTCAAGCATAATCGTATCATTTGTGGGGGCGAAGGGTATTTTTAGTTGAAACTTTTTTAACTTTCATTATTTCGCGAGATTTACATCATATTCATAAACTCTGATGTTTTTCTTGAAAAAAGATGCTCTTGTATAAAACGCCCAGATGCACAATTAAATTCAAAACTGAAGTGAACATTGAGTACTTTTTTGATTACAAACTTGGCCATGATCCAGGATCATTTTAAATGAAAGAAAAAGAAGTTCGTACTCACTGGATTTTTATTTTACGATCAACTCAACATGTTTCGCCTGCTAGGCATCATCAGGAGCTCTAGAAGATTTATTTTACAGTTTTCAATAAAATTCTTACAATGAAACACAAAAAGTATGCTTACTTGTCAATAAAAGTAATATACACTGAACATTTACTTGGAAAACTGACAATCACAAACAATAAGACGACTGAAAAAATTTTCGGAATTCATCAATCAAATTTAGGTTATGTTCTCATAAACACGGTCAACCACAGAAAAACAAAAAACCAAAAAACAAACACCGTACCACTCAAGTCACACAGAGCGACATCTGTCTACATTAAATTATAGTCTTGGAGTTAAATTAGGTTTTCAAAAATTGGCTTGTATGAAAGATTGGTCTCAGTTTGGTTATTCAGACAAAAGGTTGAGTTCTTTTCAAGTTTTTCTTTATTTCATAAATTCAAGTAAAGCCAACTTATTTCCTCTCCCAACGTTATGTAATAATTGTGTGTTCTCTTTCTTGTCAAATTCATGTTTAGTCGACTTCAAATGGTTCCCAAATGCACTTTTCTGATTATAATTTCTTATATGTTCTTTTATTCTGTGTCTAATGACCTATATGTTTTCCCAATGTAAAAAGCATCACATGTTTTACAACTCAATTATACATCCGTTTTTTTTTGTAATATTGGAGTTTTGTCTTTGCAATTTATTATATGGGAATACAGATTATTTCGGTTCTGAATGCAACTTTCAAGTTCTCTCTCTTGAATGCTCGTGCAATTTTATAGCTGATCTCATTGTAGAAAGGCAAAGAAAATCTAATCTGTTTGTTGTGTCCCTTTTATCTCGATTATTTTTATCTATATGTTCTTTCGTTAATATTTTGTATATTAATTTATCCACTATGTTTGGATTATAGTCATTTCTTGTGCAATGTACTTAATAATTTTTTTCTTTTTTCAAAATTTTCTTTGCTTAGTGGAATCGGCAACAATCTATTTACGTATGAGTTGAAGGATGCTTTTTTGTGAGCTTCTGGGTGATTGGACAATTTATTAATGGTGTTAGTCGTTTGAGTCTCTTTTCTATAGATATCCATTGAAATCTTATTACCCTCGATTTTAAGAGAAAGGTCCAGGAAAATTATTGTCTTGTTTCCTATCTCCATTGTGAAAACTATTTCCTACCAGTAACGGAAAATCACAAAGGCGTTTCAGTGATCGATTAAAGATTGTCGAATTGATCGAACTTTTTTCGAATTGACCGCATTCGAAAGGAAAAAAACAATTCGCATAAAAGCCCGATTGTTCGAACGAGTATACAGTGTGTTTGGTCACGACTTAGCTATAATTTAAGGTCATCAAATATACCTAATATTATCGACAAAAACGCCCAAACTTGGGAGTTTACCCCCTTAGTTTTGGAGTAGCCCCCATTTTAAATTTATTTTTTCATTTTCGTTGACCCTCCAAAATAATATCGATTTCTTTGGACATAAAGGTCCTACAGATATGAAAAAAATGTTTTTTGAATGATGACAGTACACCTTTCATTGAAGTATAACAAAAAATAAAAACATTCAACTTGAAAAACGGCATAAAAAATTATTCGAAAAAGTTCATAGTGAAAATATGTACTGATTTTCTCAGTTTATCCCGCAATAGTACAAGAAGTACCACATTGAAGTATAATTTTTTTTCAATGATTTAACACGCAAGGACATAAGCTACAAACAACTCTCACATCATTTCTCTAAGGTTACATTAATTTGAACGTTATTTGCTGTTCGAACATGACCCTTATGACAAAAATTGATGATTTGAAATAAAAAAGACTGTACTGTACTGTACTTTCGACAATTTTCAATGATCAAACAAACAAATTAATTAAATAATTGCTCAAAATGGCCACCTCTGCTCTGT
Organism: Propylea japonica; assembly: GCA_013421045.1. Lineage (NCBI taxonomy): Eukaryota > Metazoa > Arthropoda > Insecta > Coleoptera > Coccinellidae > Propylea > Propylea japonica. Next base: position 64,777,843 of record CM024240.1, on the reverse strand, counting down.
AGACAGACAGTGGCCTTCATGACGACCTGTCTTGTGTCTTTTGCTGGCGTAGTGATCATATTCGAACAGCAATAACTCTCAAATGATGTATTTATAGATATGATGTGAGTGTTGTTTTATACTCGTAGCTAATGCCCTTGTGTTAAATCATTGAAAAAAAGTTATACCTCAATGTGCTAGTTCTTGTACTATTACGACTTTACTAAGAAAATCAGTACATATTTTTACTATGAACTTCTTGATTCGGTAGCACTTTTGAATGTGTATATGTAATAACTTTTGTATTTTTATTATGTATGTGTATTTTGGTATTTTGAATAGAAGCACACTTATTTTAATCCCTTCATTATACGTAATGTACACATGAATTTTCCAACCGTGAATGACTTCCGTCGTTCCTATTCTAGGTTATATCACAGAACATATAATATCAATTGTCATTATCACAATCATAGAATATAATATTCTTTTTCTAGGTTAAAATATCACAAACATAACAGAACTTTATTGAAGAATTTTTTTATGGCGTTTACAAGTTGAATGTTTTTATATTGTTCAATGAAAGTGGTAGTGTCATCTTTCAAAAATAGTTATTTATTATACAAGGGAAAAAAGTAATATATTTTAGCTCGAGGTTATATTGTTTCCCGACGCGAAGCGGAGGGAGACAAAAAGCCGAGAGCTAAAATCTAATATTTTTCCCCTGTATAATAATACACTATTTTTTTCTGTGACAGTAAAAACGACCATTTAATAGTGAAAGAAATATAACTCTTCACAAAATTACTTTTTTCCCCGGGAAAATCGGGAGAATCATTTTTTTGACAGGGAAAAAAGTAATTTCGTAAAAAGTCATATTTTGTGACCTGTCAATGAATATAAAATGTCACATTTTTTTCCCGTCACAGAAAAAACATTTTTTTTCGCATCTGTAGGACTAACCGCGGGTTTCACAAAGCTTGATCGGCAATCAAATCGTTGATTTTCATAAAAGTTCGATGGTTTACGTCAAAAATGAACTGAAATTTGCACAGAAATAATGACACTTCATCAATCAACGTGATCGGGATTTTTGTGAAACCCGGCTTAAGGCACTGAAAAGGGGAGTAAACCAGACAGCCATGCTGGGTCCAACCACAGACCCGAAAATTACAGAACAATTCGAATGAAATGAAATCTGTAATCGAATAAATGCTTATGCTTACCTGTCTAGTCTTCAACTTTATTGTTTTGAATAAAAAATCAATACTTTCTATTAACTATTCTTCAAAAAAAGCACACAACTAACAATAGAGCACAATAACTGAGAAATTGACATTACCATCTGTAATTTTCGAGTCTATGGTTGGACTATATTTTATGTTCTGTGGGTTGGACCCAGTCAGCCTGTCTGGCATACCTATCTTTCTAGTGCTCTAGTAGGACCTTTATGTCCAAAGAAATTCGATATTATTTGGAAAGGTCAACGGAAATAAAAAAGTAAATTTAAAATGGGGGATACTCCAAAACTAAGGGGGTAAACTTCCAAATTTGGGTGTTTTTGTATATAATATTAGGTATATTTGATGACCTTAAATTATCGCTAAGTCATGACCAAACACACTGTATATGATGTTGTTTAATCGTTGTTCATATGCAAGTTTGATTTTTTACGTTCAAGTGATCGATTAGATATCGTCGAATCGATCAAATCATTATTTTTTTTTAATTTACTAATTCTGGAGAAATAATAAATTTGCATAAAATCCCGATCATTTTAAGCGCGTACAAAAACAACCTGCTGACAACTGTTATAATCAGTCTATTGCGCAAGCGCAACTAGTAGAAGTAATATGGCCGCTAAAGGTGAAGATGCCAGTTCTGTCGAGACACGAATAGATAACGCGAATCAAACCTCCATTTTCCAAGTTTGTGTTATATCAACGATTAAAGTGTTCAAAACAAGTGTATTTGTCAATCCACTCTTACATGGTAGCAGTGCTTGTGAAGTTAAAAGCAATCCGAATCTACAAACAAGAAGAATTTTTTAGTAGATATAAAATGAGTCATCAAGAACAATGTCGACAATGGATGTTCCTGAAAAAACATTTGAGATGCTGACAAACTGAAGTTTTGTGCGACTTTTTACAGAAAAATATTGAAAATCTGAATAATCCAAACACATCCACGTGTGGCGGATCCGAAATAGCTACAGAGAAGGTGACTATGCTGGCGTTCGTAATACCACATTTGGAAAGTAGTGACAAACTAAAGGGCCACTCCAACTTCTGCTGCTGGAAACAAAGAGTCGAGCGTGATATGCTAGCTTTAGGACGCTTCCAGTTGAACCGAAGCACATGTACAATGGTCAAGTACTACAATATTTGGAAGCATCATTGCAGCACGCTCCCAAAGCAGTAATGGAAAATGAACAGTCAGCAGCAGAAGCCTTCCAAAAACTCAAGAAAATGTTCGGAAAAAATGACGTCCAGAAGATGGTAGAAGTATTGAACAACTTTGGCAAGACGGTGTTCTACCCAAGGATGAATCCAGTCAACTTTGTTTCACAATTCGAAAAAGGGATTCAAGAATTCAAGGAACTAGGTGTTCCATTGGACCCAAAAATCGTAGTTGCATATTTCCTACACAAGGTAAAGAATGCTAATGGTTTCTTGGTATTTTTCACTACAAGCACAACTTTGCCCGAGGCAATCAGGACATACGAGTTCGTAAAAAATGCATTTTTTTAGAGGTAGCAAACAGCCAGAACTTCCGAGAGGTTGAAAAAACATGTATACAAGTAGTTTGAATGATATTTGTTCTGAATGTTTTGATGACACAGCTAGGAATCTCGAGACCGAGATCGACGAAGTTACACCGCATGTTTCTTATGTATTGATTATCCCATTGGAGAATATAATTTGTTCACGAATAATCTTAATTCAGTTTCAGTTGTCTGCATTGAATGTGGAAAGAGTGATAATAATATATATGTGATGTCTGTTTAGAGAGTCGACATGATAGATCATTTGGAGCCCCATACGAAGAAGGAGAAACACTCTTTTAAAAGTCTTCCGTATTCAAAAGAGAAGAAAGGAGACAGTAGTCCCTATTCTACAGAGCAACTTAAAAAAATAAAGAAGATTATACCAGCAGAAAAACGAGATGCTAGCTGTAAAAAATGTGGTTTATTGTTCCATCGGTCAGCTGCATGTACCAACACAGAGAGATTCGCTTTTACTGTCATAAGAAAGGACATGAAAAGAAGGATTGTAGGAAACTGAAGGAATACAAATCTAGTAAGTCACTGTTTGATCTAAACAATTTTTTATTGTAAATATGTACCAAAAGTTTAATTTTGTGAAGAAAACCTCACTTATTTTTCTATGATCCTAAGTTTAGGTCTGTGACACGTACCTCTTACTCTCTCTTTAGTTCGGTGAGAGTAACGAGTAAGTTGTACCAGTAGTTGTATCTCAATATATTTATTTCTTTATTGATGTTTGGAAGATTCAATATAAAACCAGCAACAACTTCTTGAATACTTTATTCCGATAAACACCTCAACTTAATACATGTGCTATTCACTATTACATCCTTCATACTAATAAGTTCTAGGTTATATCACATGACATATTAAACCATAGAAAAATATACTAGTGAAAACATAGAATCCTATCCCAATATATATATAACCATTTTAGTGTATTTATATAACAGCCCCCCTCACTAAAATGTTCTATTTTATTCTAAATCCTAACTCCAATACTATTTCGGAATTTAACAAATGAAGCATATTCAAACCCTTGGTTAACAGATCTGCCAGTTGCATATCGGTTGATATATACTTAATCTTCAATATATCATTATTCATACATTCTGAGACAAAATTGTATTTAATATCAATATGCTTTACCCTTCTATTATTGGGGTTATTCAATATGGAAATACATCCTTGATTGTCTTCATAAATTAACATAGGTTTTTACATCAATTTTAAAATCTTGTAAAAGTTTTATAAAACATAAACCTTCTGAAGCTGCACTACAGAGTGCAATCAGTTCTGCCTCTGAACTAGATAACGAAACACAATGTTGCTTTCGAGTAGCCCACATCAAAGTACTGTTGGAAAATTTAAAAACAAATCCTGATACAGACTTACGATCACTCTGGTCGCCTCCCCAGTCTGAATCTACATAACATTCTAATTGAAAATTATTTTCATCACGAATATATTCTAAACCGAATTTTTGTGTACCTTTGAGATATCTAACTACTCGTTTTAAACTATTCCAAGCATAATCTGAAGCTTTATCTTGCAACCGACTGAAAACATTTAAAGCAAAACAAATGTCTGGACGGCTACCTAACATCAGATACATAATGCAGCCCAACAATTCACGATATGGCTTACTCGTTACATCTTCAACATTTTTGCATACTTCAATACATAACTTTGGTTCGATTGGAATGAGTGAACATTTAGAATCTTCCATTCTGAATCTCTTAATAAGTTAGAAATATAATGTTCTTGATTAATTCTCAATATTCCTCTATCTATCATATTTAATTTCCAATCCCAAAAAATATCTGAGCTCTCCTTTATCTATCATCTTGAAATCTGTCATCAATTGGACCTTTATTTTATTTAACAAAATCAAATCTGGTCCTGATAAAATTATATCATCTACATACAACAATAAGTAAACTTGAGAATCCTTTTTATTCATAACATATAAACAATAATCGTTACTTGATCTTTCAAAACAATCTTCAACAAATAAGAATCAATTTTGCTATTCCAACATTTACTAGATTGTTTCAGCCCATACAATGATTTCTTTAATTTGAACACCTTACTAGGATTACTCTGAACACCTTCTGGAGGATAAATAAACACATCATCTTCAATTATACCGTTTAAAAATGCGTTTTTGACATCTAATTGCATGAAATAAAATTTTGACTGATTACCAATTATCAAAAGTAGACGAATGGTTGACATTTTTGCTACGGGTGCATAAATACTTTCATAATTCTTCTCTTGTAAAAAACCCCTGACTACCAGTCTTGCCTTGAATCTATTTTCCTTTTCCTTCTCTAAGCTTTTATAAGAAAACACCCACCTTGTGTCCAAAATCTTGTCATCTTTAGGAATATCAACTTCTTTCCAAGTATCATTTTCATATATGATTTCAACTCTCTATTTATCGCGCCTATCCAAAAATCTTTATCAGGTCGGGCTCTAATTTCAGAAAAACTTTGTGGTACTTCATCTAAAAATTCTATTGCATTGAATGCCATATAAAGTTCATAATCTTCATATTTCTTCGGAATTTTTGTTGTCGTTTGTTTTTGACACTTCATTATAATTATCATTACTTGTTTCCGCTTTTGTAAAATCAAAAGATCACCTTTACTTTCATTCTTTTCTGTAACTTCATCTACATCTAAATAAACTCGAACATTTTTTCTTTTTGAACCAATATTCATTTTCGTTAAATTTAACATCCCTCGATACTATGATTTTTTCCTTGTTTACACTCCAGAGCCTATACCCTGTAGGAGCATAACCTATCATCACGCATTCCTCTGTTTTCGCATCAAATTTATCCCGAAATTGTTTTTGAATGTGACTATACGCGTGGTACATCCGAAAATTTTTAATCCACTCACATCAGGCTTGCTACCATTCCAAATTTCTGCAGGTGTAACATTTATACCTGCGGCAGTACCTCTGTTCATGACATAATTACTGTTCTGATTGCTTCATGCCAGAACTCTTTAGGCATCCCTGATTCATCTAATATCGCTCTACTCCTTTCACTAAACTACGATTCTTTCTTTCTGCTTTTCCGTTTTGTTGTGGTGTATATGGTGTAGTGAAATCGATTATTATACCTTTCTCTAAACATAACTGTTTTATTTCATTTGAAACATACTCACCACCGTTATCACTTCTGAGTTTTGATATCTTACATGTAAATTTTGACTCTACCATATTAATATATTCAAAAAATCTTTCATAAACCTCCGACTTATTTTTCAACATATAAACTGCAGTGAAATTGGAAAAGTCATCTATAAATGTCAAGAAATATTTACTGCCATCGATTGCCTGTGGTGTAATGGGTCCACACAGGTCTGTGTGTATTATTTCTAATAACCTCTTACTTCTAGTACGCATACCAATGGATACCGAGTCATTTTTCCTTTTACACACGGTTCGCAAAAATCAACATCATGCAATTTTATATTACTATCAATTCCCTTGACCATGTTACCTTTAATTATATGCTTCAAACCACTAAAACCACATGAGCATATCTCCTATGCCATTTAAATAATCAGAATCATATTCTACATATGGCACTCTAATGAATACAACCGGAAACTAATTTCATACAAACTTTTCCTCTCACCAATCCCCACAACTTCATTTCTATCATTAAGTAATTTGGCCTGACCATTTTCAAATAATACCTTTATATTGGACATTTCAAGCTTTTTGACAGAAAGTTAGGTTTTTCCTTAAATTTGGAGCATAAAAAACATTCTTAATTGTACATTTTATCTCTCTGTTTCCTACTCGGCTAAGAACTTCTATATTTCCTACTCCGATTGCTGATAAAAAATTTGATTCTTTCGCAACAGCATCAATATTTATAGGACTTTTCAACATTAATAAACTAGAAAAATAGCTTTTGTCATTCACCATATGGTCTGTACAGCCTGAATCAATGCAAAATTTGAGAATGTTGGAATCTACTTTACTATTATCAAAATTAGAATTACTATCACTCATAAAACATACATTATTAGATTGACCATCATTACTACTATTACCTTCATTATTCTGAAATTTTTCTTGCATTACTGCCTGATTACTATGATAATTTACTAAATTTATTCCCACCTGTAAATCTTCTATTTGTGCCCCTATTTCCTCTGAATCCAGATTGACTACCTCTGTAATGCCTCTGTTGAATCCACCACTTGATCGATTAAAGTTATGATTAGCAGACCTCTGTTCTCCACCACGGTTTTGAGGGCAATCCCTCTTGAAATGACCCATTTGACCACATTTGAAACAACCTCTCTGTGATGTAAATGCTGTGTGTGTCTTCATCGTCTTGTCTTCACCATTACTCATTTTTCGTTTCTCATCTTCTGCCAGTAGTTTTGATTAAACTGATTCATAGGTTACATCGGACAAATTTTCTATAACTGTAACAAATGTTTCATAAGAAGCAGGTAAACTCAATAATAAATTGCATATAATATCTTGATCTTCCAGCTTAACGTCTGCAGCTTTGAGTTGTCTCACAACAATTTCAAATTCTTCAAGAAACTTTATTGGACTTTCACCCTCCTTCAATTTCATGCTAAGAAAGTTTTTTTTTAAGATATAACTGTCCAGGAAGTCCTTTTTTCTCATACTTTTCCTTGAGTACGTTCCACATTTGATAGGCTGTTTTGCAATCTCTCAGACTTTCAATCTCTGTGTCCTCCACACATTGTACCAAGATAGATTTAGCTTTATTATCCTTTTCAATTCTGCTGGGTGTGTTGGATCAGCTTCGGTGATGATCATTGCAGAGACATCATATTCTGCCAACAACATTTCAACCCTAAATTTCCAATTATGGTAATTCTTACCATTCAGTGGTTCTATATTCAGTTTCTTATCCATTCTTGAATCGATTATCCACCAGTGAACTGTAGAAACCTTGTATTACCAGGTATAACCTTCAAACTTTCCACGTGCCTTTACCGGCTCCTTGAATTTTACTATTTTTACGTACTGGACAGTTTCCTGGGAACCAGACCTGGGCCCATAACCTGATGTTGGAAGATTCAATATAAAACCAGCAACAACTTCTTGAATACTTTATTCCGATAAACACCTCAACTTAATACATGTGCTATTCACTATTACATCCTTCATACTAATAAGTTCTAGGTTATATCACATGACATATTAAACCATAGAAAATATACTAGTGAAAACATAGAATCTATCCCAATATATATATAACCATTTTAGTGTATTTATATAACATTTATTACACCAGTGTTCATTTTATTTCAAACAGAGTATTAATCATTTGCAAGTTAACTGCCAACAATATTAATTACAACAGGTTATGGGCCCAGGTTTCCTATAACGCAAAACATAAAGTGACTCAGTTGTTTGTGATATAGTGGTGTATTTTGTTTTCTCACAAAGAAAAGAAGTAATATAAGATGGCCGCCAGTTACCTCATGAGCGTACCGAAACTTTTAGGACGTGAGAATTATGATGAATGGGCGTTCGCAGTCGAGAATGTATTTGTGATTGAAGGCTTGGACAAATGCATCGACGGTAGCGAGAAAGATACTTCGAGGATAGCCAATGCAAAGGCAAAGTTGATTCTAACAATCGACCCATCGTTGTTTCCACATGTGAAGGATTCCAAGACAGCTGAAGAAGTATGGACTCGCCTGAGGAAACTTTTATGACGATAGTGGATTCATGCGTAAAATAGGACTCTTACGAAACACTAATATCCGCCAGATTGGATAATCACGTGAGCATGGAGTCTTACATCAATCAAATTATAGAAACTTCACAGAAATTAAGAAGAACGGATTTGTCATTGATGAAATATGGGTGGGATCTTTATTATTAGCTGGTCTTCCTGAAAAATTTGCACCTATGATTATGGCTATTGAAAATTCAGGTTTGGAAGTTACAACAGATTCCATCAAGACGAAACTCTTGACATGCAGACAGATGGCGACAACAACGGCAGTAAGTAATGGAGCATTCGCTGTTAATAGTTAGTTACCGTAAGCAACCGAAAGAGAGCGCAGTTAAAAAACAGTACAAAGAGAGATCACAGAATAGGAATGATATATTCACTCATGAAATTGCAGACCAGAACTATTCAAACAAAAAGGATCTCAGTAATATTATTGTTTTAGATGTAAAAAGAATGGGCATTACATGTCAAAATGCCCCAATAGAGTAGATGGAGGCTTCAGTGCTGTGTTCACGACAGGTGACTTTAATGTCACAGACTGGTATGTTGACAGCGGAGCTAGTTTTCATTTAACCTCAAATAAACAGTGGATGATAAACTTCAGGAATCCGGATTTAAATGACGTCACTGTAGCAAATAAGGCCAAATTGGGAGTTGAATGTGCTGGAGACCAGGAGACGTGATAATACAAACATTCACCGAAAAGAAACAAGACATATTATTACAGGGAGTACAATATGTCCCAGGTTTGACTACAAATCTCTTATCTGTGTCGCAATTAATTAAAAATGGAAATGAGGTATCCTTTAATGAGAATGGTTTGCAATATTTATAATCGCCATAATATTTTAGTGGCAACTGCTAACTTGTGCAATAATGTATACAAGTTAAACTTGCACAAAGAGAAGCCAGTGTGCTATATAGCTGCTAGCAGAACAACCTGACATCAACGTTTGGGTCACATCAATGATAATTACTTGCAGATGACAGAGAAGCTGGTAATGGACTTATCTTAAAGGTCAAACAAGCTTAAAAAATGTGATGTTACGATTATGGAAGAACGACTGTTGCAGTGCCATATTCTGTCGAAGAAAGTACTGAGGAGGTTCCAGATCCAGTGGGGGAAACTAGCAAAAGTTTAGTTCCAAGCTCGGATGAACCGTTCATGATGACCATGTTGATTTCTCAGATAATGACAGTGATCTTGTCCAGATATAGAACCAGACAGAACACATGCATTAGAAGCTCCGAGAAGGTCGCGAGAGAACCCAAAAAAGAAAAACTTTGATGAGTATGTAAACATATTTTAATGGTGCTGAAGTCGATGAAGAGCACGATACATAAATTCTACCAAAATGACAGTAACAGAAGCACTATCAAGACCAGATGCACATGAGTGGCTGCAGGCAATGAAGGAAGAGATCCAGTCTTTCGATGAGAACGATACATGGAGCTCGTGAATCCACCAGAAGGCAGCACAGTGGTGAAGTGTAAGTGGGTATTTAAGGTGAAAAGTGATTGTGAAAACCAGAACAATATAGGGCAAGGCTTGTAGCCAAAGGTTACACCCAGAAAAAGGGCATTGACTACAGTGAAAACTTTTGCCCCAGTAGTGAGACATTCAACATTCAGCTTTTATTAGGATTAGCCATTAGATTAAACTTGAAATTGTTCATTTAGACGTAAAAACTGCCTTTTTGAACGGTTTTCTTAAAGAAAATGTTTTTTATGGAACACAGCCTGAAGGTTTTGTCTCCAAAGAAAGGCCTAATATGGTTTTTCAAACTGAAGAAAGCCATATCGGTTTAAAACAGGCTAGTCGAGCTTGGAATGAGCGGGTCGACAAAGTTTTATTAGAGAAGGTTACGAGAAATCGAAATTTGAACCATGTTTATATGTAAAACGGGATAGGGATAAATTGTCTATATAGCCCTTTATGTAGATGATTTTCTTGTTTTCTCTGCCGATCAAAATGAATTGATTTTGTTTTTAAAAACTCAATTCTCAGTTTAAAGTAAAAATCTAGGTGAGCAAAACGATGCTTAGGAATTAGAATAAACAGAAAAAATGATTATATAGCCATTGATCAAGAGGAGGGTACATTGATAATTTGTTGAAAAAATTTGGAATGTCAGACTGCAAGACTGTTTGTACTCCACTAGAAAATAGTATACCTTTATTGTGACACGAATGATGAAAAAGTGATCCAAAAATTCCATATCAAGAATTGTATTGGAAGCTTAATGTATTTAACTGTAATGACTCGACCAGATATCTCACATTCTGTTAGCCTTTTGAGTCAA
>CM024240.1:64626647-64766936 GCA_013421045.1 Propylea japonica | reverse complement strand
GTACGATTTCATCTTCAACCTGCCTATCTTTTGATGTATTCATCATTATTTTTGTAACATTTACAAAGGCTCTGACACCAACATTTGTTGATTAAGAGTCAGGAATAAAGAATATTATTATTATTATTATAATTGAATGATGTAAGAGGCAATTTCGTTCTGATTAATATACTGGGTATGAACGACGTATTTAATGGATAAGGATCAATAGCGTATTAAAAAAAAGCTCCCAAATAATGCATAATTTGAGAAACATTTGGATACCTTTGAAAGGTATTACCGAGTAAACCTTGAAAGATAGATATATGCTATCGCGGACTTTTTCGTAGAATATTGAAGAGGTACATTTCCGTCATACATTGTTTCCATGTACGTCTTACGGTTTTTTGCAACGCACCTGAAAATAGCTGATAATGGCTGATTTTGGTACTCATATTTAATCATTGAAGTTATGGTAGGTTTCCTTAATTTTCTCGGGTGAAAAGTATAGCCTATGTTTACTCAGGGATAGTGTAGCATTCTAAAGGTGAAATAATTATTGAAATCGGTCTAGTAGCTTATGAGTTAACTGGTATCAAACCCTCAAACCCACAAACCCACAAACATACAAATCTTTCCTCTTTATCTATACTAATATTATAAAGAGGAAAGATTTGTATGTTTGTGTGTTTGTGTGTTTGTGGCGTTGATACGAGTTAACTCATAAGATACTTGACCGATTTCAATAATTCTTTCACCCTCAGAATGCTACACTATCCTTGAGTAACATAGGCTATATTTTTCACCCGAGAAAATTGAGGAAACCTACTATAACTTCAATGATAGTAATATGAGTACCAAAATCAGCTATTTTCAGGTGCGCTGCGAAAACCGTAAGACGTACATGGAAACAATGTATGACGGAAATGTACCTCTTTAATAGTTCTACAAAAAAGTCCGCGATAGCATATATCTATCTTTCAAGGTTTACTCGGTATCACCTTTTAAATGTATCCGAATGTTTCTCAAATTATGCATTATTTGGGAGTATTTTTTTATGAATACGCTATTGATCTTTATCCAATTAAATACGTCCTTCATACCCAGTATTAATATAGAAAGGAAATTGCCTTTACATCATTCAATTGATGAATACATCAAAAGATATGGCAGGTTGAAGATGAAATCGCACCAAAATCGAATTGCGTCTCCGAGCACGATATACACAAACACCGGTATGCCGACGCGTATCGAGATGTGACGCACTGCGGAAAATTTCGATTGCATTTGCGGGATCGAAGTGTTAAGAACTCGAGGGAATGATTGGAATAATGCAATTAATCGCAAGTTTGAAAATGCAATCAACTAACTATTTCAATGAAATTTCTTCGATGTCTTTGTTTGTTGATCCTGGAATATATCAATGAAGTTGTATAAATATGGATGTAAGTGCTAAGTATTCACGAGTATTTGTTAATAGAGAATAAATTATTCAAGTTTTATTTAAAAACTTCGAATTAATGAAAATATTTTTATCATGTTTAGGAGGAATTTCTATGAATTTCATTATAATTCGTGAATTTGGAAAGGTTTTTGTCCATTTTTTTCTTCATATTCTGAAAACTGATCTTCTTATCAGATCCGGTGTCTTAAGTTGATACGGATTCTGCTCAAAACGGTAGGTTTTGAGAAAAAGTGGTCAATGGGGCGTTTTGTAGAGAATATTTAACCTATAAAATGAAGTATCAATCGTCCTGATCGAATGAGCACAGACCGATTTATTTTCATTAGAAGATGAAAAATGTAATTTTCCATCTCCTCCCAGTTTATTCGAGATATTCTCAAAAAGATAGGTTATAGAAAAAAAGTGGTCAATAGGGGGGCGTTTGTAGAGAATTAATCTATATCTATACTGATATTATACTTATACTTATATAATAAAGAGGAAGAGTTGTATGTTTGTGGGTTGTGGGTTTGAGGGTTTGATACCAGTTAACCTCTAAGCTACTAGACCGATTTCAATAATTTATTTCACCTTTAGAATGCTACACTATCCCTGAGTAAACATAGGCTATACTTTTCACCGAGAAAATTAAGGAAACCTACTATAACTTTAATGATAATAAATATGAGTACCAAATCAGCCATGATCAGCTATTTTCAGGTGCGTTGCAAAAACCGTAAGACGTACATGGAAACAATGTATGACGGAAATGTACCTCTTCAATAGTTTCTACGAAAAGTCCGCGATAGCAATATCTATCTTTCAAGGTTCACTCGGTAATACCTTTCAAAGGTATCCAAAGGTTTCTCAAATTATGCATTATTTGGGAGTATTTTTTATGAATACGCTATTGATCCTTATCCAATTAATACGTCGTTTCATACCCAGTATTTAATTTAGAACGAAATTGCCTCTTACATCATTCAATTTATAATAATAATAATAATAATATTCTTTATTCCTGACTCTTAATCAACAATGTTGGTGTCAGAGTCTTTGTAAATTGTTACAAAAATAATGATGAATACATCAAAAGATATGGCAGGTTGAAGATGAAATCGCACACAAAATGCGTCTCCGAGGTAGGCACTAGGCGGGTAGGAGAAGGTACCGAAGTGTGAGGGATGTATTGTATGAATGTATTTTGGATTGCCGATGCCCGTATGGTTTATGACCACAAATCAGATCAACAGATGGCGCTGTAGTCGTTATTCAGGTATTCATCTACTCTGCAACTAAGCGGCTCGATCGAATTGAATGAATTTTTGTGTATACAGAACACAGTCTGTAGGGTCTGCTAGTTATATTAGTATAAGTATAATATCAGTATAGATATAGATTAATTCTCTACAAAACGCCCTATTGACCACTTTTTCTATAACCTATCTTTTTGAGAATATCTCGATATAAACTTGGGAGGAGATGGAAATACATTTTTTCATCTTCTAATGAAAATAAATCGGTCTGTGCTCATTCGATCAGGACGATTGATACCTCATAGTATAAGTATAATATCAGTATAGATATAGATAAATTCTCTACAAACGCCCTATTGACCACTTTTTCTATAACCTATCTCGAATAAACTTGGGAGGAGATGGAAAATTACATTTTTTCATCTTCTAATGGAAATAAATCGGTCTGTGCTCATTCGATCAGGACGATTGATACTTCATTTTATAGGTTAAGTAATTCTCTACAAACGCCTTATTGACCACTTTTTTCTAAAACCTACCGTTTTGAGCAGAATCCGTACCAACTTAAGACACCGGGATCTGAATAAGAAGATCAGTTTTCAGAATATGAAGAAAAAAATGGACAAAAACCTTTCCAAATTCACGAATTATAAATGAAATTCATAGAAATTTCCTAAACATGATAAAAATATTTTCATTTATTCGAAGTTTTTAAATAAAACTTGAATAATTTATTCTCTATTAACAAATACTCGTAAATACTTAGCACTTACATCCATATTTATACAACTTCATTGATATATTCCAGGATCAACAAACAAAGACATCGAAGAAATTTCATTTGAAATAGTTAGTTGATTGCATTTTCAAACTTGCGATTAATTGCATTATTCCAATCATTCCCTCGAGTTCTAACACTTCGATCCCGCAAATGCAATCGAAATTTTCCGCAGTGACGTCACGTCTCGATACGCGTCGGCATACCGGTGTTTGTGTATATCGTGCTCGGAGACGCAATTCGATTTTGGTGCGATTTCATCTTCAACCTGCCATATCTTTTGATGTATTCATCATAATTGAATGATGTAAAAGGCAATTTCCTTTCTATATTAAATACTGGGTATGAAGGACGTATTTAATTGGATAAAGATCAATAGCGTATTCATAAAAAAATACTCCCAAATAATGCATAGTTTTGAGAAACATTCGGATACATTTAAAAGGTGATACCGAGTAAACCTTGAAAGATAGATATATGCTATCGCAGACTTTTTTGTAGAACTGTTAAAGAGGTACATTTCCGTCATACATTGTTTCCATGTACGTCTTACGGTTTTCGCAGCGCACCTGAAAATAGCTGATTTTGGTACTCATATTTACTATCATTGAAGTTATAGTAGGTTTCCTCAATTTTCTCGGGTGAAAAATATAGCCTATGTTACTCAAGGATAGTGTAGCATTCTAAGGGTGAAAGAATTATTGAAATCGGTCAAGTATCTTATGAGTTAACTCGTATCAACGCCACAAACACACAAACACACAAACATACAAATCTTTCCTCTTTATAATATTAGTATAGATGTTACTCAAGGATAGTGTAGCATTCTAAGGGTGAAAGAATTATTGAAATCGGTCAAGTATCTTATGAGTTAACTCGTATCAACGCCACAAACACACAAACATACAAATCTTTCCTCTTTATAATATTAGTATAGATTGAAGTAGATGATGGTAGCTTGTTGATGAACTTTTGTATGGAAGAACAAGTTGAATAACTGGAATTCAGTGGGATCTCTGGAATTATTTTGAATTTTCAGGAATTCAGTGGAATTTCTGGAATTATTTTGAATTTTCTGGAATTATTCGAAATTCAGTGAAGTTTCTGGAATTATTCTGAATTTTCTGAAATTATTAGGAATTACTTGGAGTTTTTGGAATTATTTAGTGTTTTTTGGATTATTGACTGATTTGGAATTTAAGAGTAGAAAATTTTAGGGGTGAAATACCCCTCGCTGTAGATAGAATGAACGTTGACATTCAATGCAACAGGTTTTTGGCATGAAAGAATAACATAATGTTTTTCAAATGGAATTCAGTGGAAGTGTCAGGAATTTAGTGGAATTTCTGGAATTATTTTGAATTTTCTGTCATAATTTGAAATTTAGTGAAGTTTCTGGAATTATTTTGAATTTTCTAGATTTATTTGATATAACTTGGAGTCCTTTGATTTTTTGCGAGTTTTTGGAATTATTTGGTGTGTAATTATTTGGCGTGTTTTGGAATCATTGACTGATTTGGAATTTTAGTGTACAAAATTTTTGGGGTGAAATACCCCTCGCTGTAGATTGACGAATTAACATTGACATCCAATGCAACAGGTTTTTGGCATAAAAGAATAACATAATGTTTTTTAACTGGAATTCAGTGGAATTTCTGGAATTATTATGAAGTATCTGGAATTTAGTGGAATTTCTGGAATTATCTTGAATTTTCTTGAATTATTTGGATTTTTTGCGAGTTTTTTGAATTATTTGGTGTGTTTTGGAGTAATTTTATGTTTTTTGGAATTATTGACTGATTTAGAATTTTAATGTACAAAATTTTGGGGTGAAATACCCCTCGCTGTAGATTGATGGATGAACGTTGACATTCAATGCAATAATATAACGGATACGTATTAAACTGATCGACTGAGTGGCCTCTTTGACTGGACAGGTTTCGGCAAGTCGTGACTGGCGACAAGTGGCACTCAAATCAATTGGGGACATCCAGAGTGGAATTGAGGTTTCCATTTAATGAAATTACGTATTACAAGTAGCGGAAAGTGATTCACTTGCACATGCAGCGTAAGATACAT
Organism: Propylea japonica; assembly: GCA_013421045.1. Classification (NCBI taxonomy): domain Eukaryota; kingdom Metazoa; phylum Arthropoda; class Insecta; order Coleoptera; family Coccinellidae; genus Propylea; species Propylea japonica. Next base: position 64,761,400 of record CM024240.1, on the reverse strand, counting down.
CTGATTCAATGTACCTCGATCGATCTTGTCCCTGAAGTTGTATTAGTAAATGCTTGGAGTAAAATAAAACTTCAATTTAATTGACTTGGTTAATCAGGATGATGGATCAAGGGAGAGAATTAGGGGTGGTCCTCAAAGGGATGTCGAAGGAGTTTCTGCTTAGATGAGTAGAGGACGAAGAAGAAATTGTGTAAGCTGGTTAATTATTGTGTTTTTAGGTTGTTTGGTCATGAATTCAGTTTATGCTATTGTGAGGAAAAATGAACCTACTTTTATAATCATTTTCTCGATACTTTGCTATGACTGTTCAAAGAGTCGAAATCACGAAAAAAAATAAAGGTTCTTTTGAAGATTGAAAGAATATAGATGGCGCACTGGGTATCTTGAAGCAGTTTGATTTTCTGAAGTATAACATTTATAAAAATGGCTTCGTAAAATATACAACAAGGCTTTCAAACTGTTTAATTTTTCTATGGAAATCAGCGTTCTGTAAGAAGTTTTTTCGGAAATTTCATTGTTCACGTTATCGTCCATCTGAAAGCACTATCGATCCCTCGCTTTTTTTATAGGCATGCTAATTCGGGTCAGAAAGAGAAACTGTATTATTTCGATAGTTCTTGATCCTTGATTCGCCTCCTAATTATATTTCGGAAATAACGGAAAGTATAAAGAATGAATAATTCTAATAACCTATTAATAATTTCTGATTTCAGCAGGAATTGAACCGACCAAATGATAATTTCGATTTCGAATTTTATTTCAAGACTTTTGAATCGTCTAGTTTTTCAGATCACTTCTTATTGTACAGAGACTTACCATTTAGTATCACTCGTTATGGAATAAAAAATTGAGAAGAGCCCTGAGCAGTGAGCTTCTGAGCGCTGGTTCTTTGATGGAGCAATAAGACTAGAGACTAGAGGAAAGTCACCTAATTTTGGATACTTTTTTTGAATGGTACTTTTTTGATAGTGATATTTATCTTTCGATTATTTTTTCCTGTCTTAAATATGGCATAACCTGACTGATAAGATAGGAGGATAAGGATATAAAATAGAGCTTAACTGAAAAATGGCCATTCTCGTCATTTCAAAGAACGGTTCCTAATATTGGATACCCTATCCAAAATAAGGAACCTTTTGTCCTTGCAGAAATCAGAAACATAAATTTTCTTCTTGAGTGTGCAGGCTGATAGAATTTTTCATGTTTTCGATATTCCGTATTTTATGGAAGATACCTTTCTCAGGCATTCCAAAGAAAAAAAATAGGAATTGACACCGGGTTTTCAGATTATGGATATCTAATTATGGACTACCTTCCCTATCCAAAATTGAGCAACTTTCATGTTCTAGGTTCTGTGGTTGAATTAGAATAGATTTTGTAATAAATGTTTGAATCAAATAGTTGCGCTCATTGTAGAGGAATTTAACTCATGCTTTACCAAATTTCTCTTCGTACCTTTTTTTCATAGTTTAAAATTGGAGCAATAAAACACTAGGTACCACATGCAAACGTGAAATTTTTAATTGCCATCTAGTGATGACATATTGGACGTTATAGTTTACAGGGGGATGAATTCAGATCAAAAACAAATAGTTTTCTGCTTTCAATTCCTCCTGAAATTCAGCATAAACAATCAGTATATTAGTTTTCATTCTCAGAATAAATTGCTCTTGAATCGGACATTCTTTTATAGAAATATAAAAAGTCGTCTCTCAATATTCGAATTGAATTGAATTTTCTATGGTTCTGTTTCGCTATGGCCACAAAATTTCTTGAGAAGATTCAGTATATCAATCTTTATTCACAGAAGAAATTTCACCCAAATCGGATATTCTGTTATGGAAATATAAAGATTTCTGTTTTCAATATTCCAATTGGATTTCCTATGGTTCTATTTATACTATGGCCAAGAAATTTTGAATGAACATTCAGTATATCGATTCTCATTCACAAAAAAAATTTTAATCGAAGCGGAAATCTTTTTATGAATATATGAAGTTTTTTTTATTCCAATTGAATTCTCTATGGTTCTGTTCACACTATGGCCACAAAATTTTGCATAAGGCTTGTTATGAGCATCTTGCATTTGGCCGTAACATTTCATTTCGACTGGTTCCGTTTTTTCTGAGATATTGAGGAACAAATATTTTTATTGGCCATATTTTATGGAACACCTATTTGGCTGGTTAAATAACTCAACCGAGCCATTTAGAACCCTCATCCTAAAAATCACAGGTCTCTGGGACAATTCCTTCGAAAGTTATCGTGCTAACTGACGAGCCACGGACAAAATAAAATTTGACCACGAATTAGTCATCAGGGAGTCTAACCCTATCGTTTGAGGTCATTTTCGACTTTTGAAACTTTTTAGATCACTTCTTATTGTACAGAGAATTACCATGGAGTATCAACATTGTAGAAAAACCGTCCTATGAAATAATAGCGAAGTCGCTTACCCCGTTGAAAAATCATGGTCAGGTAGTAAGAAATATCGAATAGTAATGGCAGGCTGCCGTCACCTCCTGGCATATTTCGCTTCGCCTTTCAGGTCGCACGTGGCCCAATAGCCTTATATTTCACACCATCTGCAGGTTATTGTTTCTCGATCTAACTTCCATCGTTTCTTACTTTACACGGAGCGAACTACTCTGTTTTTGTAGTTTCGGTTTCGGACAGGTATTGAAATTGATGAGCGTTATTACGACGACGTTGATCCATTTTTGTCTAACAATTTGTCATTGGTCTTGGTCGCACATTCCTTCAGGATTTGTGGAAATGTTTTTGGTGAAATATGAGGGTTTTTAGGATACAGGAGAAAAAGGCTAAATGAGGTTTTATCGATATCGACTTGATGTAGGCTAGAGGATACCATTGTTCTGAAAATGATTATGATTTTTGAGACTAATTTCGATGTTCATTTCTTTAGGAGAAGATCATGCCAATCTGTAACTTCTTTCTCATAAGCTTACAAAAAAATTGCAATTCTAGACCTTTCTAAGGAATCTGTAGCTTAAAGAAATCGTTAAATACATATTTACGACTACTCGACGGGTGATCGGAAGCATTATCGAATGACATATTGTTAGGTTACGTTGAATGGTTTGTTTATTTTTATGGCGAACACCAACTTTTTAATATAAAAAATTCTTGATGAATAAAAATAATATCGCTTTGTTTATTGGATTGTTATCGGAAGAAAATCATAACAGGTAAAACATTGTTCAATAATATACATGACCTGGAAATAATTTTTTTTAAAGGAGGAACTTTATGAGAATTGGGAGGAAAAGGTTGCGTGATCAAATCAATCTATTCAAAACGCAGAATGCCTAGTTTGTAAACATATTCAGATTGAAGAACCATTGTTCTATAAACTGAATTTGAATCTTACGATTGAAGGTTATGTTTTTCGATGAGTAGTTCAAAGGTGACACAAAACAAAAAATAAGAAAGTTACAGAAACCATTCCTGAATTGCATTATTACGAATCTGTAGGTCTGCCAGTTACAGATCAATCGTACGCTACAGTATCGTTACTTAAATATGAAAAGCAGAATACCACCATCAACGTCCTTTTAATGTTAGAACTGTCTGGAAATATAAAAAATAGCCTAACAGGGAGATACTTATGAATAAGAGGATGTCCTAGATATGCCTCGAATGAAAACCATAGGATTTTATGGGGTGAAACTTCCATAATATCAAGAAAAAACGTGAAACGTAGAATATTGAAAGAAGCAGCTTTCGTGCCAATTACCTACCAAAAAACCCATCAGTCACTGTCTGTTTATCTCAAAAATATCTTGGCTCAAATAATAAAATGCAGCTTAAAAACAAGAGAATTGTTTGACAACTGCTTGTATCAAAGCCTTCGATCATTGTTTGCTGAAAACTGTCAGAAGTGGCAAATATTTTCGAAGAGTGACGAAAGTTGAAATGTTCCACGCACAAAAAAATAGAACTAGAGAAATTTTTCGTGTAAATGAATATTTAGACAGATTTCAAACATAATTATTAGAGTCTAAAGCATTCGCATTATTGAGAATTGACTTAAGATGTAATAACTCTGTGAAATCAAACTATAATTCATAAAACTGTTTTTCCACGACTATTGTAAAATCCGTCTATTGTACGTCTTTGTGCTTAGCCTTGATAATACCTATTCATCACCAAGGAATAATGAGATTATAATTTTCTGTTGTCAGATGCTCCATTAACTTAGCTTTGATATAATATTCTTCAAATTGGTATTTCTTCAGTATTCTAAAGTACTACAACTACCAAATATGGGCATACCTTGTCAATCCAGGGCCAAATCTACTTTCATTATATCAATCAAAAAGTTTTTCATCACAAAATATACAATGACCAGTTCTCCAAAAATTTCTCAAATTATGTCAACTTGACTTTTTCAACGCTTTTCGTAGAAGGGTCCTGTCGCGGTCGCCAGATGTTAAAATCTCCAAGAAATATAGTATGCTAATCGCGTAAAATGGCTATTATTCGTTCGGTGATTTTAAACTTCTCCTCGCTAATAATAGCTATCATTATACGATCGTTGCATAATATACTATTATTCAGATAGGATGATTTTATCAGCGACATAATGCCAAACTTATTTACGTTTTTCAATAAATGCTTATCAATTCAGAAACTCCAAAGAAAAATAGGTTTTCCTTGTGAATGCAGAGTGCAGTGAAATGAAAAAAATATATCGAATACAGTATATTCAATTAAAATTCATATTTCTGCTATAATTCTCGAATATTTTCCACGAAATCCATAAGCGACTGTTTCTATTATGAACACTCCGATACACAGCGATCCAATAAGATTCGGAGACAGATGGTGGAATTGAATAACAGAAAATACTGATAGGAAATTATTTCTTCACGTGGTGCTGACAAAAAAACCAGAATTCGATTTATCATTATGATTTTCGTTATTGCGTAAGACGAAAAGGATTTTTCCTAGTACTTCATTGCACATTTTTATAATATATCTTACTAGCAGACCCAACAGACGTTGTTCTGTATACACAAAAATTCATTCAATTCGATCGAGCCGTTTAGTTGCAGAGTAGATGAATAACCTGAATAACGACTTCAGCGCCATCTGTTGATCTGATGTGTGGTCATAAACATGCGGGCATAGGCAATCCAAAAATACATTCATACAAAACATCCCCACACTTCGGTACCTTCTCCTAGCCGCCTTGTGCCTACCTCGGAGACATTTTGATGCGATTTCATCTTCAACCTGCCATATCTTTCGATGTATTCATCATAATTGAATGATGTAAGAGGCAATTTCGTTCTAAATTAAATACTGGGTATGAACGACGTATTCAATTGGATAAGGATCAAAAGGGTATTCATAAAAAAATACTCACAAATAATGCATAATTTTGAGAAACATTCGGATACCTTTAAAAGGTAATACAGAGTAAACCTTGAAAAATAGATATATGCTATCCCGGACTTTCTTGTAGAACTATTGAAGAGGTAAATTTCCGTCATACATTGTTTCCATGTACGTCTTACGGTTTTTGCAGCGCACCTGAAAATAGCTGATCATGGCTGATTTTGGTACTCATATTTATTATCATTGAAGTTATAGTAGGTTTCCTCAAATTTCTCGGGTGAAAAGTATAGCCCATGTTACTCAGGGATAGTGTAGCATTCTAAGGGTGAAATAATTATTGAAATCTCTAGTAGCTTATGAGTAAACTCGTATCAAACCCTCAAACCCACAAACATACAAATCTTTCCTCTTTATAATATAAGTATAAGTATAATATTAGTAAAGATATAGATCAATTCTCTACAAACGCCCTATTGACCACTTTTTTCTATAACCTATCGTTTTGAAAATATCTCGAATGAAGTTGGGAGGAGATGAAAAATTACATTTTTTCATTTCTAATGAAAATAATCGGTCTGTGCTCATTCGATCAGGACGATTGATACCTCATTTTATAGGTTAATTAATTCTCTACAAACGCCCTATTGACCACTTTTTTCTAAAACCTACCGTTTTGAGTAGAATCCGTACCAACTTAAGACACCGGGATCTGAATAAGATCAGTTTTCAGAATATGAAGAAAACAAAAAACTTTCCAAATTCACGAATTATAAATGACATTTATAGAAATTTCCTGAATATGATAAAAATATTTTCATTTATTCGAAGTTTTGAAATGAAACTTGAATAATTTATTCTCTATTAACAAATACTCGTAAATACTTAGCACTAACATCCATATTTATACAACTTCATTGATATATTCCAGGATCAACAAACAAAGACATCGAAGAAATTTCGTTTGAAATAGTTAGTTGATGGCATTTTCAATGAAACTTGCGATTAATTGCATTAATCCAATCATTCCCTCGAGTTCTTCTAACACTTCCATCCCGCAAATGCAATGGAAATTCTCCGCTGTGACGTCCCATCTCGATGGGCGTCGGCATACCGGTGTTTGTGTATATCATGCTCGGAGACGCAATTCGATTTTGGTGCGATTTCATCTTCAACCTGCCATATCTTTTGATGTATCCATCATAATTGAATGATGTAAAAGGCAATTTCGTTCTATATTAAATACTGGGTATGAAGGACGTATTTAATTGGATAAAGATCAATAGCGTATTCATAAAAAAATACTCCCAAATAATGCATAATTTTGAGAAACATTCGGATACCTTTAAAAGGTGATACCGAGTAAACCTTGAAAGATAGATATATGCTATCGCGGACTTTTTTGTAGAACTATTGAAGAGGTACATTTCCGTCATACATTGTTTCCATGTACGTCTTACGGTTTTCGCAGCGCACCTGAAAATAGCTGATTTTGGTACTCATATTTATTATCATTGAAGTTATAGTAGGTTCCTCAATTTTCTCGGGTGCAAAGTATAACCTATGTTACTCAAGGATAGTGTAGCATTCTAAGGGTGAAAGAATTATTGAAATCGGTCAAGTAGCTTATGAGTTAACTCGTATCAACGCCACAAACACACAAACATACAAATCTTTCCTCTTTATAATATTAGTATAGATAGTATGTACCTGAAACATATAGGTAAATAATGAATAACCCCATGTAAGTTTCAAGAAAATAATGATGAAAATTTTAATATTGGCATTTTGTCCCAGTTGAAAACCTGAAATTTCAACAACCAAAAGACGGCAAAACTTGCTATCGCAAAATGGCTTCCAAAAATAAGAACTTCATGAACACCGAATACTTCTTGTTTAACAAGAAATGAACTTTTCATGACAACTAAGCAGTTGTCATGAAAAGTTTTAGCGTTAAAGCTAACGCTAAAACTAGAGGAACTGCTCATTCCACTGAAATCAGAAAGATCTCAAGGTTTCCCCGAAATTGTCTCCAATTTTTCACTTTTATATTGCTGTAGTAAAACATTAGGACTTGGGTTGCAAAATGGCGGGAGATTTTCATCGAATTGAAGTTTTTGCTCTAAAAATGATGAATAATGAATTATCCACTATAAGTTTCAAAAAATAATGATGAAAAGAACAATATTGGCATTTTGTCCCAGTAAAAAACCTGAAAATTCACCAAACTAAAGAAGGCAAATTTTACGATTGCAAAATGGCGAATGCGCCGGTACAACTATTACTCTGCTATTCCTCTACATGTTATTTTGACATAAGTTTGTCACACATTTTGATCATAATTCCGAAATTGAATTGGATATTTAGGATGAAACACCACTATTTAAATCTATGGGAGATTCGAAAAATCATGCCCAAGAGCATGAATTAAGTATCTGAATATTGAAGGGATTTATTCGAATAGTTTTAAGTTTCAATTTTGTAAAAACGGTGAGGCAGGGTTTCTTCTACTGAGGTTTTTTCCTATAGTCTGGTTTCATACGCCAGAATAGTATGGTACCCCGTTTTGCACCAACCTCAGCTAGGGACTTTTTTGTTTCATGTATTGTATTTTGTAAGCTCTAAATTCAAAAGAATAAATAAATAAATAAATTTCTCTACTTCTGAATTTATTGGGTGAACTACCTTGATGATGACAGTTCATATGTATAAAACGAAATTTTAACAACTAAAGTACTGTTATCTCTATGTTTCATTCTCGCATACATAAAAAAAATAAAATATATTTTTCTTTATTTGTGTATTCCTGGAAACCTTTGACCTTCCTGACAGAATTTCTTGAAGTAAAGGACTGTACTGTGAGAAAAATTTATTTCACAGCAGCTAGTATTTTACATAAAACGTTTTTTTTTGCAACTCGAACTTTTATCTTGATTTTTTCGGCAATAATTTCATTGAAGTAGTATTAACTACAGCAAAACCACCCTTTCAAGAGTGACGGTTATGGAAATCTCCTCATATCATTCATTTCATTTAACGTTCGGGAGTCATTATGGTGCTACGTTTAAACTGACGAGTATAAAAATAAAATTTCAATAATTAATTAAAAATTAATTACCTAATTAGAATTTTCAGTGTATCATTGGATAGGTGTATATTGAACACTTATCTCAATACTTTTACATAAGAAATTCAAAAGAAGCCCCGAGCAGGAGCTTTTTACCGCTCGTTCTTTGTTGAAGTAATAAGACTATTACCTCAAAATTTAAAATAGAATTTGAAATTGATATCGAATATATAAATGCCAAATTCCTGCAAAAGAGGATTTATTTCCTTTAAATTAAAAAAAAATTGAATATTCAAGAAATGAATAATTGAATTCTACGGTTCTGATGAAGCGATTCTCTTGAAATTTTGCACGAACATTCAGTATATCAGTCTTGCTTCACAAGATAAATTTCACTTGAATCGGTTATCCTGTTCTGTGAATATAGACATTCTTCGTTTCAATATTCCAATTGAATTTTCTGTTGACACTATGGTCACAAAATGTTGCATGAAAATTCAGTATAGTAGTCGTCATTCACAAAAATATTTCACTTGAATCGGATATCCTGTTATGGAAATATAAAGATTCTTCTTTTCAATATTCCAATTGAATTTTTTATGGTTTTTTTAATACAAGGGCCAAAAAATTCTGCAGGATCCTTCAGTGTATCAATTTTTATTTATAAATAATTTCCATTCGAATCGGATATTTTTTAATGGAAATAAGAAGTTTTTTCTTTTCAATATTCCAATCGAATTTTTTATGGTTTTGTTTACGCTATGACCATAATATTTTGCATGAGGCTTATTGTGAGCATCTTGCATACGGCCGCAACATTTCATTTTGATGGGTTTTGTTTTGTTCGAGATATTGAGGAACAAAATTTTGAATGGCCATATTTTATAGAACACCCTGTATGATTTGGCTGGTTAACGAACTCAACTGAGCTATCTGGGAACCGAACTGATCCAGATAACTTTAAGTCTCATAGGACAATCCCTTCGAATGTTATTGTGCTAACGGACGGCCGGAAGGCCCCACGGACAGAATTGAATTTGACCACGAATGCGTCATCGGGGAGTAGAACCTATAGTTCGAGACCATTTTGTGCTCAAAATTCGAAAAGTAAATACATTTGGGCCAAATGATATAGCACTCGTTTAAGTAGAACGGGCGCTCAAAAATGCCCTAAATTTTAACATATGCTAATGACCATTATGAAACATAAAGCATAAGAATTAACAATTTAATTTCTAGTATGAACAAATGGCAAAACTCAATCCAAACCTAGCTTACACATTCATCTGGTAACAATTTCGCATATAGCTCTGACAGAAACAACCTTTATAGCTTGTTCAACATCCCCATCCCTATTTCAACAATCCTTTCCCACATCCTAGGACTTTTACGAGATCATATGGATTTTCTGCCTCGAAGCGTATAAAAATACGGTCGTATATTTAGAGCTCGTGAGAGATACTCTAGTGCAATAAAAAATTCTTTAATTCAGTTTTCAATCGTAAAATTTAACGACATTGCCATGAAACGTGCGTCAAGGTTTCCTTTTAAGGAATTGTGATATTTCACAAGGAGTAGTTTCTCACATAGGCATAGCGTTCAACTTTGCCATTTTATTGAGGGGTTAGTAACTTAGTCGGTGCCAGATCGGATCACAATGGAGGGAGATCAGAAAGGCTACAAGGAATAGATTTATTCGAACTGAAGAGTTTTTCAATAAGGGCGGGTAGATTTTTGAGTGAAATAATATCGGCTCTGTATGTTGTATTGAAATAACCATTTATGATATAAGTGTTAAAAGTGACACTTTATTTTGTGAGTGAAAAAGTTTCACTCACAAAATAAGATCACTTCTAACACAAATACCAAAAAATGTTTTTCGTACAATTGCCCTATTTTGATGATGACATGGGCGAATTTGCAATGACAATGAACTTCAAAATGATATGAGTGTTAAAAGTGAAGTTAATTAGCATGTTAAAAATATTTTTCCGCCGACTTCGAAATAAAATGTGATTTTAATGTGTACGAAATTGAGCATTAATGACCCATTTCAATGCTCAATTTTTTAGCCATTTTAATGTGCAATCCTTATGGCAACCGCACACAAAGTATTCAAAAGCACTACAAGAAATGTCAAAACTCTACTGGAACGTAGAAACATAGAAATTCCATTATGTCAAATGTATATGTCTTGTGCAAAATGAAAATGTATTTAAATCAAGAATTCATACACTATTCATGTTGAGATTATCGAAAAAATCTTGTAATCAACACGGTTATTAATGTAGTGACTAATGGTCTCGAACTATTAACGCGTTCGCTCTGCTCACGCATTAAAATATCTTGACCATTAGCCGCTGTCTTTAATACCTAGTTGAAATAATTATTAACACGCTTCCACGTCAACAATCAATTTTAACATTGTTTGCTGTCATTTAAAGTGTAATTTTTAATGGTAGTTGCACAAATAGTTATTTAATCAACTAGGTTATTAAAGACAGCGACTAATGGTCAAGATATTTTAATGCGTGAGCGGAGCGAACGCGTTAATAGTTCGAGACCATTAGTCGATCGATTAATATCCGAGTTGATTACAAGATGTTTCAGACGATCTCAATATGAATCCATACTAATATTATAAATGCGAAAGTAACTCTCTCTGTCTGTCTGTCTGTCTGTCTGTCTGTCTGTTACTCTTTCACGCCTAAACGGCTGAACGGATTTTGATGAAATTTGGTATGGTGATAGATGATAACCTAGAAATGGTCATAGGCTATAAATAATCACGCCATCGTTCTTAGGGGGTAGGCAGTAGGCAGATAACTAAATTGAGTTAGTGATTTTTAGTCGTTTTTGTTGGGACTTTTGCTCTTTCACGTCTAAACGGCTGAACAGATTTTGATGAAATTTAGTAAGGTAATAGATGGTTACCTAAAAACGGATATAAGATCAAAATGGTCACGTCATCATACTTAGGGGGTAGGAAGTAGGCAGAAAACTGAATTGAGTTAGTGATTTTTTTATGGTTTTTGCTGGGAGTTTTGCTCTATCATGCCTAAACGGCTGAACGGATTTTGATGAAATTTAGTTAGGTGATAGATAGTAACCTAGAAAAGGATATGGGCTATTAATATTTATGCTATCGTACTTAAGGCGTAGGCAGTAGGCAGAAAACTAATTAAGTTAGTGATTTTTAATCGTTTGTTTTGAAAGTTTACCTCATTCACGTCTTAACGTCTGAACGGATTTTTATAAGACTTGGTTAATATAAAGATAGGATCCTAGGCACGGACACAGGCTACTTTTTACGGCGGGAAAATACCTCATTCCCGCGGAAATCTAGCGTGATCGAGTCAAGAAGCGCATGACGCCTTAGCTACTGAAATGATTTTGATGTTTTTTTTTAACTGAGTGTTACTAAGATTTCAAGTTAGTATTTGATCACTTTTCTAACTAAGAGGGTCGGTAGGCGCCATAATTTAGGGAATTTATGATAAAATTTTGATGCAACTGTCTTTATTTAACAGTTTTACTTGGATTGAAACTCATAGGGTTGGCAGGTAGGTAGTTAGTAGTATTTTAAACCGATTTACATTATTTACTTTTTATATTTACTAAGGAAACATTCGGAGCTATCCATTATGTAGCTTAGGTTGCTTTTGAACAAATTTTGATGTGAAGTTGAGGACTGGAACACGATAGTGGGACATTGTTGCAGGGGGACTTACAGCCGGGAGAAAACAAAAAAACTTATGCGGACGAAGTCGCGGGTAAAAGCTAGTTGTGTATAAATTCTTGATTGAAATAAATTCTCATTTTGCACAAAACATACATTTGACAATATGGAATTTCTATGTTTCTATGTTCAGTAGCGTTTTGACATTTCTCGTAGTGCTTCTGAATAATTTGTTAACGATTGCCATGAGGATTGCATATTAAAATGGCTGAAAAAATGAGCATTGAAATGGGTCACTAATGCTCAATTTTGTACACATGAAAATCTCCTTTTATTTCGAGGTCGGCAGAAAAAATTATTTTTTCTAAAACTGTCAAAAAACTCATTATAGATGCGTAAATCAATTATTTTTTCAGCGTTAAAGAAGTAAGTTTCTGTAGTAACAACACAGAAAGATCACTGAATCTGGATGCATAGAAATATTGTATTTTTTTCACGCATTACCTTCAATAATTATATTTCAGACGAAGAAAATTCACATTCACAGTTGTACAGAAACTGTTGTTTGTATTTCGTGCGTATAAAATTCATGTTTTCATAGCACATTTCAGTAATTATTAGCACTCAATTTACGCACTTAAATACAGAAATAACTATTTCATTGTCATGGGAGGTTATGTTCGTTTTAGTATCACGAGTTTCTGTAGTAGTCAGTTCAAAAACGAGGTCAATGATATACAGCCATATATTTGAAAATTTAAATAATATAATTGTTGTATCCCCGCCGAAATCCTACACACCGGTAGGGTCTAGCGCCTGGGTGGTTCGAAATAAAAGTGTAAATAAGGTTTGTAAACTCAATTTACTGCAGCAATGATAAAATACAGCACAGCGCAATACAAAACTAGGAATGACTTTTCTAATATTTCAATCTGTCAAATCAATTTTTTAAAACTACATGCCTACTCACTAAATATAAAAAGTGACGCACGTGATATTTTAAAAATGGGTACAAAAATCAAATGAGAATAAAATACTACCTAAGTTACAACATTCTCCCACCTGAAAAACGGTTTCAACCAAAACCTTTTTTCACAAATTTAAAACTAATACCAAAATTTTTGTAGCATTTCAACGTCACACAAGTTCTTCCACTTTTCATTCGCCCAGCATTCACCTCTTCTTCATTCACTCGCTGGTCTGTACAGGGCCATTTCTCCTTTTTCTCGTACAACCACAAAGGAACCTCCCACCATTTTGACATTTGTATATACAGTCTGGCTTCAATTGTAGCAGCCAATAGTTCAAGTCTTGGTAAAGTCAGCTTTCTCTCTTTGTTATCTAAAGGAGCAATTCTAGACTTAAAGCATTGGTCACTTTCGTGTACTCCCTGGCAAAATACAAACTTGGCCACTTTGAATTCTTTATTCAATAGACCCGCGGCAGTCATTTTTCCCGGAGCAGAATATCCCGAAAGTTTCTTTTCGCTTGGTTTCGATGTTGCAACAGATTTCATTAAATCAAAACCTTCACTGGCTAAAACGATTCGCTGTTCATTTCCACCTCTGATACAAAACTTAACAAATTTTTGAATCTATTATCAAGAGGAGTTTCTGGTTCATCGTTTTGAGAATTATTGAGTCTGTCATTCTCAACATCACGGGTCGAATTATAAGGAGATCTTTTAAATTTTCGCTCACCTTTACTCGGATCTACCTTACCCGTATCACCTTCGACAGACTGCTCATCTACAGGCTTTGACAGGAGTTTTCCAACTTGTAATTTCAAACCTATGAACCTTTTCAAGTAGGCTTCACATTGTTCCATTTCTCCCATCAACGGGTCTTCGGTAGCTTTCCCATCAAGCAACAAATTGAACACTTTTTTATCACAAGCAATTAAGTTGTCCCACTTGGGTTTCAAGCATTTCCATGCGATCTCGACATCACTAAACACCAAAGGAACTGTCTTAATATGCCCATCCAATTCATTTGCTGCTTTTGTAAAGCACATTCGTAATACTTTACGATTTTTCCTAGTTTTTTCGACATTAGCCATTTTGCGCTAACTCTACTGTATTTCGAAAAACTGCACCAAGTCCTGTCACGGTCGCCAAAAAATGTTGTTGCAGCAATGAAAATATACAGCACAGCGCAATACTACCAAAACTAGGAATCACTTTTCTAATAATTCAATCTGTCAAATCAATTTTTTAAAACTACATGCCTACTCACTAAATATAAAAAGTGACGCACGTGATATTTTAAAAATGGGTACAAAAATCAAATGAGAATAAAATACTACCTAAGTTACAACAATAATAATGATATTTTTGACTTTTCTTTCATTTGTTGATCCCAACTACTTTTGTGAACTATCATTTTTCACAATAGGTATACTCATGTTCTTCCAGAAAATAAATGATTTATCAGCGGCCGCTTGACACTCTCATGTGCCATGAAAAAACACTCCTTTTACGCACTTAATACAAAAATAACTATTTTGTACAACTGCCAAAAAAACTTGACTTTTCTTCATCACTATAGATGCGTGAATTATTACTTTTTTTCATCGTTAAAAAAAGTCCGTCACTATAGTGACGACACAGAAAGATCACTGTATGTGAGGAAATATGGTATTGAAATTTCTTAAAATCTTCATAGGTTTTCACTCCCAGTCTCTGAAACAGAAATAATTAAAACATTTTTAATCAAGGTGAAGAGCTCCTGCGAGAATCTTTGCACTTATTTGTCAGGGGCAAATTGGTCTTGAAAAAATTGTTGCCAAACAGTAAAACTGAAAAAGGAAATAAATTAAAAGGATAATGTAACGTTTCGGTATCTATATGAGACACCATCTTCAGACAAATTCGTTAAATCTTCAGAATTGTGTGATTTTTCATTTGCAATCTGATTGACGATCAGATTGCAAATAACCAATTTGCTCCTGACAAATAAGTGCAAAGATTCTCGCAGGAGCACTTCACCTTGATCAACATTTTTTAAATTTTTTTCTGTTTCAGAGACTGGGAGTGAAAACCTATAAAGTTTTTGAGATATGCAGAATCCTCCCAGAATAAATTTCAATCGATATTGTATTGGAAGCAGTATTTTTAATAATTATTTCAGACGAAGCAAATTCACATTCACAGTTGTACAAAAAATGTGCGTGTAAAATTCGCAATGCCACTAATATACGCCATCGTAAAGAACAGTTTTCGGTATACTCCCCCCATGAAGAATCAAAACACAAATTCAATCGAGAAAATCGCCGGAAATCGACAAATCATCTCCTCGGCGAGATCATTAAGAACACAGTATTCCTCTATATTATAAAACTCTTCAAAACACATACACGTTCGAATTTCTCTCACCCTGCACCACTTACAGAACTCCGCCCACATCTTCGGAAAATGCTCTCAGAGGGCCCGCTTGCAAATGCGTCTGGTGGAATAAATCACAGGAGAGCGCTTACACGAAAATGAAAATAACCAATTTAATAAAGCGCCTTGGAAAAGAATCGTTTATCATGCAAGCACTTACGTCGTTTCTCTCTGCTCTACATGGTCGGCTAAATAAGAATGTGCTACCAAAGTGTTCCGATTTATATACATGCGCGTAATATATTATTTCGGTTTTTCTCTATTTTCGTAATTTTCCCCTAGGGTTGCACTGTATCAATTCCAACTTAACGTTCCGCGTTCTGATTCATCATTTTCTGTTTTGTACGTTTCCTATATTCGGTTTTCTATTTTTCAGGTTTGTGTCGTGCTGAAATGTACATGGAACGCATGAGGATATTGTATTTTCGTATTCTTCCTGAAATGGTATCCACAACGCCTAAATTTTTTAATAACTCATGTTAGCCGAAATAACTTGCATACACATGAAGTTTATCACAAAGACTACTACATTTTGTATCGTTTTCAAAACAGGAAAGAAGTGAAGATAAATAGAGCAAGATACAACAATGATCACCAAAAATTTAAAATAAATTAACGATGCCCCGACGTGAAGTCGGAAGATTTCGAACTCTTGTTCATAAATCATATTCGAATTTTCCAAGAAATTGAAAGGGAAGCACTCCATTAAATCTGCATGATCACAAGTGAATAATGAGTTATTATTTACTGCTGTAGAATGCTTCACAAACTCAGCTTCAATATAATGTTCTCCACATTTACATTTCCAAGACATATAGGTATACTTTGTCAATCGTGGGCCAAGTCTTCTTTTATTACACCAATTGAAGCAATTTGTATCAAATTATACAGGGTGTTTCTGAAATAGGGTTCCGAATTTCTACTGCATGTAGAACTCATTAAAATGAGTCAAAATGTTCCTATGAAGATGTGCCCTAAAACGCACTCTTAGAAAATTACAGGCCCTTAAAAGGGTTCGAATGAAACTGGTTTTATCCAGTTATTTCAAAAACGATAAAAGATAAAAAGACGAAATTAACGGAACATTCATATCTTTTTACGCCGAGTAACATGAGCTAGGTCATTTTTCGTTATTCGAATCATAGGCGTTTTTTTCAGAGGGGTGAAAAGGGTATCAAGTCCCTAAAAAATTTTGTACGACTTTTTTTGCAATTTTTTTAACAAATTCATGAATTTTTGACAGTTTTACGTAAAAAATGTCCTCTTTGCGTAAGTCGATATCGGCAGCGGTTTTTGTGTAAAATGAGTTTGAAAATTGTCATACATGTTCTAGA
The DNA here is from genome assembly GCA_013421045.1 of Propylea japonica. Lineage (NCBI taxonomy): Eukaryota > Metazoa > Arthropoda > Insecta > Coleoptera > Coccinellidae > Propylea > Propylea japonica. The sequence continues at coordinate 64,744,577 of CM024240.1, read as the reverse complement.
AATTATTAGGCCGAAAATCAAGTTACCATAGGAAACATAGCTAGACATTTTTTACGTAAAACTGTCAAAATTTATGAATTTGTTAAAAAAATTGCAAAAAAAGTCGTACAAAATTTTTTAGGGACTTGATACCCTTTTCACCTCCCTGAAAAGAACGCCTATGATTCGAATAACGAAAAATGACCTAGCTCATGTTACTCGGCGTAAAAGTTATGTATGTTCCGTTAATTTCGTCTTTTTATCTTTTATCGTTTTTGAAATAACTGGATAAAACCAGTTTCATTCGAACCCTTTTAAGGACCTGTAATTTTCTAAGGAAGCGTTTTAGGGCACATGTTTATAGGAACATTTTGCCTTATTTTAATGAGTTCTACATGCAGTAGAAATTCGGAACCCTATTTCAGAAACACCCTGTATACAATGACAAGTTTTCCAAAAAATTATCATGTGTCAACTTGACTTTTCACACTTGTAATAGAAGGGTCGTGTACGGTCGCAAAATGTTAAAATCTTCATAAAATAGCTATTCACTCGGTGATTTGGGACATTCGCCTACGGCTCCTAAACTAATAGCTATCATTGTACAGTCGTTGCATAATGTACTATTATTTGAATTTGGGGTCTGAGAGACTACTCTGCACTACATATTTGAGCATCGTTATTTCATAAGAAGATTCAGTTTATGTAGCAAAATTGTACTATCTGGTGTGCCATTTCAGGGAGGACAACTGCATTCAATCAAGACAACAAACCCAACAATTTCAAGGGACGTCCAAGTAATTTAGATATCGATTGAAATACAATCTGGGAGGATTCTGCATTTCTGAAAAACTTTATAAGTTTTCACTCTCAGCCAATTAGACTGCAAATGAAAAAACACACAATTCGGAAGATTTCACAAGTTTGTCTGAAGAAGGTGTCTAATATAGACACCGAAACTTTACCTTATCCTTTTCATTTATTTTCGTTTCAATTTTACTGTTAGGCAACAATTTTTTCAAAACAAATTTGCTCTTGACAAATGAGTGCAAAGATTTTTGCAGAAGCACATCTTAACTGAAAAATGTTTCAATTATTTCTGTTTCAGAGACTGGGAGTGAAAACCTAAAAAGTTTTCTAGAAATACATTTTGTTTCGGTTCCGTTTTTGAATAGAAAAAGAAATGAAGACAACTAGTGTATGATAATGAAAAAAAAACCCAGAATTGAAGTCATTAGAACTCTTGGTTTTATTGTATTCCTATATGAATTCAACTTACTTTTCAGATCTTGAACCTGCGTTAAAAATTTTGAGTTTGAAGTCGTTCCTTCCGGCTTCTCACATACTGGAGTTCATTGAAGCTCAGGAACTGAATGACGATCTGAAGCAAGGGCGCTCCCAGGATTTAATTTCGTGGGCGGGGGGGGGTGTTGGGGCTGAATCCACATGCAACATAAAATACTTTATTCTTTCATTATATAAATTATACATATCACATTAAACATAAATGTATTTCTAACTATTCTAAATATAAACATACTATAAAACTAAAATAAATCAAATCACAAAATCCAGACGACGTTTTTCCTGTGCAAGTTTTTCAATTATTTTTTCTGAATCTATATCAGTCTCATGAAAAATGTTCAACAAAGCTAAACCTGTTAATCTATTTTCTGACATAGAATTTCTCAGATAAGTTTTTAAACGTCTCAGTGTCGAGAAACTCCGCTCCGTCGTTGATGTTGTAACAGGTATCGTACAAAAAATTTTCACTAACAAATAAATGTTGGGATACAAATCTTCATTTATGTATGCTAAAGTTTCTATCGGGCATTGACATTTCTTACTCACTGACTTTTTAATTATCATTTTATATTCATCTCTCCATTATATACTCCATAATAACTTTTCGTTTATAAAACCCTCATTTTCCGTGAGGTCACTTTCATAAAACTGACAAAGTTTCTTGAAATATTCTAAATTCTCAACTTCATTATCCTCTGCTTTCGGAAATAAACATGTAAAAGAACATATGATATCTTTATGTTTTAAAAATCTAGATTCTAATTGTGATAATAAATGGTCAGAAAAAGTGTACCTACTAAAATGGTTTCAAACAACTGCTAGGACTGTGATTGACAATACACCGGGGTCAGTTTTGAAAATTGTTATCCCCCCTGGGTGCGCCCTTGATCTGAAGTGCGGTTTAGAAAACAGCTCTGATGAAAGACAAAATAGACCTCAAAAAAGCAGTAGAATGTAACCCCCTCAACAATCAGTTGAAATCTCTGAATCGACAAGAACCACTTTTCCTATTATGTTATCTAGAGTCAGAGGAATTTCTTTCAGTAAGCAAGTTTGGATAAAGATTAACGCTGTGTTAGTAGGTGAGGGATCTCAGAAGCCCCAGTAAAATTCGAATTTAAATAGTTATTGGGATTCTTGCCACAGGTCGGTAAACTCTCATATACCTTTGGAGCGCCAGTCCACTTATAATCTAGCCAACCTTCATTAGCTGTTTCGTAGTGTGAAAAAGAAGTTTATCCACGACTATTGTATAATTCACCCATTATACATCTGTTTACTCGGATATAATAATACCCATTATTCACAAGTGAATAATGAGTTATTATTCACTTCTTTCGAATGCTTCATAGATTCAGCTTCAATATAATATTATTCAAATTTACATTTCTTTAGTATTCTTAAGTACTCCAACTTACAAATATAGGTATACTTTGTCAATCGAGGGCCAGGTCTAATTTTATTGCACCAATTGAAGCAATTTTCATTACAAAATATACAATGACAAGTTCTCTATAAATTTCGCATGTGTCAACTGACTTTTTCTACACTTGCAATAGAAAGGTTTTGTCACGGTCGCCAAATGTTAAAATCTTGAAGAGATGGTGATTTACTCGGTGAGTTGGGTAAACTTCACCTCGTGAATAATAGTTTTCATTATACACTCGTTGCATAATATACTATTATTTGAATTTAGGTACTGAGATACTCCACTGCACTACATTTTAGTCCGTTCCGAAAATTTAAGCCGTCGGTTAGCCGTGACAATTTGGCATATCCCACTGTGTATATTAAAATTTTAGGTTATGTTGTTTATTTTCTTGTCAGATTGATACGCAATGTTGTCAATATTGCATATAGTTCTCTGATAACTCGATAGCTCGTCAAGCGAGGCCGGGTACATTCGGCAACGTTGACTTTATTTTACGTTTTGACAGCAAATACTGCCAACTTCAGATAAATAAACAAACGCCTACTATGAGCTCAAACTTTTGTTAATGGACTATATTCGAGACATCGTTATTTCATGAGAAGATTCAGATAATGTAGTAAAGTAGTACTATCTAGTGTGCAATTTAAAGGAGGACAATTGCATCCAGTCAAGACAACAAATCCAACAATTTCAAGAGACGTCTAAATATTTTGCCGATGTGTGGTATATTTTATGTTGGCTTCTCCTTATTTACGCAATTTCTCCCCCATGGCTGCCCACTGTATCCATTCCAACTTAACATCTAGCGTTCTGATTCATCATTTTCTGTTTTGTACGCTCCCAATCCGCGTTTCTCTATTTTTCACGTTCGTATCTTGCTGAATGTGCACGAAATACATGAGGATATTTCAATTCGGTAGTTTTCCTAAAATGATATATACGGAATTCCGAGTTTAAATGGAGAAAGCGGCCGACAGGGTCTATGAGAGATGGATGAAACGATTCGGCATCGCAGGGCATAGAGCCTAATCGACGTATTTGTAGCACATATCCGCGATGTTTACTGACTATGAAATATTAGTCCGTGAATTCGGTTTTTCTGAATACGCAGGAATTTCCGCCGTATTCAATTCTAGCCGGATAAATCAACATCATTAGGCTGTATGATTGATTCTAACAATAGTTGATACATATGTAGAGTGAGTGTAGCTTTGTTATTATAATAACATACTTTCCTAATACCAATATGTCGCAATATTCAAATATTCACTATTGGTTTATCCGATTTTGTTCCTAGTAAATGAAAATGCTAAAACTTTGCCCAAATTATGCTGTTTGTCTGTTTTTATGTGAATGAATGAAATATGTGTGTTTTATTTTGTAGAGCCTGAAAAAAAACGAATGAAGTTGCGAAACATCGCTTGAAGGAATGACAGTGTTTTATTTTCAAAAATATTCCAATCCCACGAAACTTTATACAATACGTTAAAAACTTAATTCAATCTCGAAAAAAATAAAAAGTTACAAGCAGTTAAGATCACTGTAAATTCCATTTAATCGTTTAAGTGTTCTATAGAAAGAATATTCAAAGATATTATTTATGCTCAAAGTTGGTTTTGTGAATTATGCTTATTAATCGAAAGAAAGTTCTATTTATGAAATTAAAATTACGGATATAATTATCTTCCAAAAATTAGTACCTAATTAAACCTTCAGGAAGATTTATAGAACATCTTTATCTCCTGTCACAGACATACAATATCTTAGGATATTCATGCTACGGAACACTTATACAATGAAATGGAATGAACAGTGATCATATTATGTGCTTGTGAGTTTTTATTTTTTCCGAGAAAAGTATCGACTGTATCGAAATTTTGCATTTGACTTTTTTCTCCAGAATTGAATGAAAAACCATAAGACAATTTCAGTTTTAGGAAATCCCACGAAAACAATTTCTGAACGAAAATTAAGGGAGTTGTTATTTTCAACCTCCAATAATGAAGTTTTGAAATCTTTATGCTTATTAATCGAAAGAATGTTCTATTTGTGAAATCAAAATATTACGGATATGATTTTCTTCCGGATATTAGTAATTAAACCTTCAGAATGATTTATAGAACATCTTTATCACCTATCATAGATATACAAAACCTTAGAATATTCATTCTATGGAAAACTTATAGGATGAAATGGAATGTGAACAATGATCATAACTGCTTGTAAGTTTTTACAAGCAACAATTTTTGAACGAAAATCATAGGAGGTTATTATTTTCAACCCCTAATAATAAATTAATGAGATCTAAAAAATTTGTGTGAGTAACATCTACTTAGTGCTTCATATTATGTTAAGTTTTATGACTCAGTGTTCTTAAGAAGCCGCGAAAAAATTAAAAACGGTCAGCTCGTCATCGCCTTCCAAAGGCAGTATCTTGGAAGGGGGGTCGATTTCTAAAAAAAATTAAATGAACTACCCCTGCTTATTTTCATTGAGGAATCATCTCCAAGAGTCTCTTGCATTTTGACAGATTAGGATAACTCGGTGACCAACACAACAAATTTTCAACGTAATTACTCAACTTTCAATTGGCCAACGTTATAGTATAAACTTCCTCTAGATACAGCAATCTATGACGAATTTGATAGACTCTGTGCTTCCGAAATTGGATGGATTTATTTGAGCGATAATAGATAATAAAATGTAACCTGAACTTCCGGCGACTCAATTCAACATCATCTGAAAGTCATAAAACTTTATTTCGATATAAAATATAACCTACTTATGGAATACCTATATAGTTCTCACTATCCCTGGGGAATTTATACCTACTGCACAAGATAATTTCAGTAAACTTGTCCGCAGATAAAATATAAAATAATTCGGTTGCAGCTATAAAATCCCTCAATATATAGAACTTACTGGAAACATGAAATGAACTTAGACCAGTAAAAGTGCAGTGACTATAAAGTTCAGATATAGAAAAAACCTTTCAGGTTCAAAAAGTCATCAACAAATGAAATTGCTGCTCGAGAGCGCTGTTATTCTCCATAACCCGAAAAGAAATCATGACAAATTTTATGAGATAGTGCAGTATAAAGGTTGTCTTGATTTAACCTCGGATTTAACTTAACCTGAAAATTCAGGTGAAATTTTCACTGGAGAGATTTCCTTAAATATGACAAAATATAAGAAATATCAAAATAAAACTTCAATATTTTGTTCATCATAGGTGTTTCTTCTTACTTTGAAAATTCCACGATCCAAAGCGAACTGCATTATGCAGACGCTCTCGAACGCAACTCGAAAATGAAAAATGCAAAATCTATAAACTGAATTTATTGGAAAAGTAGAGCGAACTTTTTTGAATTTGGTATGTTTTTATAGTTTTTCGAGGCAGCTGAATAAGAAAAAAATTCTTTCGATCGATATCTGTAAGCGTTGCACTGAGCTCCTACGTCATCGACTCTAAAATGATCTGGGAGTGCCGGAACAAACTCAACGAGGTAGGCAAGAAAAATGAGGTTTTTTTAATATGGGTTCCCGGCCATTCGGGAATCAAAGGAAACGAAAAAGCTAATTGTCATTGTCATTTGTCAAAGGCGGCGCATGAATGTCACTCATTGACCCAAAACTCTTCTAGTGGTATAGGTAAATGTACCTATAAGAAGGAGTTTCTGGAGAAGAAGAAAGCTGAAAGGGAAAAATATCTTGCGGAATCCCCCAGGGATGGATCATTCCACTGAATTCCATCGGAACTTTGAAACAGCAAAATCCAAAAGATATCTGGATCTTGGTAAAAAAACTATTACACCTCCTCACTGCTTTCTTACAGGACACTGCCGCCTCAGAAAAGCACCTGTTGAGGACGGGATTATGCGACACTGACGAGTGTATGTTCTGTGAGGTGAAGGAAGAAACCCTCATTCTTCTAGTCACGGAATGTTCTGCCATGGCGAGCCTAAGGAAAGAACGCCTTGGGCGAGAAACTTGTAGGAGTAAGGAACTAGCCTCCTTCAAGCCTTCACAGATATTGGATTTCATCAGATCTCTGGAACTGGAAGGCGGGCTGTGGAAGGTGTGGTCAGAACAGCTCTGTGAGGGGGCACAATAGACTTTAAGATCGCAGTGAACTGTAACCCTTTTTTTGAACTGAAATATACTAACTAAAATACTTGTTTTTAAAAACAACTTCTCGGCTTTCATTAATTGCCACATTGGGCCAAAAGTCCAGACAAACTCACTAATCTGATCAACTCAGGAAGCACCTGTTGAGGATGGCATTGTCGGACACTGACGAGTGTAGGTTCTGTGGGGAGGAGAAAGAAACCCCCATTCACCTAGTCACGGAATGCCTTGGCATTGCGAGCCTTAGGAAGGAATGCCTTGGACGAGAAACTTGTAAGAGTGAGGAACTAGCCTCGTTAGATATCTGGAACTGGAAGGCGAGCTGTGAAGGTTTTGGCCAGAACAGCTCTATAAGAGGGCACAATAGACCTTAAGGTCGCAGTGAACTGTAACCCCTCTTTTAAACTATCAAACTATCTGTAAGCGTTTAAAATTTCACCGTTCAAATGGCATTTTTCCCAAAACTCGATATTTCAAACTTTCATAATTTTCGTTTCAACTGCCGAAATGAAGAATGAATTTAACTAAATTCTGCATGAGGCTCATAATATGCATTTTGCATGTGGCCGCAAAATTTCAATTCGATTGGTTTCGTTTTGTCTGAGATATTGTTGAACAAAAAATTTTAATGGTCATATGTCATGGAGCATGTTAACCGAGGCATATGAGAACAGATCTGACCCTGAAAATTTCAGGTCTCTAGAGACAATTCACCTGAAAAAGAGGTTCGAAACAGAATGAATAAACCAGTGACAATGGTTGACTAAACCTGTATAGAACTAATGAATTTTCAGAGTTCTGTATAGAACTAACCAAAATAAATAAATTAGACGAAATAACAAAATCTATCAAATGTGCATGCAAGAGCAATAAGGAAGCAGCATAAAATATAGCAAGCATTATAAGAGAAAAACTAATGAAAGTGGTAACAAAGCATTGCGTGAACATAAATATATCTAATCCTTAATAGAAATGTCAGTCAGTGACATATTATATCGTGTCCCGAATGAAGTAGCAATATGGTTATGCGAAGAAAACAATTTTATCGCGTGCGACTATGTCGATAAATTCGATGCGTTCTGCATGAAATCTCAAATATTTAGTCAGGTGTAAAAATATGGCTACCTGATATGTTAAGCCTGACATTTTCCGCATGAACGCACGAAATTCGAATATATCAGTGGTGTTGACGCTTCGACGAAGGGGCCAATATTGACGGTAAATTGATCAAGAATTTTTAATATTCGATGATAGGCTAATATCTGTGAAATTTCGACCGCCAATTTGAGGGTGCAAGGCATTTTCCGTTGGAATATCTATTTTGAGGATTTTTAGGCAATCGTGATTTTTAAGAGATTATAGTGGCTTCCTTCGCAGATAAGGAAAATTTTCACTACACCTCGTCAAAAGTCTTGTCTTGTCTTGATTACTAAACTAGTAACATTACGTTGATGACGTAACGAGCAAGCATAATTAGTGGGTAAAATGATTCACAACAGAGTGGCCAGTTGGCATCATTATAAACTTTAACTTCTAATTATGATCGTTTGAATAAGCCAGCTTATTTCAGTGATTTCTGAGAAAATTTCCTCGCAAACCTGACTACGCAACAAGAAAAAAGAATATCGCTTTAAATTTCTGAGGATGCATTTCTTCAAAAATTATTTTTTCTGGAAATGCCCAGTAATCTGTATTCGTTTAAAAAATGTAATTCGGAAATTATTCACGTGTAGGTACTCAAGATTAATCAATTTCACCTTCAATAGCAGTTTATAATTACCGGCACATTTTCTTCGAAATAATTTGGAAAATTGCAGAATTTGATGACGATATTCTTGAATATATATCGCTGTAGTTTGAAGCGCCCATTTGAAGCGTTGATGAAACCTAGTAAAAAAATTGATTTGGAGAAAAAATCCCAAATTGCAAAAAATATACAGGATGTCATTTGACATGAAAATTAAGAGTGGCTTCTGGTCCAACCGAAAATGACTTTCAATTTTCGTTTTTCTCAACAGAAAGTCTCCTGAAAGAATTCATTATAACAATTTTTTCTGTCGACCTCAAAATGAAAAAATTTCAATGTGTAGGAAATTGATCATTAATGACTAATTTCAATGCTCAATTTATGCTATTTTAATGTGCAATTCTAATGGCAACCGTACACCAGGTATTCGGAAGTACGAGAAATGGCAAAACTCTACTGGAACATAGATATTACATGGAAATTTGTTTATGTCAAATGTAATTCTCGTGCAAAATCAACAAAGATCTAGAAGTTATTCTACAATAGCGTTCTGACAATCTGGTTGAATTCAATGCCTCTAAGACCCAGGCTACTCTGCTCACAAGAAAAACATCGACAGTTGCACCCCAACTAATAATGGACAATAAAACAATAAAACCAACCAATGGACTTAAGCTTCTAGGGGTCAATATCAGTCCAAATGCAACCTGGCATGAGCATGTCTGCTCAGTTGCCAAGTCAGCTGCACAGAAGCTTAGCTATCTATTTCGTGCGAGGAAATTGTTCACTCCACAGCAGCTTTTATTACTTTACAAGGCTCAAGTGCGTCCAGCTATGGAATATTGCTCTCATGCTTGGGGTTCAGCTCCTAAGCACTCGTTACTCCTACTTGAGTCCATTCAAAAAAGAGCAGTGCTCCTAATACACGATCCAACGTCAACTGCCAACCTTCATAATCTCGATCACCGTAGGAAGGTTGGAGACGTATGCCTTTTTTACAGGTACTACTACGGAAGGTGTTCTGCTGCCATTGCCTCCATGATTCCACCAGGAGCTCAATTTGATCGACAAACAAGGCTAGCAGATAATAGTCACCAGTTTGCCGTGCATCTTTCTACAGCTCGGACATCGGTGTATCAGAAGGCTTTTCTTTACCGAACTGCAAGGCTATGGAATACCCTACCTCAAGATGTATTCCCCCTTGGTTACAACTTACAGCAGCTTAATACACGCACAAACCGATTTCTTCTAAATTCATCTCGGTGCGCTTGAAAGGGCGTTATAAGCTCAGTCTTTTCCCGAGAGATGCGTATAAAAAAAATGAGAATGTATTTCAATCAAAAATTCATACACATTTCATATTGAGATCGTCAGAAAAGGTTGATTAATAGTTATTCAATCAACTAGGTTATAAAAAACAGCGACTAATGGTCAAGATATTTCAAAGCGTGAGCGGAGCGAACGCATTAATAGTTTGAGACCATTAGCCGGTCAATTAATAACCGAATTGATTACAAGATTTTCCTGACGACCTAAATATGAATTATGTATAAATTCTTGATTTAAACACATTATCATTTTACACAAGAAATTCACTTGACATAATGAAATTTCTATGTATCTATGTTCCAGTAGAGTTTTGACATATCTCGTAGTGCTTCTGAATACTTTGTGAACGGTTGCCATAAGGATTTCACATTAAAATAGCAAAAAATTGAGCATTAAAATGGGTCATTGATGATCAATTCCGTACACATTAAAATCTTCTTTTATTTCGAGGTCGGCGGAAAATGTTCAATTATCGAAAATTACACGTCAACATCTAAGTAATGATTATTTTTTGTGGTTGACTTAGATATTAAGCCTGTATTCAATATAACAGACAATCAAGCTGAAATCGTCTAACATTTACATGAAGTTATTCACGTGAACTGAAGTTTAATCAATTTCACCTTCAACGGCAGTGTTTCCATATAATTACCGGCACGTATAACCGATAAATTCGAATGTCACTAAAAATGTTAGATTAACCGGAAATGCCGTTCCTCCCTAGTCACGAATATGTGCGATGTGCAATGTTTTCTTGTTGTAACTTATCAGTTTGAGGACGGATAACTTTCAGTCACGAAGGAGGGGTGTTTTTTGATGGTAATTATCGTACCCCCTCTAAGAGAAACATTGAACAGAAGCTTTCCTCACTTCTTTGTTTTGTTATCATTTTTTCGGAAGGCAATAATAAAGTTCCGCATCATATTGGAAAGCTAACGAAAGCCAGACTTCTTGCGTTATTTGAGTTCGTTTTTTTTATAGAAAAACAGCTTTCTATATACCCGAACAATGTCTGGCTACATGCAGGATTCTCATAAGAAGCACCATACAAAAAATTGTGACCATAGTGTTAACATAGGAAATTCAAACAGAATATTTGAAAGAAAAATCCAATACAAGGTTATTGCATAATCAGAACCTAGAATTTAATTTTCGGTAATTATTTAGAACTAAAAGAATCGTGTTGGAGATGTGAAAAAAAATTACCAAGTTTGGGTCCCAGGTTACGACAATGATAACGAGAAGTCTACAATCCTCTTAGGTTAGAGAAAAAATTCCAAAGTTTCAGCCAGGTAGGTTAGGTTATACATAGTTCTAGCCACTTTTCCTCTATTTTCTCAATCAATACACGCTGGAAATATTCAATTTATCAATTTCTCAGAGTATTCTGTACTATTAAGCCTTAATTTTTTCGAAATCGACGATTTTATTCATTGTTTATATTCGTTACGGCAGCCATGATAATCCCTGCACAGGGATTTTCTTAGATTTTATTGTTTTCTCTTTCGACATGTTTTCGAAAATGCAGACACTAAGGACAACATAAAGCACATCATTCCCCTGGAACAAACGCATTTGGGGGTTTCACAGTGGTCCTCATTATCAAAGAAGAACTTCATAGAGCAACAATGGGGCATATTCTCAAATTTAGTGTGGAATTGGCGGTTCAAATGGACGTCTCGAACATCTTACTTTTTCTATTACCTTCAAAATTTAGGAAAACACCCACTATATATTGAAAACATCCAGAAAACAATCAGCAAAAAACACAGCTAGTTGAGTTAATGCTCAGGCAAGCTGTTTCCTGTAATATGAAAGGTCCTGAGATATTCGCAAAATACGATTTTCTTCTGATTTCAACACTCTGTATAGGTATCGAAAACGATGCATCATAGAGGGTAGGATAATAGGATCTTTTGTTCATATTTTGGATAAGCTTCAACATACCAATTTGATATCGATTGAAATATAATCAAGGAGGATTCTGCATTTCTAGAAAACTTTACCCACACTCTGAAACAGAAATAATTAAACAAAATTTTAAATAAGATGAAATGCTCCTGCGAAAATCTTTGGACTTATTTGTCAGGAGAAAATTGCTTCTGAAAAATTGTTGCCTAACAGTAAAACTGAAAAAAGGAAAATAAAACGTTTCGGTGTCTATATCAGACACCTTCTTCAGACAAACTTGTAAAATCTTCAGAATTGTGTGTTTTTTTATTTGCAGTCTAATTGACATTGTAAGGTACGATCTATTCCAACAGAATAATTGGCCAAATTATCTACTTCATCAAACAAAATACTTTAATTTTCGTTTCATAATTATCAGTTCCTGTCATTAGATTTTTTGTGTTTTTCCAGTTCATCATATAATCTCCGCTATTTGAACATACATGATCAGCGGTTTGTGATCTTGTAATGTCTCTATTTTTTGATGTTGTTCTTATGTTCCCGTTTTCTCATCTCCAAAGGTCTTGATGTTTCTCCTGTATAAGATTTTCCGCATATACTGGGAATATAAACACAATTCATTGATTTTTGTATCTCATCTTAATTAAAATTTTTTCAATTGTTTCTGGTTTAGAAACTGGGAGTGAAAACCTATAAAGTTTTTCAGAAATCCCGAAGTTTGTAGCACATATTAACCAACACCCTATACATATCACAATTTCAGGAACCATCGAGATCAAATCTCACCCTGGCACATTCCTCCCGGAATAGTAAGCACACACATCTCCCAAACCTGGGAAATCTTACTCCGTCGCCTTCCCCAGTGTCAAAATATCACCAGCGGCTTTCACATGATCAAAGTGCGCCTGGTTTCGAATCATCAAAACGTACCTAATTTGAATCAGATATCAGAGCTTCACTCTAGTAATTGAATTATCAAACACACACGGGGGGCTTATGAATATGCAAACATATCGGTACGTTGCAGCGGAATTTGTAATTTAAACTAGACGAAGAGTGAGAGCCAGCCATCGCTGAAACACATCGTAAATATGATTATTCAAAATAGGAAGAGGTATCTATACTAAACCAAGGCCTGGAATCGAGTTTGGCCTGCAAGCCACAAGCCAGATGGCTATGGATGAAATAGATGAAAATTGCGCCTGTCTTCGGACCGGTGCACATGGTATGTAAATGGAATTGATGGATTCACTTCTTCTGTGGGACCAGGAATTAATTCAAATCAAATATGGAGATGAGAGGGTATTTGGGGATCTGCCCTGACATCTCATGTATGTATAATTATTGCAGGGTCGTAAATTTCATTCGAACAAATTTCGTTTTCGAGTTTCGTTAAGGGATAATTGATGAATATTTTTGTAATGGTACACTGCTTCAAAGGATCTGTGAGCTTTATTACGTTCTCTAAACTAAAATGATGTTTGATTCATTCTAGAAGGTTTTCTAATGTAGGTTCTTATTATGAGATGTAATATGACTTGCTTTATTGCACAATTGCAATTGTTGTTTGGTCTTATTGAAAATAAATGTCGTCGTCATCTATGTCTTGCAGTTCTGTCTCGGTAGTTCGAGCCATTCACCATGACAGATGCACCACCCTCATTTTCGAATCGATGAGGTTCAATCATCGTACTGTCACCACAAAAAATGAGCAATGACAAGTTTGGGATGAAGAGGAATTTTCAAAACTATTCTCTGATTATTCGTGTCTGGAAAGTGTCAAGTTAGCTCATTAACGTAGCCTTTGGGATGAAAGTTGGTCTTTTCACAAATCCTTCACACGATTTTTCGAAGCGAATCCTCACCATTTTGTTACATTTAAAAGCCTAAATCAGCAAAGATCCTACGTTACTGATTTGAGTTCTTATATTATCTAAACTATGTAGACCTAAGGACAAAAGTCTGTAAAAAAAAGATAGGACGAGGTATCTGAACCCAACCAAGGCCTGGAATCGAGTTTGGCCTGCAAGCCATAAGCCAGATGGCTATGGATGAAATAGATGAAAATTTCGCCTGACTTCGGACCGGTGCATATGGTATGTAAATGGAATTGATGGATTCACTCCTTCTGTGGAACCAGGAATTAATTCAAATCAAATATGGAGATGAGAGGGTAGTTGGGGATCTGCCCTGACATCTTATGTATGTATAATTATTGCAAGGTTGTAGGTTTCATTTGAACAAATTTCGTTTTCGAGTTTCGTTAAGGGATAATTGATGGATATTTTTGTAATGGTACACTGCTTCAAAGGATCTGTCAGCTATGTTACGTTCTCTAAACTAAAATGATGTTTGATTAATTCTAGAAGGTTTTCTAAGGATAGGTTCCATATATGAGAGGTAACATGGCTTGCTATTATTGTACAACTGCATTTATTGTTTGGTCTTATTGGAAATAAATGTCGACGTCATCTTTGTCTTGCAGTTGTATTTCGGTAGTTCGAGCCACTCACCATGACAGTTGCACTAGCCTCATTTTCGAATCGATGAGGTTCAATCATCGTACTGTCGCCACAAAAAATAAGCAATGACAAGTTTTGGATGGAGAGGCATTTCCAAAACTATTCTTTGATTATTTATGCCTAGAAGGTGTCAAGTTAGCTCATTAACGTAGCCTTCGGGATGAAAGTTGGTCTTTTCACAAATCCTTCATACAATTTTTCAAACGAATCCGTGCCATTTTTTACCTTTGAAAGCCTCAATCAGCAAAGATTCTACGTTACTGATTTGAGTCCTTAAATTTTCTAAACTCTGTGGGCCTAAGAACAAAAGCCTGTAAAAATAGAAAGATAGGAAAAGGTATCTATACTCAACCAAGGCCTGGAATCGAGTTTGGCCTGCAAGCCATAAGCCAGATGGCTATGGATGAAATAGATGAAAATTGCGCCTGTCTTCGGACCGGTGCATATGGTATGTAAATGGAATTGATGGATTCACTTCTTCTGTGGGACCAGGAATTAATTCAAATCAAATATGGAGATGAGAGGGTAGTTGGGGATCTGCCCTGACATCTCATGTATGTATAATTATTGCAAGGTTGTAGGTTTCATTTGAACAAATTTCGTTTTCGAGTTTCGTTAAGGGAGAATTGATGGATATTTTTGTAATGGTACACTGCCTCAAAGGATCTGTCAGCTATGTTACGTTCTCTAAACTAAAATTATATTTGGTTAAATCTAGGAGGTTTTTTTAAGGCAAGATTCGAAATATAAGAGATAACATGGCTTTTTATTATTTCACAATTGAATTTGTTGTTTGGTCTTCCTCAAAACAAATGTCGACGTCATCAATTTCTTGAAGTGTGGTCTTGGTAGTTGATGCCATTTACAATAACAATTGCATCAGCTTCATTTTCGAATCGATACCGACGAGGTGCAACCTTAAGTTTCGGATGAAGAGGCATTTCGAAAACTATTCTTGGATTATTCGTGCCTAGAAAGTGTCAAGTTAACTCATTAACGTAGACTTCTGGATGATAGTTGGTCAGGATGCATTTCAGAGTCCCAATCAGCATATCACATCATAGGATGCTTACAAGCAATCTACATACTGCATATGGTATAATCCTTCTATTCATTCGATTATCGATTTCCCCACTTCATGGTAGTACATATCAGATGTACTGATACCACTGTTATTGAATATGTTATCTCAGATGTGTCAAACATCAACACTATTGGGACAATAATTAGATTCAACAGCAATTCACGCAATGTTATTCGATGATAAAAAGAGGTTTAACGCGTAACATCGCCATGAATATCGAAAATGTGAACACAGAGAATAATATTAATCAATTGAATTCAACCAATATTAAACTCATACTTTGGAGCTAATCTCGTCCTCGTTCAAGACAAAATGCAAGAAAGTGGTATCAAACAGAGCTCCTATGGATGGCCATTTCGTCCTTATTAGGACTCATCAGCATAGGATAGCTCTGACTGATACAAGGTATTTCTTGGAACTCACAGCGAAACCTCTTTTTATTATTTACTTCGGTGTCAACTGACGTTACCCTGAGCGCACAGCGTCGTGGACTGAAAACGTATTATTTGCGAAATGCTAGAACGCTTCGGTCAATGCGACAAATTTTTAACATCTCGCTACATCGTTCAAGGTTCATGCTATGGAAGAAGGTTTTCGTATGGTACTAGAGATGGCATCTTCGGTATATTTATACCTTGAAGAAGTTGTCATATCGCTGTAAGTTCCAAGAAATACATTGTATCATTCGGGGCTATCCTGTACAGAAGAGTCCTAATAAGGACGAAATGACCATCCATAGGTGCTTTGTTTGATACCACTTCGTTGCATTTTGTCTTGAACGAGGACGAGATCAGCTCAGAAGTATGAGTTTAATATTGGTTGATTTCAATCGATTAATATTATTTTCTGCTTTCACTATTTTGTTCGATAATTTTCATTTTATTTCATAAGGAGAATAAATCAACACTCCAGGTTCCTTCATAGACACAAAGGAAAGGCAGGCATAAGACAAGCACTTGATCCAACAATATCAGATTCTCGAATCTCACGTACGCAGTGCTCCGAAGAGCATCGAACCCTAAGCAGCAAACACGTCGTGTTAATCCCCCAACAAAAAAAGGTAATCTAATTACAGCAAGGCTTCTCAGGAACTATCTCGTCAGATCCCCTAACGCCGCAAAAAATTCCGTCAACAAGTTCATTATTCTCGTGTTTGTGTATGAAAATGAACTACTTTTTCCTCTGTGCTCGCCACCTTGGCAGAAAGTAATCAGGCAACGCGGAGTAGAGTCAGATAATTGAATTATATAAAAGAGATTCAGCCTCAGCATCTTTCACGTGATGTAGCGGACTTGAAGTTCCGGAACTAATTCGACACTTTTCCTTGCCGACAACGTTTCGTAACTTTCCGTCGAGTTTTGTTATATCAACGAGATGAAATTCTCGGGGTAGGTTCAGGGATGAGGCTCTCTAACCCGTAAACAATGTAAAAAAACTTTCGTAACTATCTTTGATGAAATTTCATCCATATGGTTTACTGATGCATCAAAATGAGAAAAAGGCACTGTCCTTGTGGTAAAAGGATCTAAACAAAGATTTCCTTAAGCCCTAAAAAGTGATCCTTCTATTTTACCGTTTGGGAAAGTCGGCAGATGATATTTGTGAGCTATGTGCATCAAAAGCACAAGCAGCAATGTTCCAGAGCTGATTTGCCTACAATACATCTGAGGAAATTGGTCATCGAACATTTTTGAGTAGTCGTGAAGCACCTTGTCGGATTGCAATCAAGAAATTGGTGGAAAAATTCGAGCTGTTTGGACCATTTAGTGATGTGAAGAATAAAACCTGTGCACGTCGCTCAAAAACAGCCGAGATTATAGCTGATGTAGCCTAAAGTGTCGAAGAAAACCCAGGTTTGTCCATTCCTCGTCGTTCTTTGGAATTAGGCATTTCACAAACGTTATTACACCGTATTTTGCATAAGGATTTGGGTCTTAAGGCTCATAAAGTTCAGTAAACACAAGAACTGAAAACGGACGATCACCAACAACGTCCTGTATTTGCTGATTGCGTCGTTGAAATGCATGAAAATGATCCGGAATTCCATCGAAAAATCATTTTGGGTGATGAGGCCCATTTTCACCTCGGTGGCTTCGTCAACAAGCAAACTTGTTGCACCTGGGGCTCGAAAAACCCAAGAGTTATTGTTGAAAAGCCTCTCTATCCTCAACGTGTGACTGTCTGGTACTGTTTATGGTCCGACGGAGTCATTGGACCTTGCCTTTTCGAAAACGAGGCTGGAGCAACAGTTACGATGAATGGATTGCGCTATCGAGAGATGATTAGTTAATGATTTTTTATTTCCGAAATTGGATAGTATTGATCTGGACGACGTTTACTTTCAACGAGACGGCGCTACGTGTTATCTCTCGACGAGGTGATCACAATTAGCCACCGAGATCGTGTGATTTAACACCTTGCGACTTCTTCGTTCGGAGCCATGTGAAAGAGAAGGTCTACGCCAATATTCCAGCATCGATTCAAGACCCCAAAGAAGGAATTCGTGAGGCTATCGAGGACATAGGGTAGTCACTTTGCGATTTGGTTATGGAAAATTTCATTGAAAGGATATGGTCCTGGGAGCGTGGTCGTGGTGGTCATTTGCCTGATGTGATTTTCCACTATTAACGGCATAGCTTCTTCTTTATAATTAAAGAAACATCCAATGGTTTATATTGAAAAATATCTGTTCCTAATGCATATTAATGACCTTTTAAATTCAACCAAGAATCAGATTTCAAGCTTTGCAGATGACAGCACTCTTATAGCGTCCACGACAAACAAGAAGCCTGTATCAGCGTCAACATCCAGTTCCCAAAGAATCGCTCAAGCTGTGACAATCAACAAAGATCTAGAAGTTATTCTACAATGAGGTTCTGACAATCTGGTTGAATTCAATGCCTCTAAGACCCAGGCTACTCTGCTCACAAGAAAAACATCGACAGTTGCACCCCAACTAATAATGGACAATAAAACAATAAAACAATAAAACCAACCAATGGACTCAACCTTCTAGGGGTCAATATCAGTCCAAATGCAACCTGGCATGAGCACGTCTGCTCAGTTGCAAAGTCAGCTACACAGAAGCTTAGCTATCTATTTCGTGCGGGGAAATTGTTCACTCCAAAGCAGCTTTTATTACTTTACAAGGCTCAAGTGCGTTCAGCTATGGAATATTGCTCTCATGCTTGGGGTTCAGCTACTAAGCACTCGTTACTCCTACTTGATTCCATTCAAAAAAGAGCAGTGCGCCTAATAGACGATCCAACGTTAACTGCCAACCTTCATAGTCTCGATCACCGTAGGAAGGTTGGAGACTTATGCCTTTTTTGAAGATACTATACCACTGAAGGTGTTCTGCTGCCATTGCCTCCATGATTCCACCAGATGCTCAATTTGATCGACAAACAAGGCTAGCCGATAATAATCACCAGTATGCCGTGCATCTTTCTACAGCTAGGACATCGGTGTATCAGAAGGCTTTTCTTTACCGAATTGGAATGCTATGGAATACCCTACCTCAAGATGTATTTCCCCTTGGTTACAACTTACAGCAGTTTAAGACACGCACAAACCGATTTCTTCTAAATTCATCTCGGGGCGCTTGAAAGGGCTTTATAAGCTCAGTCTTTTTCCGAGAGATGCGTATAAAAAAAAGACAGAGCTACGTGTTATCTCTCGACGGGGTGATCACAATTGGCCATCGAGATCGTGTGATTTAACACCTTGCGACTTCTTCTTCCATGTGCCATGTGAATGAGAAGGCCTACGCCAATAGCCCAGCGGCGATTCAAGACCTCAATGATGGAATTTGCGAGGGCTATCGAGGACAAAGGCAGCCACTTTGCGATTTGGTTATGGAAAATTTCATTAAAAGGATATGGTCCTGAAAGCGTGCTCATGGTGGTCATTTGCTTGATGTTATTTTCCAATATAAACGGCATAGCTTCTTCTTTATAATGTAAGAAACATCCGATGATACATACTGAAAAATAGTATCCTTCGTTGAATATCAAAATAACACCTCTTATTGGAAAACCCTTTAATTGAATTGCATGAAAGAGATTCAGCCTCAGCTCTTTCACGTGATGCAACGGACTCAAAGTTGCGGAACTAATTCGACAACGTTTCGCAACTTTTCGACGAGTTTTGTTATATCAACGAGATGAAATTCTCAGGGTAAGTTGAGGGGTGAGCGCTCTTCAACCCCTAAACAATGGAAATGTAATAATAAGGGCTGATGGTGACTGAAAAACGCGAGAAAACAAGGCAATTAATGGTGTACAAACAAAGAGAGGGAGTGGTTATGACGGCGATCTGTCTCTCATGCGGGGTTAGGTTATTGTGAAGAAGTTCAGCGTTGTTTCGCCTTGTTTAACGGAGTTATACTTCAGAATGGCCGCTTCAAATGACAAAGATGTCACTGAGGATTTCCAAAACATGGGTTTTAAGAGTTGTTGCCAATTGTAGAATTGTGAAACGAATGAAAAATAGCGTATTTTTTGTTCTGTTTCAATTGTCTTTTATCATTTTTCACAATGCTTTGTAGAGATCTCTTTACTCTGCTAGCACGTTCATTCTAAAGTTTCCTGGTATTCATTCATATTTTTGTTTGAGAAAATACCCCGTCAGTTGATCGTAACGATATCTTAAATTTAGAAAGTGAAACACAATGTTGAAAAAATATCTCTATAATAGTTTTGCCCCCATGGTGAAAAAAATTGACATAAATTATAAATTTTATTGAAAAACTTCTATGCACATCTACATCTAATTTCAAAATTTTAGAGCATAATATTATGTGCTTATGTTGAAGGAGACTACAGACTGAAAAATAATACACAATTCATTCTTCATTCCGGCTGTTGAAACGAAATTTATGAAAGTTTGAAATATCGAGTTTAGGGAAAATGCCATTCAAACGGCGAAATTCTAAACGCTCGCAGATATCGATTCGACCGTATTTTTTTTATTCAGCTACGTCGAAAACCTAGAAAAACATACCAAATTCCATAAAGTCCGCCATACTTTTCTAATAAATTCATGTATATATAGATTTTGCATTTTTCATTTTCGAGTTGCGTTTGAGAGAGCTTTCGTAATGCAGTTAGCTTCGATCGAGGAATTTTCAACGTCAACAGATTCATTAGATCGAGCTTAACAATTATCTGTAATAACCGTTTCTGTAGACCTACAGAACTTTTGCAAAAAGCTGAAATATAGCGTTTTAGAGGGGTCAACCCTTAGCCTTTTTGCATCCAAAATTTCAGGACGCTAAGGTTAGGCATCGAGCGAGGCATCGAGTTAACCCGAGTAAGTATCCGAAAACGCCTATAGCCAACTCCAGAAAACATTTTAGCGCAGAAAAATTTGCATACGAAATTATAAAGAAATTGTTTTACGTTATTTTCTTGGCTCATAGAACCACACATTTACACTGAGCCAAATTCTCTTCTCTTTCCATAATTTTCAGAAATAGAATAAGTATATGAAATTACTAAGAAAAGATTAGAAGATTTATTCCCGCCTTTTTCAAATTTAAAATTGAACTGCAGTGTGCAGGCGGTGACTCTGCGACCCTGCTCTCGTGTGTGGTTACGATTGATCAGCCTGAGTCAGTGATCGAGTTAATAGCACCGTACTTTCCGAACAAGAGTTGGATGTTCGATTTAGGTAAACGAACGCGAAGGTTAGGGATCGACTTAACCCGAGTAAGTATCCGAAAAAGCCTTAACATGTTATAATCACGTGACATTACTCTCATACTCGGCGAGCAATTCGAATCATGCGCTCTTATTCAGAACTCCTTCAGATATCTCCATCAAAAGAATCCTCACGGAATATGACTATTGTATTAATAGAAAATCATCACAACAACACTTAATTCCAAACAGAAACTAACACTTTATTTATTCAACAGATAATATTAAGGCAGAAAGCGATAAAGACTAAATTCTGCCCTATGAAGCTGACCCAGTTTCCTGTAATTAATACAGCGAAAATACCGAAACAAAGATGCTGCCTTCGATCTCGTCTTTTGGTGAGGCGAGTTGAGAGTATTTCCATGTAAAAACAACATAAAATATAAATTTCATTAGGTGCTCATCTGGGAGTATGCTAATTGGTAGAGAAAAGACGGTTGCAGTGTTGTCAACACAACGCTCAAATTAACAAAGTTTGCTAACTCATTAAGAAAGTACAGTGGTGACCCTTTGAGACTATGGCAGAATATCATCATCTGGCTTTGTTGTTCTAGTTCGCATCCACGATTTCGAGAGTTTGATAGAGTGACGAAATTATACCGAACGTAGGGGTAGCTGCCCGGCGCCCGTTCTGAATTATAAGGAGAGGATCATAATTTGTGTTTCGTAATAATCAAGTTGGTCAAAGGGGTTGACAGTCACTGTTAACGTAAACAACAAATTGAGTGGATTGAGGTTATGGGGAAGTCGCAAATTTATTCGGTAATGAGGGGGCTGACTTAATTAATTAATGGAATTTTGTTCGGTTATATTGATTTGCGGTTACTAGTTTTCAACTGTCGCAGATATTCTGGAGTTACTTAATTCATTTTCATTATGATTATTATTTTCATCAAATTAATGTTTCGTGAATGCCTAAAAAGCTCGAAAATAAATATAAAATGCGATTGATACATCTACAGAATATGAAATACATCAAATCAACACAAACAAAATTGGTAGAAAGAAAACGGATGCAGTGTTCTCAACACAACTCATCAAGAAAGTACAGTTGAGACCATGGCAGAATATCATCATCTGGCTGTATAAGGAGAGGATCATAATTTGTGTTTCGTAATAATCAAGTTGGTCAAAGGGGTTGACAGTTATTGTTAACGTAAACAACTAATTGAGTGGATTGAGGTTATGGGGAAGTCAAGAAGTCGTAAATTTATTCGGTAATGAGGGGGCTTACTTAATTAATTAATGGAATTTTGTTCGGTTACATTAGGCCCTTTCTATTTGAAGCCGCATCACTTCCAAACTGATGTAAAGGGTTTTTCAATAAGGGCGGTTAGATTTTGAAACGAAATCAAACAAGCTGCGTATGAGGTATCAACAATTTTTTTAATTTATTTAAAAGGCCCGCCTCGGCTTCTCACAGTGGCACGTTTCCGAGTGGTCCAATTTTCAATGACTCTTCCGGACCAAAGACGCCGCAGGCCTAAAATCCACACCAAACCGTAACTTTTTGAGGATGCATTACCACCTGGTGAACCTCGTGTGGGTTTGTGTCGTCCCATATACGGCAATTTTGTTTGTTAACAAAGCCATTCATCCAAAAATGCGCCTCTTCGCTAAAGATGATTTTTCGCCCGAAATTGGGATCCTCTTCCAAACGATTCGATGCCCAGGCAGCGAACAAACGACGTTGTCTATGGTCATGAACTTTGAGCCCCTGGGTCAGTTGAATCTTATACGGGTGTAACCCTAAGTCCCGTCGCAAAATTCGCCAAGTTGAAGTTTGCGAAAGGCCGAGTTCTTGTGCACGGCGAGGAATCGACTGCCTAGGGTTCTGCTGTACACTTTGAAGGACCGCCGCGATGTTCTCGGCTGATCTTGCGTTTCTTGAACGTACAGGTGTGGGTTGATCGATTAACGAACCGGTTGTTTCAAATTTTGCCACCAAACGCTGAAGAGTCGACTGTAAAGGGCCACCACGTCTACCGTGAAATGCACGCAACGTTTGCACTAACGAACACTCATTTTGATAATAAAGTTTTATCATTTGTACGCGCTGTTCAATCGTGTAACCTGGCATGGTGATTTGGCATAAACAACTGAATAATAAGCAAAAGATTTGACAATTGTCACCAAAACAAAGTGGCCGCCGCAGACCGCCAAAATCTACCCGCGCCAATTGAAAAACCCTTTAAAATCAGTTGATGCGCGTTCTATTTGACAATGTTGCAATTTTGAACTGATGCGCATCACTTCCAACTGATGTTGCTTTCTGAAAAAATCAGTTTACTTTCCACAATCACTTCAGTTCATCACACCAATAATATAACCCAACATTTTGGTGAAAGTTTACAATTTACTTCTGAACATAACAGAAAGTGAATTATCATCCTCGGTTTTCATTCCTAATAATAAATAATTCATATTACTTTTAGAATTTCCTTCCGAACTATCGTCGATGGTACTCTGATTTCAAACCTTATCTTTTTGTTGATTGTCATCCGAAAAAGGCGTGTTCTATTTGTCAAAATCCCTTCACTTCCAACTGAACTGATTTCGGAAATTATTCAGGCAAATAGAAAGCTAGGGTTGATTTGCTGTTACTCGTTTTCAACTTTGGCCGATATTTTGGAGATACTCAATTTATTTTCATTATGATTATTATTTTCATCAAATGTTTCGTCAGTGCCACGATACACAAACACCGGTATGCCGACGCGCATCGAGAGTGACGTCACTGGGAACATTTCCATAGCATTTGCGTGATAGAAGTGTTAGAACTCGAGAGAATTGATTAGAATTTGTTCCTAATATTCTCCCAATGACGTAGATGCTGGCGCCGGACGAGTTTAGACCACGAATCTGGCATACCGGTGTTTGTGTATCGGGGTCAGTGCCTAAAAAGCTCGAAAATAAATATAAGATGTGATTGTTACATCTATAGAACATGAAATACATCAAATCAACACAAAAAAATTGGTAAAGAGAAGACGGATGCAGTGTTGTCAACACAACTCATTAAGAAAGTACAGGGGTGACCCTTTGAGACTATGGCAGAATATCACCATCTGACTTTGTTGTTCTAGTTCGCATCCACGGTTTCGAGAGTTTGATAGAGTGACGAAATTATTTGTTCATTCAGAAATAATACATTCAACAGACTGAAGTCCAAAACATAATCTTAAATACACCCAAAAACTAATTCTGAAGAACACTCAACACTGAGTGAATAAACATTGGTAAAGAAAAAATATATCAATAGTCCGTTCACACTTCACGGAAGGTTGAGCCGTCGGTTGGCCATGGAAATTTGGCATATTCCACTATGTATAATGAAATTTTATTGTTGTTGTTTATTTCCTTGTCAGATTGATACGTAATGTTGTCAATATTGCATAGAGTTCTTAGATAAATAGCAAGCTCATCGAACGAGACCGGGTATATTCGGTATTTTTTCACGTTATGACAGCAAATACTGCCAACTTCAGATAAATGAACAAACGGACTATATATTAACATGAAGGTTACAGGCGATCTTGACGCAAAACGAAAAACATTAAACAATTATATCGAACGTAGGGGTAGCTGCCCGATCTGAATTATAAGGAGAGGATCATAATTTGTGTTGCGTAATAATCAAGTTGGTCAAAGGGGTTGACAGTCATTGTTAACGTAAACAACAAATCGAGTGGATTGAGGTTATGGGGAATTCGAGCACTCGTAAATTTATTTGGTGATGAGGGGGCTAACAGAGTTAATCGAGAGAATTTTGTTGGGGTGTATTGATTTGGGGTTATTTAATTTTTAACTTTGGATGATAAAATAATTTTTGAGCGCTCGTTCTTCTTAAACGAGTGCTATATCGTTTTGCCTAAATATCTGTAATTTTCGAATTTTGACAAAATAATATATGTTTGTGGGGCCGTCCGTTAGCACAATAACTTTCGAAGGGATTGTTCTAGAGACTTGATATTTTCAGGATGAGTTCGGATTCCAAGTGGCTCAGTTAGGTTCGTTAATCAGCCAAATCGTACTGGGTGTTCCATAAAATATAGCCATTCAAAATTTTTGGTTTTCAATATCTCAGACAGGACTTAATCAATTGAAATGAAATTTTGCGGCCATATGCAGGATGCTCATAGTAAGCCTTCATGGAAAATTTTATAGCCATAGTGTAAAGAGAACCATATAAAATCAAATTGGAATATTGTAGAAAAAACTTCATATTTTCATAAAAAAATATCTCATTCGAGATTTCGATGTTCATCCGAAAATTCGTGGCCATAGTGTAAATAGAACCATAAAGAATTCAATTGGAATATTGAATGAAGAATCTTTATATTTCCTTAACAGAATATCCCGTTCGAGTGAAATTTATTTTGAAAATGGAAATTACTATACTGAATGTAAAATTTCAAGGGGATCACATCATCAGAACCATAAAATCTAATTTTTGTAATTAGTTATTTTTACATATATCATTTTTTTTTCGATTGTGCTGAGATTCTGCGTTTATATATTTGGTATCAATCTCAAATCCCATATAAAATTTTGAGGTTGTGGTGGGGAGCTCGAAACCAAATATCAAGATAAGGGCATTTCATAAACAGAACATGAAATATATCGAATCATCATAAAGAAACAAATTGTTTTACCTACACACAGCGTGCTGTTGTTCAACTGAAAAAATATAGGAATTAATCCGTATTTTTTTAAAACCAAATAGCATTTATTGAACGTTCTCGTATTCAGAATACCCAGGTTGAATACGCCACTGGTGGCAATGAACAGAAGTGTCTAAGGTGTGAAATTTCATCACAAAGACGATGTGGTATATGGATCCCCATATTAATTTCTGAGAGAAGTATGTAGGTACAAAAGAAGAACATACTTCGTCACCCCGTGAGAAAATATTTTACAGCCTTAAGAATGAATTCAGAAAGCTCAAAATTCATTCCCACTTTAATATTTTTTTAATTACTTTTTCTGTTAGACATGGTAAAGAGTAATAAGTCGTTGTAGATTGGAGATTCTTAAGGGTACATTACACCACACATTCGAAAATCCGCACAAAAACAAATATTTTAGGACAGCAGGAGGTTTTGCGCACATATTGTTATTGGAAAAATTTAAAAAAAGCTCTGAGCTGGAGCTTTTGGGCGCTAGTACTTTGGTGGAACAATAAGACTATCGCCTTAGAATCTTATATGGAATTTGATACCAAATATATGAATTCAGAATCTCCGCACAATCGGAATTATATTCTCGAAATTATTCAAAAAATTAAACATATGAATAATAAATAATTACAAAATTAATATCTATTGTTGTGATGGTGCAATCCTCTTTAAATTTTTCACGAACATTCAGTATATCAGTTCTGATTCACAAAATAAATTTCACCCGAATCGGTTGTCCTGTTATGTAAATATTAGAATTCTTCTTTTCAATATTCCAATTTAATTGTTTATGATCGTATTAACACTATGGCCACAAAATTCTGCATGTAATTTCAGTGTATCAATTTCTTCATTTATAATATAAATTTCATCAGAATCGGATATTTTTTATGGAAATATGTAGTTTCTTCTTTTCAATATTTCAATTGAATTTTCTTTGGTTCTGTTTACACTATGGCCACAAAATTTCGATTAAAACTTAAAACCATCTTGCATGTGGCCGCAACATTTCATTTCGATGAGTTCCGTTTTCTCTGAGATATTGGGGAACAAAAATTTTGAATGGACATATTTTTTGGAACACCCTGTACGATTTGGCTGATTAACGAACAACCCTTCAAAGGCTACCGTGACCATATGGTTACACCGACAGCGCTGCACAAAATAAGCTGACATATGTACGTACGTTAAAGTTCCCGAGGAGGCGATAATATCTATTCAGTTGACTTCAGTACTCATCAGTGTGATCGTGTCGCATTATTATATCACTTATTTATCTTTCTTAGTAGACGTTTACTGACGTGTTCGCAGGAATTCAAAATAAAATGAAATCCAATTTTGTGTGAGCATCGAATTTCTTTTCCAAACTGAATATTTTTTCGTTAAATTTTTTCAATATGTTAGTAGACTGTGTAAAGAATTTCCAGAATATTTTCGATTCGAAAACCTCCTTTTTGTACAAAAGCAACTTTGATCCAAACTTGACTGTGACCGTATGGTTACACTAGCCGAATTTGGGAGAAACTGGTATTTTGGTTTCAGACGAGGTTTCTCTCTCAAAGAACCCTTAGATTTACTCCACAACGACGAAGATGATAGCAATGGTGTTCGTGACATTTACATTTCACCACCGGAACCGAATGTACTGACAGTACAGACGAAGATTCGGGTGATGAAGACGGCGGAGAAATCCTATTTTCGGCCAATACGCGCATAACTGGCTTTGAAGATGTTTCACAAGAAGCATATGTGAAGATTGAGGACAGAGAAGGAGACAATAGTTCATCAGAAATTGGAGTGAGTGATATTCAGAAATGTGGCACAAGCACAAGTTCACCAAAAAAGGATTCAAAGAGGAGACACCAAAAAAAGTTAAAGAAACACTCCAAAGGACTTGGAGAAAAATATTCTCAGTCCGAAAAAAATATTATTCAAATGCCCCAGCCTCATCTCATAAACGCCGATAACAAATATATGGGTGAGACAGATAGAATGGACAAAGATATTGCTCGCCATAGAATCGGTATCAGAAGTGGAAAATGGTATTGGCCTTTACTAACTTGGCTTGTATATAGTCCGTTCACGAAAGTTTGAGCGCATAGTACGCATTTGTTTATTTATCTAAAATTGGCAGTATTTACTGTCATAACGTAAAATAAAGTCAACGTTGCCGAATGCACCTGTTCTCGTCCGACGAGCTTGCGGGCTATCAGAGAACTCTATGCATTATTGACAACATTGCGTATCAATCTGACAAGAAAGTAAACAACATAACCCAAAAGTTTGATATACACAGTGGAATATGCCAAATTTCCATGGCCAACCGACGGCTCAACCTTTCGTGAACGGACCACAGATACAGTATTACATAATGCATGGATTCAGTATAAAAGTGTAGGTCAATCGATTACCAATTTGAATTTCAGAAGAGAAATTGTGAAGGTATACCTCAATAGATTTAAAACTACCCCAAAAAGATATGGAAAACTAACAACCATTCGAAATAGTACCACTTTGAATAGGATTTCTGATGATATCAGGTATGACCATGAGGACCACTCAGTTGTTTCTGTTCCGCATAACAAGAGCAGAAGATGTGCTGGAGAAGGTTGTTCCTCTGTTGGTCGAACACAGTGTAATAAATGTTACTTAGGACTATGTGTTCAATGTTTTTATATTTTTCACACTAAATAATATGTTTCACATTTCTGTGTTTGTATTGAGCTAGTGTGACCATATGGTCACACTATTTTTTGTGAAAAATATAGAAAAAAAATTTTAAATTCTTATTCTCCTCATCATTGATGAATATAATTCGCTCATTAGAATCGTTAAATTTGCTGTGTTTGAAAAACAGAAACTCCGCCTTTGAAGGGTTAACCGAGCCATTTGGGACCAAACTACTCTGAAAATTTCAAGTCTCTAGGACCATCCCTTCGAAAGTTATTGTGCTAACGGACAGAATTGAATTTGAGCAGGTTTAAGTAGAATGAGCGCTCGAAAACGATTATTCAAATTGGAATATCTGCAAAGAAATTAGTTTCCTTTTATTCATTTGATAACTCAATCTTTGTGTACAATTTTTCATGTTGTGCAATTGTGCCTTTCGAAATACATCCTGTCTACGACCAGCAGGAAGTTAACGAAAAGATTTTTTTCATTGAACTGTCTGTATAACCAGGCCTAACTTACACATATTTTCCCGTAAAATCAACCAAAAACGGCCAAAATATTTTCATGATCCCCATCATTCAATTTCAATTCAAAACACTCAATTCACCCTGTCAAGTGGAAACAATAATAAGAGAAATCCACTAAAAATATTCCACAGGATGTTTCCGCCATGACGAGTTAAACAAACAATAATTCTCAACGAAGTTCAACTGTAATCAAAATCAAATTATAACTTGGTAATTCAATCTGCGTTCCGCTTTAGTTGATGTTTAATTTTCTTATTGAGTGTTTTAATTAAATATGGAAGTGCGCATTCAGCTTCGATATTAGGTGTCCTATAATCTCGGATTAAAATGTATTCAGAGGGGTACAATACTGACGGTCAGTTTGAAGGGATTCCGGATTTGAATAACTTGACCGAATAACGTCTAGGTACATTCATGCATTCGGGCTTGCATGTTAAATTTGTGATGTTTGTTCAGGCGTCGAAAATATTATTCCGGTATGCCTTTGAATTTCTTCAGTTGGAAATTATTGCTTTGGGAAACTCGCAGATTTTATAGAATTGTGGCAACTGGAAACGATGTCTTGAATACGGTATGGTTCACAAGACATCACTCCAAATATTGTCATAAGTGTGAGTTTTTCCCTAAAGACAAGATCCATGTTTCTCCTGTTGTTCAGAATCGGGTGTTTAGATTTTGTAATTCACAATTGTGAAATTTATAAATGAGGGTGGTTTCCGATAGTTGACATGGAAAACTTCACATTATTTATTACAACACAAGAATTAAGAGACATTGTTACAATATTGACTAACAAAAGCATTTTAATGAGCAGACTATTTAATGAATTAAATTCATGTTATTTCGATATTCAAAGAAAAATGCCATTTTTCAAAATGATCGGATGGTTATTCCATCATGAAGAAGACGCTATGCCGATAATAGTGGAAAATAACATCAGGCAAATGACTACCACGACCACGCTTACAGCACCATATCCTTTTAATGAAATTTTCCATAACCAAAACGCAAAGTGGCTGCCCTATATCCTCGATAGCCTCACGAATTCCATCTTTCAGGTCTTGAATCGACGCGACGCTGGGCTATTGGCGTAGACCTTCTCTTTCACGTGGCCTCGAAGGAAGAAGTCGCAAAGATGTTTAATCACAAGATATCGCTGGCCAATTGTGATCACCTCTTCGAGAGATAACACGGTCCGGAAACTTTTCCTGCAAAAGATCAATGGTTTCGTTGCTTATGTGACACGTAGCGTAGCACTGAACTTTATGGCACCAAATCTTTATGCAAAATTTGCTGTAATGACGTTTGTGGAATGCCTTGTTTCAAAGAACGACGAAGAATGGACAAACCTGGGTTTTCTTCAACATTTTCGGCTACAACAGCAATAATCTTGGCTGTTCTTGAGCGACGTGCACGGGTTTTATTCTTCATATCACTAACTTTCCCAATAGATCGAATTTTTCCACCAATTTGCGGTCCGAGAAGGTGCTTCACGACGACCCAAAAATATTCGATTTTTACGAACCGTCTCTGCCAAATTTTCACCATTCTTATAGTGAATTTTAATAATTTCAATGCGTTCTTGAAGCGTGTATCGTTCCATTTTTATTAATGGCCTACTTTCTACTTGTCAAATGTCAAAAAAGGACAATTTCAAACGTGACATTTACCGGAGTAGCGGGCTATTCAAAATAACACCTGGCTAATAAACGCAATGCCATAACAGTTGACTGTATAAGATTCAAAGTTGATTACCATTGTTCATACTGGACAAGATTCATTTCAAAATAAAGAAGTATTGCATAGCTGAAAACATTTCACGATGGGATCCAGTATCCAGTGCCAATAAGAGGCGTTTGTGCTTCCTTTCTTGTTAGTTCGTTTAGACTTTAGAGACCTTCTTGCTTTTTCATACTACATTTCTGCCAGAAAAAAAACTCGAATAGGAGCCTAACGATCGTATGCCCTTGCTTCTTGATCCGTTTAGTCTAAGGCTATCACCTATCATGGTTTTGAAACCATCTGTCTGTATACCATTAAACGGTATTTATTCTGTAGTTTTGGGAAGTGTATTACTTCATCCATTCTTCCTTCTTCTATAGCATCAAGTTAAATTTCTTCTCGATGCTTACTTTACTGATCATAACATCAATAGGCAGATTTGCTGATGGGATGAAGTTGTTCAGAAAGGACCAGGTTCTCTGACTTTTAGTCTATCGTTACCTGCATCTTCTCTTGATATTCTAGGGATATTCTCATGGGGGTTCACTATTGATCAGTAGATGCAGAAGAAGTGAGAATTGACTATAAACACAATGTCGACGTTATGTTCAAATTACAAAAGGGACATCAACTTTTGTTTATATACTGATGGACAAAATTAGCGCACCACCTAAAATTTCGTTAAATTTTAACAATTGATATCTTCCCAATCTTTAGTCGCATTTCAACGTTTTTTTCTTTCAATAGTAGCTCTGTTATTGTCGAATTCCCTCCATTAAACAGAAGTCCAAAAAATAAAATCTTCATGTACAGGGCGTTTAAATAATGTCATGTTTTATAGTCAAATTTTAACGTCTTCTGTGGGCAACGTCAGGTTCCTGAGGCATATAAAAACAATAAAGCGTTGTAGCCTAGTATCTCTTGAGTATTTTGTTTTTTTAAAAACCAATTTATCTTGAAGTCGTCCAGAGATATTCAACTTTTTATTAACTCTTGTTTTTTATGCATTAGCCATGAATATCTTCGCAACCATTTGTCCGATTTTAATGTTTTTTTTTCAGTTGTAGCTCTCTTATTGGCGAGTATCATACTACAATAAGATGTTCAAAAAAAGAAATGCACCATGCTGTACAGGGCCTTTAAATTTTCGGGTTTTTTTTCATTACAGTTTAAGGCCTTCTGTGGGTAATACCAGATATATGAGGCTTCTAAAAACTATACAGTGATGTAGTCTGATGTTTCCTGAGTATTTTGCTTTTTTAAGAAGCAATTTAACTGGTACCATTCCCGAGATATTCACATTTTTATAACATCTTGCATTTTTCTGTTTTTCTTAATTTCTTTTCGTTTATTTTTGTGCTTTATATTGTATGAAATGCAAGATGTTATAAAAATATGAATATCTCTGGAAGGGTACAAGTTAAATTGCTTTTTACAAAAACAAAATACTCAGGAAACATCAGGCTACATCACTGTATAGTTAGTATAGTATAGTAGAGAAGCCTCAGGTATCTGGTATTGCCCACAGAAGGCGTTAAACTGTAATGAAAAAAAAAACTAAAATTTAAAGGCCCTGTACAGCATGATGCATTTCTTTTTTTGAACATCTCATTGTAGTATGATATTCGCCAATAAAAGAGCTACAACTAAAAAAAAACATTCAAATCGGACAAATGGTTGCGAAGATATTCATGGCTAATGCATAAAATACAAGAGTTGATAAAATGTTGAATATCTCTGGACGATTTCATCATAAATTGGTTTAAAAAAAATAAAATAATCAAGAGACACTAGGCTACAACGTTTTATTGTTTTTATATACCTCAGCAATCTGGCATTGCCCACAGAAGAAGTTAAAATTTGACTATAAAACATGACATTATTTAAACGCCCTGTAGAACATGAAGATTTTATTTCTTGAACTTCTGTTTAATGGAGGAAATTCGACAATAACAGAGCTACAATTGAAAGAAAAAAACGTTAAAATCCGACTAAAGATTGGGACGATATCAATTGTTAAAATGCAACGAAATAATAGGTGGTGCGCTAATTTTGTCCATCAGTATATTATCGATCATCTCCAATTCAGAAACAACAATTCGTATGCAATCAAATCTCGTAGGTACATTAGACAAATCCGTATGAGCTCGAAACAAAACAAACACAGCACCATCATCCCCCAAATCTGGCCAATTCCTATGTTCGAACACGACGATCATCGGCGATAACTGGACCAAACAATCCAGAGACTATCGACAATCCAAACCGCATCTTCAGGAAGGAATTAATTCCTCCGCCTGGATCCTTTCATTCCAATGAAGCTGTCATGGAAACTCCGAATCCTTCGGAATAACTGTTGTTCAATTCTAACATCAACGAGCGCCGGCCGCAAATGCTATTAGCAGGTCCAGCAGACAAGAACAAAGCGCGCTGTGTGGCGCAAGTTATAATAACGCTCAATCTCCTATCAGTGCCATAAGATGTGTGTACATAACAGTCTCTAATTTAAATATTTTACGGTTCCATGCATTGAGGGACAAGCGCATTGGTGCATGCTCCCCATGTTGCGTTTGGCATTTGTTTATTGCACGCGTATGTTGTGTACTTTTGCGTCGATTCGGTATTGTTTGCTTTGGGGTTGTTTATCTATTCTTCATATAATAATAGGTCACGAGTTTGTACATTCACTTATCTTGGAAACCTAATTTTTCTCGAGAAGGGAAGAACATTTTTCCATTCTGTTGGCGGTATTTGGTATGAGTCAATGTTGACTTGAAATGTGCGTTAAAATCGGGGAAAAATTAGGACGCCAGAGGTCGCGGCGTTTTCATACATTTTTTCTCCAGGAACATACCTTTCTTATTGTGTAATTCGAAAGATAAGTAAATTCTGAATGTTTCTTCTGATTACTATTTTTTTTTCTTTTTTTTACCGTCAGTTACCTGCAGTGTGTTTTATGTAAATTCTATTTCATTTACTTTTTGCCTTGATTTAGATATACAGGGTTGGGATAAAGTTCGGCACCAAATTAATATCTTTAAAACGGAACGGACGATAATTTTGAAATTTGGCAGCTGAGTGTAATGGACCACAATGCATCTGATGAGCATATTTGCATTAATGAGATACTTCCGGTTTAACCGGAAATGACTAAAAATTTTTTTATTTAAATGGGACACCCTGTATATTTCTGCAGATTCTGAAAGTGCACCTTGTTTCGGATCTGTCCATATCGGGTTCCATGTAAAAATTTTCTGTTAAAAGAAGAAATTCAGTATTTTTGTACATTTGAGAAAAAATCCATTCAAATAAATAAATCGTTGTTATTTGTATCAATAGTGAGAAATTAAACGAAATACTTTGTAGTAGATAACTCTTTCTGCTTTTCATGACGTATTTCTTATGAAAATCTATAAAAAAAAGAAATTCAGCTTTTACTAGTAGAAAAAAATTATTAGAAATAATTTAAAAAAAAATCATTTTAAATGTTCGAAGTGCTTGCCATTCACCTCCTGACAATATGCCAGTCTATTAACAAATTCTTGAGTAACTTTTCTCAAGACTTTTCCATGTATTAATGCACATTCATCAAAAATCCGTTGTCTCAATTCTTCTTTTTACAGATAATTTTTACATGGAACCTGGTATGGACAGATCCGAAACAAAGTGCTCTTTCAGAATCTGCAGAAATATACAGGGTGTCCCATTTAAATAAAAAGAATGTTGGTCATTTCCGGTTAAACCGGAAGTATCTCATTAATGAAAATATGCTCATCAAATGCATTGTGGTCCATTACACTCAGCTGCCAAATTTCAAAATTATCGTCCGTTCCGTTTTAAAGATATTAATTTGGTGCCGAACTTTATCCCAACCCTGTATAGATATGCTTGTGTTTCTTAAAATCAAGAAGGCTTTGTAGCAAATTATTTCTCAATTATTATATTCATCGAATATTGTTCTGTTTTATATTCGTTAGAAGTTTTCTATTGGTGAGAAGGTTCCAAGGAATATTTAATTGATGTAAGTAAACCCTTCAATGATTTATATATTGAAGTTCGACCTCATGTCAATCACTGTTGGATGTAATATTATTGACACAGTTATTTACATATGGGGCCTATTGCACCAAAATACTTTGCAACTTTTCACTTCGCACTTTGCATTATGACAAATTTCAAAAGGGAAAATTAATTATATTGCACAACATTTCTCCCAATATTCAATTTCTGCGGAGTGATTCTCACTTCGAACTTGACTTTTCACATTGCACTTTTCCATCATGAATGCGTTTCGTGCAATGTAATTCATTTGAAAAGTGAAAAGTGCAAAGTGAAAAGTTGCAAAGTATTTTTGGTGCAATAGGCCCATGGTTTGAACTTAATATATTAATCATTGAAAGGTTCACTTATATCAATTAAATATTCCTTTGAACATTCTAAACAATAAAAAACTTATAACGAATATGAAACATAGAAAATGAGAATATATATGCAATATTCAGTCGCTTTCCTAAGGTTAATTGTAACATATACTCTTATCGACACTACTGCAAAATCTCACGCCAAAAATCTAATAATCCGTTTTCAGGATGATAACCTGAGGAAATTGAACTTGACCCAAATGAAAAAAAACATTCTGAAATAGGTAGAGACAGATGAAAATACCTTAGTTAGCACCAATAGTTTATAATATCGGTATATATGTGCACAGTGTCAATCACTATCAAGGTGTCAACAACTGAACCTCTCACCCTACCCGGAAGTGAATGGCATTCAAAAACAAGAACAGCATCAACTCCAACGCACCATCCCCATCAAACTCTAAAACGTTCGTTTGTCCAGCATGTACGTACCTCCTAAATTTCCCAGTCATTGCACACCCTCGCATAAATTTTTCATCCCTACAACACAAACCTCGAAGAGCTCCTCTCCCATCTGTTGTTTCCAGCACAAGGGTAGATAAAAATCCCCTTTCTTTACCTTGAATCGC
The DNA here is from genome assembly GCA_013421045.1 of Propylea japonica. Taxonomy (NCBI): domain Eukaryota; kingdom Metazoa; phylum Arthropoda; class Insecta; order Coleoptera; family Coccinellidae; genus Propylea; species Propylea japonica. Next base: position 64,708,847 of record CM024240.1, on the reverse strand, counting down.
CTGGGGGCTCAACTTCAAACTATGCAACGTTGAGTGGAATGCACATGTCCAATGCACAGCCTGCTCTCGCGTTCATGTTTTTATGAGCACGCGTGCAATTCATTATCCATGCTTTGATAATTAAAACTGAAAACGAATCCCCTCAGTTTGGTGCCCAACAACTATCGTTTGAAAGTCTAGTTGAGAGTAACAAGGCGGAAAACCATGCAATTCATTGAAAAATTCATCCCCGTGTTGGTTGAATACCCCTCGGTTGTTTCGAGTGCTACAGACAAGTGATGGTTTGAATAATATCATGTATCTGACTCATAACGAGAGTTTGAAAACCATGACAGAGATTTTTTTGTGTTACTTCTTTCTTATGGCAGAATTGATCAGCTTCTGATGCGTACACTTTTCATTCGAAAAACTATCAACAGTGACTTACGATATCATTTTTACCAGCAAACTAAGAAAGTGAGGAGCTTTTAAACTAAGAAATTACTAAACAAAGAAACTAAGAAAATGAAACTGAGGAACTTAATAAAACTGATAAATTCAGAAACAAAGAAACTGCTCTAAAACCATGAGTGAAATTTTTTTTGTTTTGATTTTTCTCATATATCGGATATTCTGCAAAACTAAACTTGCTTTAAATTTGTGCACTTTCATCAGAAAAACTATCAAAAGCAACGTACGCTAGCCTTCTACTGAAAAACTAAGAAACTGTCAAACTAAGGAACAAAGAAACTGAAGAATTGATCAACTAACAAACTATGAAACTAGGAAATTATTAATTAATGAATAATGAAACTAAGAAATCATGAAACTGAGCAATTCAGAAACAAAGAAACTGCCGTTTTGAAAATGAAAACCTGAGGACTCAAATAGAAGTAAACTTGTACTAAAGAAATGAAAGAATTTTTCTCCAGTCTAAGGTTCGGAGCCATCTCAACACCATTTTATTTTCTAATTTTTTGTTCTCTCATAATCTGTACCTTCCCTAGATATTCTAAGGATGACCTCATGTACTACCCCATAAATAACTAGATGTAGAGGATTGAGATCTATGATGATCTATGGTGTACCTTGTTGAGTATTCTTCTCTTGCTCTTCTGCCCTGTCTAGTAAACCAGACTACTGTATGTTGTTATTGGTCTCACAATCATGGCGTACATCCTTCCCAGTATTTTAGGGTTACACCTCCAAGTACGAAATGAAATTACCTATTGTCCAAGCACATATATGTCCAAATAAATATCCAGTACACTCATCAATAGATGCATGACAACCATAGCTGTGCCGAAGTCTTGTGCTTAGGGCCCGTGAAAGCACTCGAAGCACTTTTGTGCTCGTAAGCACAGTGCTCGCAGGCACTAGAGTGAACCAGTGCTAAGTGCTTGGTGCTTCGCGAATTTTTTGAAAGGGCTTAGTGCTTAGTAATTCGAAAAAGTGCTCCTAAGCACCGCAGTGCTTCCGAGCACTTTCAGAAATTACCGAGCACTAAGCCCTTTATGGACTTGTCGGAACATGAAAATGACTGACTTTCGCCTGATTGGAGTAGACAAAGAACTTAAATATTAATTTATTTTCGTTCAACCTCTATAGATATCTGAGTTGTTAAATTTTTCCTGCAGTATAACTCTGGTGTTAAGAAAAACGATCTTGCTGTATGTTACGGACTGAAACAAGTCTTAAGTTCTAATTATTTTGACACGGAGAACAAATTGGTGTGTTGTATGGCAAAATTTTTTTTAGGAAATTATATGGAGCAATGCTACCATTTTTTGATATATGATGCAAGTTTCTGTAATCATGCTCTCAAGTTATTTATAGGCGAATATTCAAGTTAAAGCCTGTTCACTTAATGAATGACATAAGGAGCTCAGAAAAGGTTTTCCATTGCACACAGCATTTCTTTTAGCTTCGCCACAAGAAAATTTTTCATCTTATTTATTGCCAAGACGTCATTATCTTTCTATAACTTTTCGAATTTTATTTTCTGATTCGAGACCACATGCTATTCTTCCATTTTTTATATGACGTCATGGAAACTTAATGTTTGTCTGTGAACGATAATGTTGGACTTTCTGAGAAAAAACAATTGTCAATTTTAATTATGCCTAGTTTAAAACACGATAACACTCGAAAGAAATAATCAAGACGTTTTGAAAAGTGCTTAGTATTCGGTGCCCGTGTAATCGAATTACTTTCCAAAAGTGCCTAGTAATCGCGAGCATTCCTTAAAATATAAGGGCTTAGTGCTCGCGATTCCGGAGCACTTTTCAATAGGGCTTAGTGCTTTGTGCTCGAAGCACTTTTCTTCAGTGCTCGGCACAGCTCTGATGACAACTACTGACAAAAAACCATATTAACATTCAATTTGACTCTGAATGAACGCCCACAGAACGAAAACAAAGTATCGAATTGATTCGGTGGCAGCGTAGACACAATTCTATCTCGGTCTCGCATCCTCACAACACATTGACATTGATTCGAAATATTGTCGATTGCGACAGAGTTTAGTACACAGCAGCTTGACCAACAGAGTAGTTCACTAAGCCACATCCTTCATAGGTTCGCTATTATCTTTGCATCTAACAATTGCAGGTGTTTCAGCTTGAAAAACACTGAAATAGGAATCTAACGATAGTGTACACTTGGTTTTTAGCCCGTATACTCCAGTGCCAGTCTCTATTGTGGTTTTAGACCCATCTGTACACCCTTTAACGGTATTTACTTTAAATTTTGGGTAGTATATTCCCTTTCCTATTCTTCCGTCTTCCTAAGCATAGAGTTTGAGTTTTTTTATAATAACATCACTGGGTAGCTCCGCTGATGTATTTGTGCAGAGATAATCAGGCTCTCTAACTCTTCATACCTTCTCCAGATATTCTAAGGATTGCCTCATATACCGTATACATAACTAGATGTAGAGGGGTGAGATCTGTGATTACCTCAAGTGCTCTAGCTGGACACGTTGTCATAATAATTATGACAAGCGACAATTGACAATGACAATTATTCCAGTGATACAATCACAGGCAAGTCTTTATACCTTGTTGAGTATTTTTCTCGTGCTTGTCTAGCCTGTCTAGCAAACCAGACTACTGCCTTGTATGTTGTAATTAATCTCACAATCATGGCGTACAACCATCGCAGTATTTTAGGGTAACACCCCCAAGTTTCACCGGATAGTCTTCTGCATAACATGATACTGAATGAAATTAGCTACTGTCCAAGCACATATATGTCCAAATTAATATCCAGTACACTCATCAACAGATGCATGACAACTACTGACAAAATACCGATACTCCTTATTAACATTCAATTTGACTGTGAATGAACGCCCACAGAACGGAAACAAAGTATCGAATTGATTCGGTGACAGCGTAGACACAATCCTATCCCGGTCTCGCATCCCCAACACATTGATAGCCTTCTTCATTCGCAGACAATTGGGAGAAATCGAGGGGAGAATACAGATTTGAAATATTGTCGCTTCCGGATTCTCATCACGAACCAGTTGCGCTCTAATAACAATGTGAACTTTCAACCCGTTTCGACTATTTCCTCTTTATTTTATGTAGCCCGTAATGATGCCAAACCATCAGGATGAAACAGTTGATTTGAAGTAGTGGAGTTTGCAATTGCTGAAAATATTAAGTGCTTCAATTCGAAGGAAGAATGTATACTTGCTGTTGTTAGAGGTATTTCGATGAGAAACGGAGACTTCGTGAACTCAATTTTACAGCTCTTGTTTTTAGGGAAAAAACGTGTCATAGTTTTCCACGAATTTTATGATAGAACAATACGGGTGAAGGCATTATAAGTTTCTTTTCTTCTAGGGTTGCGAAGTAAGAGATCACCAATACTGGCCATCATACTTATGCAGGATAGTAAAGAGTTTTCCAATAAGAGGTATTATTTTGATATTAAAAAAAATGCCATTTTTCAAAATAAATGATAAGATGTCTGTTTCATTATAAAGAAGAAGCTATGCCACTAATAGTGAAAAATAACATCAGGCAAATGACCACCACGACCACCCTTACAGGACCATATCCTTTCAATGAAATTTTCCATAACCGAATCGCAAAGTGGCTGCCCTATGTCCTCGATAGCCTAACGAATTCCTTCTTTGAAGTCTTGAATCGACGCTGGGCTATTGGCGTAGACCTTCTCTTTCACGTGGCCTCAAAGGAAGAAGTCGCAAAGTGTTAAATGACAAGATCTCGCTGGCCAATTTAGTGATCACCCCTTCGAGAGATAGAACGGTCCGGAAACTTTTCCCGCAGAGGATCAATGGTTTCGTTACTTAAGTGACACAGTCTTGTTGAAAGTTAACTTTTCCAGATCAAAACTATCCAATTTCGGCCATAAGAAATCACTAATCATCTTCGTGCAATGCATTATTCCAAAGAACGACAAGGTATGGACAAACCTGAGTTTTCTTCAACATTTTCTGCTACATTAGAAATATTCTCGGCTGTTCTTGAGCGACGTGACGAACGTGACATCTACCGAAATAGCGGGTTATTCAAAATAACACCTCTTATTTTATTGAAAAACCTTTAATTTGCATAACCCGGCGGGGTCAACTAAGGAATTCCCATTTAAAACAGAAATAAAACAAAAGCTATCTGGTCAATTTAAATTTTTCTCCTTCAAATAATACCCACCTCATTGGAAATTGATTTCTCAAAAATTACGCTGTCCTAATGTCCACCGTTTTCTGCTGGCACGAGTCGAACCCCCAAATTTAGAATACCACGTCTCAAATTTTCTGGACCGATGGCTTGAATGTCCTGGCGAATATTTTCCTTCAACGCAATTATCATAGAGTGCAAGAATTGTTGCGACATCCCCATAATTAAAAGTCGCAAGGTGTCAAGTCTGGGCTTCTGGGGGACCATGGAAGGTCTCCACGCCGAGAAATCAATTTTTCAGAAGAAATCGCCTGAATAACAGATAAAGATCGATTTGAAGTGTGACAAGTGGCCCCATTTTGCTGAAACCAAGTATCCCAATTGTATCCATGAAAGTCTTGAAGGGCTGGTTCAAAAAAATTGTTCAACATGTCCACATAACGATCAGAATTCACTATTACTGCTCGGTATCTACCGTCTTCTAAAAAGTACGGGCCAATTATGCCTTGTTTGTGTATTGCACATCAAACTGTGACCCTCAGACTATGCAATTGAGTTTCATGTTTCTCTTTGGGGTTTTCTGAAGACCAATACCGGCAATTTTGTTGGTGTACAGAGCCGTTAAGATTAAATTGGGCTTCATAAGAGGAAAAAATGTTGATTTTGGTAATAACCGCGCACACAGAACGAACACTCCTCAGTCGTCCATCGAACCATGGCGACTGAATTTCCATGAACCCCTCCTTCGTTTAAAACCAACCCCACTTCTCTATTCCTATTCAAAACAATTTTAGAGAGCGGAATTGCTGATCACCTAGTATATGTGTTTTTGGCTTCAGTTAATTTCGTATCAAGTTAAGTAATGTAGAAGACTATCCCCATTCGAAAATAAGTCAGAGCTATATCTACAGCTTTTAATTTTATTAAAATAGATGATTCCATGATTGAAAGGAATGAAAAAGTAAAATAAACATATAAAGTCAAATAATTCGAATATCTGCTGATCATATGCCCCCTAAGCTAATCATCTTGTAACATTCCATATTCCATTTCTAGACTTAACTTACTACTAAGAAGAGCTCTTGTATCACCAAGAGATAGAGTTGAATGACAATTTAATACAAAACGTCAGTTACATAAATGTTCATTCCTTGATATTAACCCGATATTGGCTTCGAATTTCAGGTCAAGCAGAGCTAAATTCCTTCATAAATATTTATTAAGTTTCCAACCTAAAACATTCCGTTCATTTGTCGAAATAATATTCGAACTTGTTTATAATTCGCCATGAGGCAAAACCCGAAAATTACCATGAACTTCTCGAGCCAATTAGAATTTCACAATTGGCCAACAGTTCGTTCTAGTTTATGGGTTGATGCCGAAAAAAAACTCATGAATAATAGAATCTGATTGCGGAACTTCAGAACAGACCCTTGTGAACCACAATAACCATTCAGTTCGGAAACAACTGAATCGGGGCGAATTGTTGTTATTGAAGCAATTCAAACTTATTCCCAAGAATATTGAATACGTTTGTTGTGGTCGATAGACATCGTTCAACGGAAATGTTAGAGATTTATATTTGAGAGCTAAGATTGATTTCTCGTTTTTTTCTTCTAAGAAAAATGTCTTTATCGTTGTTAACCGAATACAAAGTATTCAGAAGCAATACGAGTAATTTTACAACTCAAGTGAAACAAAAAAAATCATATTTCGTCAAATTTTTACTCAATGCGGTAGACGGAAAAATCGTATACCTAATAAACTCTATATTAATTTAGCGGTAAATGTTCTGAACTATTAACGCTCTCGATCGGCTCTTGGGTTGAGTTGAGACAACTCTGCCATTAATCGCTGTCATTAATAAGCTAGTTAATTGAATAACTTTAGTTCAGATACGCATTACTCTTAGTATCCAATAACAAAAATAAATGCCATCTTTCATTCGGGTGAAAACTCTCCTACGTGATGCTTTATGACAAAAATGGAGTTTTGGAATTCGAAACTATTAATCGTTAGATTAATGCACCAGTTGATCACAAGTTTTCCAGTCTACCGCATTATGAACTGAGTACGAATTCTTGGTTGCAATACATTTTTATTTTGCATAAGATGTATACGTTTGATGAAGGATTTTCCGATAATGGGTGTTATTTTGAATAGCCCGCTATTTCGGTAGATGTCACGTTTGAAGCTGTCATTTTTGACATTTGACAAGTAGAATCTACGCCATCAATGTAAATTGAACGATACACGCTTCAAGAATGCATTGAAATTATGAAAATTCACTATAAAAATGGTGAAAATTTGGCAGAGACGGTTCGTGGGTCGTCCTGAAGCACCTTGTCGGACCGCAATAAAGAAATTGGCGGAAAAATTCGAACTGTTGGGATAAGTTAGTGATGTGAAGAATAAAACCCGTGAGCGTCGCTCTAGGAAAGCCGAAAGTGTTAAAGAAAACCCAGGTTTGTCCATTCCTCATCGTTCTTTGGAATTTTAGGCATTCCACTAACGTCAATACACCGTATTTTGCATAAAGATTTGGGTCTTAAGGCTTATAAAGTTAAGTTAACACAAGAACTCAAGCCGAAAAACGAAACCATTGATCTTTTGCATGAAAAATTTCCGGACCGTGTTATCTCTCCAAGGGGTGATCACAATTAGCCACCGAGATCTTGTGATTTACCACTTTGCGACTTTTTCCCTTGGGGCCACATGAAAGAGAAGGTCCACGCCAATAGCCCAGCGTCGATTCACGACCTCAAAGATGGAATTCGTGAGGCTAACGAGGGCATAGGGTCTTTTCCACTTTGTGATTTGGTTATGGAAAATTTCATTAAAAGGTTATGGTCCTGTGAGCGTGGTCATGGTTGTCATTTGTTCGATGTTATTTTCCACTATTTACGGCATAGCTCCTTCTTTATAATGAAATAAACACCCGATCATTTATTTTAAAAATTGCATTTTTCTTTGAATATCAAAATAATACCTACCTCTCATTGGAAAACCCTTTATAAGTACATAAGTTTCAGAAAGTGGTGTCATTACTCATATTGTTTCTGAATACTTTGAATTCCGTTGCCCATGACAATTGCACATTATAGTAGCAGAAATTTAACATTGAAATGAATTATTATTGTATACGTTAAACGCACATTTTATATTGAGTTCAACGGAAAGAATCATTCATTAGATATTTTCCTCACCCTGATGGGTAGTTTAATGAATAATGATGAATAGTCGTTTGTTTTTTGAACTTTTGATTAATTTTTCCCTGAAAAGTTGAGAAATATTCTAATTAAATCTAAAGCAACATCAAAACATAAATATATCAAAATTCTGAAGCGGTAGGCTCAGATATGACAAAGTTAGGGCGGGCAAAACGCAAGAACTTTGAATTAATGAATGCAAAATACCCCCAACGTCGACAGACTGTTGAACGTGCAAGGAAAAAGGATAACGTCGGCCAGGCTAATTTAGACGCACGTTTCTTTGCTGATAATTATCAAACCATGAATAATAAATTGCACTCGTCCTATGCAACCGCGGAAAATCCGCAAAGCAGGCTCTGAAGTGGTCGCCTGATTGTAAACACAGTTTTCCTGCATGTGAGCTGCTCTATATATTCATTCACGGCTGACGGATCTAAATACGTATTCATTTTTTTTTAATAATTGTTTTTTCTGTGCCAGAGTAAGAGCTACGAGAGCTTGAGATGAATGCGTTTATTGCAGAATAAATGCATTCATCTCAGTGAGCAGAAAGAACTGGGGAATAAAATGCCTAATATTCTTAATTTGAATTCATAGAATTCTTTTTTTCTCATGCTATTCAATTAACAGTGCTATTGCTGCAGCTGCTTATCATTTTATTTTGTTTTTTATTCATTTGTGTTCGCTGTCTTCATTCGAAGGTTTGAATTACGTATTCATATAATTTCTGGTATCCAATGATACAATTCCACTTGAGAAAAACAAATGAATTGTTTGGCGACTGAATAAATCAAAAATGATTCGGTTCGATAATTTTTTCCTGGAATCATTTTCAAAAAAGGAGAAAAATTGTTTTTTCTTATTTACTAGTCTTGTGTGTTTTCCCGACGACGGGTGACAAATGCTGGCCTAAATGTTGAAAATAAGGAACGAATTATAGATTTAGCTATTAATCCAGTCGAATTGTGCTTTTAGCAGGAAAGTTTTGGGGTAGTTTTGATTTTTTCGATTTTTTATGTTTTTTGGGTGCTGAATCCGAATCTGAGGTTTGCTAACAAAATTTCGTGAGGGAACATAGAAAAAAATACGAAAAAAGATGAAAAATCTCATTCTTGGTCAGTTTGTTACTTATTACTCGAAAACTATCAACTTTTCGTGAGAAACCTTTCCATAGAAAATGAAAGTACATAAAATTTCTTAAACATTGTATCTACTACCACAGCTTGTTCTGGGACAACCTGTTCTGGCTCAAATTATAATTTAAAATGAGGTATTTTCTATGACTCAATGAATGAAAAAAAATTGAATTCTATGGTTCCGATGATGCGATCCTCTTTAAATTTTGCATGAGCATTCAGTATATATCAGTGTCGATTCAAAAAAAAATTTCAACCGAATCGGATATCTTGTTATGGAAATATAAAGATTCTTCTTCTCAAAATTCCAATTGAATTTTTTATGGTTCTGTTCACACTATGGTCACACAATTTTGCCTGACGCTTATTATGAGCATCTTGCATTTGGCCGCAACATTTCATTTCGATTGGTTTCGTTTTGTCTGAGATATTGAGGAACAAAAATTTTGAATTTTGTTCATTCGTTCACCAGATGCGCAACGTATAAGGTATTGCTTCGTGTCGCTCCGTATAAACTGAAAATTTACAAACAAATAAATATTTGTTTATAATCATAAGTATACTTTCGAGATTTTCTGAATTCGTACAAAAATCGGAATGGCTCCAAAAAAAAAAGGTGATATAAGAAGTGCTGTTAAAGATTCGCTTCGTGAATTGCTCTGCGATGATGAATTCATTAATAAGGTACTAGCCAAGGTCGAGGAAAAACTGGCGACCATCCAAAAAACTGTCGATAAACATACCGATTCGATAAGGATTCTTGAAGAGAAAATGGACAGATTTCAGCAGAATGAAAAGGTAAACAATATATGTGTTTACAACTTCCGGAAAATGAGGATCGAGAAACAAGGGAAACGTTCATCCAACTTTGCAAAGATGAAATGAACATTGAAATACCACAAGAAAACATCGTTTCATGCTACAGGATTGGAAAAGACAGAAGTAAACCACGGCCAGTGATAGTAAAATTTGAGCAATATGCAACGAAAAAATTGGTTCTGAAGAATGTTGGAAAACTGAAGGGAACCAAGGTGGGCATTGCGGAGGATTTGGTGAAGAATCGTCTATTTCTATACCGCTCGGCACAGGAAATGACCAACAGACAAAGTGTTTTCACCAGATACGGAGATGTTTATGTGAGGAAAGATGAGAAAGTACACAAGATAAGTGATATTGAATCTCTGACAAACTTGATTAAATGAGCTATGTTTGTGAATATTTTGATTGTTTTTAACTGTATTTCAATATTTAAAATAATTCGGGGTTTGATATGATTAATATAAAAAATGATGATAATGATAATAAATATGATTAATATAATAAATAATTCGGGGTGACATGATGGCACTGCCGATGTACCTAAAGAAGAATTTCTAATTTTTTGGAATTCAGTGGCGAGCTGGGGGAGTATGGTGGGCGGGACTCGAGGATTATTGATAATTTGGGGGAGGTACGTAAAATTTTTGAAGGTTCAGATAAATTGAACATTGTACATTTGAATATTCGTAGTCTCCAAAAAAATTTTGATGAACTATTAGTGTATTTGCATGCGATGAGTCTTGAAGATATAGATGTTTTGGTTTTGTCTGAAACTTTTCGTCTTGAGAATATAGATAGATTTCGACTACCTAACTTCGATATGTTTTATAACGATTCGAAGTTCAATAAAAATGATGGCTGTGTGATTTATGTCAGAAAGTTGTTTAATGCGTCTTCAAATGTGATTGAGTTAACTGAATTAAATGTTCTCAGATGTACTTTTATAGTGAGGGGTGAACGTTTTGGCATAACTGGTATTTATAGACCACCATCTACAAGGTTGGATGGTTTTCTACATGATGTGGAAAATATGTTGTTGGGTTTTGGTTTGAACAATTGCGAAATATTAGTGGGAGATTTGAATATAAATATATTGGATGAAACTGATCTCTCTGTTGCAAAGTACTTGAATATAATGGCAATGAGCGGATTTTTTCCCTGTATAAACAAACCTACAAGGGTAACCACTAATTCTTCTACATGTATCGATCACATTTTCGTGAAAAATGTAAACATTAAAAAAGAACAACTGGAATCGGCGGTGTTTCGTGGTGCGCTTACTGATCATTATTTCACTGTTTTGAGTGTCACTTTGCCGGGTAGCGTGGGCTCCATTCCTCATGATCAGATCAATGTCAGTAAAATAAACTATGATGATTTGAATAAAGATTTAGAAAATGATAGCTGGAATGAAATTTTTGAGAACAATATCGATGTTGAAGCGGCTTATACTTGTTTTATGGAAAAATTGAGGAAATATATTGATAAGAACACAGAGATCATTAGGATAACAAACAAAAACCGTAAGAGAAAACCATGGATTACTCAGGGTATTTTGAACTCAATAAAACACAGAGATGCTATTAAGAAAAGCCTTATTCATGACTCCTCAAATGATCCTACAGAAATCTCGGAATATAAACGTTTTAGGAACCTCTTAAATAAGGTAATTAGGTCAGCAAAAAACGAATATTATAAATGTAGAATTATTGAGTCTAAAGGTAATTATAAACAAATCTGGAATTTGATTAATGAAGCTACTAATTCACCAAAAAGAGAAACAGTTCAGAATTACAATTTAAAAATGAATAATTTGCATATCACAAATGAGAGAGAAGTGAGTAATGCGTTTAATGACTTCTTTATCAACATAGGAAAGGCAATACAATCGGATATAATTAAAAATTCAAACGTTCAGTATAGGAAAAAAGGAATTCTTAATTCGTTCTTTTTAAGCCCGGTTACACGAAATGAGTTGATCAAGCACATTGGCACGTTGAAGAATCATTCAGCCCCTTGGAAAGACAAAATTACGTCAAGAATGATTAAAAACATCCATATGAGCATTTTAAAACCACTGCTACATATAATAAATCTGTCCTTTGCTACCTCAACGGTTCCATCTGGGTGGAAGGCATCAATTGTCACTCCTGTTCTTAAATCAGGCAGTAAATGTGAGTTGAACAACTATCGACCAATATCTGTTATCTCTTGTTTTGCAAAAATTTTCGAAAAATGTCTGAAAGAGAAAATCACGGAATATTTGGGAAGCAATAACTTACTTTATAACAAACAGTTTGGTTTTAGAAATAACAGAAATACTGAGGATGCGATATTAGACCTTGTGAAGGAAATACATTCCAATTTAAGAAACAAGAAAAAGAGTCTTGCTATATTTATGGATCTATCTAAGGCTTTCGATACGGTCTCACATGAAATACTTTTCGAAAGACTTGAGGAAGTGGGAATTAGGGGTGAGCCACTGAATTTATTGATCAACTATTTATCAAACAGAAGTCAATGTGTCAAAATTAATGATATAATTAGTGAAACGCAGATTATAAAAACAGGTGTGCCTCAAGGTACAGTTCTGGGGCCCCTTCTTTTCCTCATCTACATAAATAACATAGGTAAAATCTTCGAGGAATGTAGTGTTATAGCATATGCTGATGACACAGCTCTATTGTTCTCTGGTAGTTCTTGGGTTGAGGTTTATGAGCTGGCGGAAAGGGGTGTTAAAGCTCTCTATTCCTGGTTGAGTGGTGGTCTCCTAGCATTGAATTTTACCAAGACCTTTTTTATGACCTTCAGTGCTACATTAGCTGGTCAACCAACACAAACTACAATAAAAATTCATAATCCCCTCTGTACACAAAGTATTTGTAATTGCCCTCAGATAGAGAGAGTAGATAAAATGAAGTATCTGGGTATATTTCTTGACCAAAATCTGAAATGGGATGAACACCTTGCCTTTCTGAATAGGAAAGTTAGAAATATTTTCTACAAGTTCTTCCAATTGCGCGAAATATTAAATAAGCAGATGCTCAAAATCGTGTACTACTCACTGGTCGAATCAAATTTTAGATATTGCATAGCTGTGTGGGGGGGAGCCTACAATAATGTATTCAGAATAGTTATGACCTGTCAAAATTTGATCTTAAAAATTATGTATAGAAAACCCTTCAACTACCATTCAACCGACCTTTATAAAAACTGTGATATACTTAAAGTTAGAAATTTATATGTACATGTTATAATAAATTATATAATTAAAGTAGGTCAAAGCCAAAACGAAAATAGATTTTATAACACGAGACATGCCGATCAAATCAACTTACCGGTGCCTTTGATGCGTTCTGATATATGTCAGAGATTTTTAACTTATTATGGACCTAAATTATTCAATGAACTTCCAAATGATATAAAGAATCAGTCTGACTCAGTGAGATTCAAGATAATAACCAGGGAATTCTTACTTCAAAACCAGGAATACTTCAACGATTTGTTTTGATTTTGGAGACTAATATGTCTTGTTTATGTATGGTTGTCCTCCTTGCCCACCGTGCTCGTTTCGCTCTGATCAGTTTTCTTTTTTTGCTATTGGGTGGTGATATTTTGGGGAATTTCGGTCGGCACACAAGATGTATATCTTAGGCTGAGTGAATCCCTTCAATATTGCAGAGCGGTATTATTAGTTATTTGTATTTATGAATTTCGATTATTATTGTTTTAGACTGCCTGTAATCAAAAATGTTCGATTTATGTAACTTGTAAACAATAAATTTGATTTGATTTGATTTGATTTGATTTGATTTGTTTTGTCAGAGATATTGAGGAACGAAAATTTTGAATTTTTTTTCTCGATATCTCAGACAAAACAAAACCCATCGAAATGAAATGTTGCGGCCATTTGCAGGAGGGTCATGATAAGCTTAATACAAAATTGTGTGACCATAGTGTGAACAGAACCATAGAAAATTCAATTGGAATATTGAGAAGAAGAATCTTTATATTTCCATAACAAGATATCCGATTCGGTTGAAATTTTTTTTGTGAATAGAGACTGATATACTGAATGTTCATGCAAAATTTAAAGAGGATCGCATCATCGGAACCATAAAATTTAATTATTTTTTCATTCATTGAGTCATAGAAAATACCTCATTTTAAATTATAATTTGAGCCAGAACAGGTTGTCCCAGAACAAGCTGTGGTGGTACAATTTGTAAGAAATTTTATGTACTTTCATTTTCTATGGAAAGGTTTCCTACGAAAAGTTGATAGTTTTCGAGTAATAAGTAACAAACTGACCAAGAATGAGATTTTTCATCTTTTTTCATATTTTTTTCTATGTTCCCTCACGAAATTTTGTTAGCAAACCTCAGATTCGTATTCAACACCCCAAAAAACATAAAAAATGGAAGATATCAAAACTACCCCAAAACCTTTCCGCTAGGGGTTCTTTTAAGCAGAAATATACTGTACTATATAGATAGATCCAAAATTGTTTTGAATAGGAATAGAAAAGTGGGGTTGGTCTTAAACGAAAGCTGGGTTCATGGTTAGCTGGACGGGTGAGGAGCGTTCATTCTGTATCACCAAAATCCACATTTTTTTCTCTGATGAAGCTCATTTTCAGCTCAACGGCTATGTAAACCAACAAAAATGCCAGTATCGGTCTTCAGAGAACCCCAGAAAGAAACATGAAAATCCATTGCGTGGTCTGAAGGTCACAGTTTGGTGTGCAATACACGCAAAAGGCATTATTGGCCGGTACTCTTTCGAAGACGGACGCGGCCTCACAGTAACAGTGGATTCTGATCGTTATGTGGACATATTGAACAATTTTTTTGAAACAGAACAAGGCTTTGATGGATACAATCGGGAAACTTGGTTTCAGCAAGATGTCACATTTCAAATCGGTATTTACCTGTTAAGCGGTCTACAGACGATCTACTTAGTTGAAGATTATGTTGTCAACTAGGTTGTAAACCAAATGAAAGTGAAAATAGCGGTTGTCAACCAAGTTGAAAACATCATTTCAGCGGTGGTTTCCGTCGAGTGAACTAGTCGGCTGATTAGGAGAAATTATCGAAACATGGAGAGAGATCTTTCGTTATATGTCATTATAAACGGTATATGCGACAATGTGGTGCAGCACAGTCCTTGAATGAGAGAATTTGGACCAAGGATTGGTACCACAGTCGGTCTCATTTTTCCCATTCCGGTTTAATGAAAGGAGTTTTCGAATTTTGAGCCGAAATTCGTCTCCAACGATAGGGTTCTGCTCCCTGATGACGAATCCCTGGGGCCGTCCGGCCATAAACACGATAACTTTCTAAGGAATTGTCCTTGAAACATGAGATTTTCAGGGTTAGTTTGGTTTCCAAATTCCACAATTAAGTTCGTTAATCAGCCAAATCATACAAGGTGTCCAATAAAATATGACCATTCCGAATTTTTGTTCCTTAAAATCTCAGACAAAACGAAACCAATTGGAATAAAATTTCTCGACCACATGCAAAATGCTCATAGTAAGCCTCATGCGAAATATTGAAAGGAAGAATCATTATATGTCATAACAAGATATTCAAGAATCGCATCATCTGAAGCATATAATTCAATTTTCTTTTAATTATTGATTTTTACATATTTCATTTTTTAATAATTTCCATAATATGAGTCTGATCATCCTGAGATTTTGCATTCATTTACTAAGCATGAATCTCAAGTATTATACAAAATTTTGAGGTAATAGCATTATTGCTCCACCAATGAATGTTCGCTCAAAGCATCTGCTCAAGGTTTTTTTTATATATCTCGGATTTTACTCTCCATAACTCAGGAAGATCTTTCACCCAATCAAAGAAATCTACACAAACTTGAATGTTTGGAATATTGCTCATATTTTCTAGTTAAATTACTACCTTTCCTCGAATATTTACGACGAATTTTGAATACGCTATGAGATGTTTACTCTACAAGGTAGAATTCCAACTGGTGTTGTCAACCTAGTTGATGACTACCATACAGACGCTCCAACTTAGTCGTCAACATCGGGCTCCGCCCACCAAATATCAAACCGATTTGATCTCGCATCAACTTAGTCTTCAACCTGGAATATCAACCACCAACCAGCCTACAGACGTTCAACTTGGTCGTCAACATGCCGTGTTTACAACTTAGTCTTCAACTAGGTTGATCGTCTGTAGGCCCCTTTATTCAGGTGCTTCTTCCTGAAAAATTGATTTCTCGGCGTGGAGACCTTCCATGGCCCCCAGAAGCTCGGACATGACACTTTGCGACTTTCACTTATGGGGATACCTCAAAAGTGTAGTTTATTGCAACAGTCCCCGCACTCCAATTGCGTTGAAGAAAAATATCCGTCAGGAAATTCAAGCCATCGGTCCAGAAACTTTGCGTCGTGTTTTCCTGAATTTGGGGGTTCGACTCGAAGAGTGTCGGCAGAAAAACGGTGGAGATTTTGACAACGTTTTAAGAAATGAATTACCAACGGGCTGAGCATTATTTGTAGAGAAAGAATTAAGGTTAACTTGATAGTTTTTGTTTTATTTCTCTTTTAAATCGAAAGTCCTTAGTTGACCACCCAGTATTTCAAAAAATGTCCCATTATAGAACATTTTTCAACAAATCTTACTTTTATTGACAATAAAGCATGAAAATCAACAAAAGCCTATATTGAGTGATAGAATAAACTTGTACGGTTGACAGTATTCTTCGAATAAACATTGTCATTTAGAAAATTGAATAATATTTTTTAGGAACGAGTACAAAACTACAAAAAGGTCGTTCTAGATAATTTCCATGCTGTGAAAGCACCATTACTGTTTTTGCAGATAAAGACAACAATAGAAAAGTGTGAAAAACATTAAACCTCAATTTTTCATCCTCCTGCTAATGAGAGATGAGTGCATTCACATGTAACCAAACCATAGACTTATAGAAGAATGGACAGGACGTGTGAGAGAGAATATTAACTTCAGACAAGAATAAAAAAATATCAGTGCGAAGCACAAAACTTATGTAATAAAACGTTGGATCGTAGATATCTACGCATCAGATATTTTTATGTTCTGTTATTTTTTCAACATTAAGATAGATATTATGGTTTAGTTTAGTCTATGCTTTACATTAATAATACTCCATCCTTCACAGTTTCTCTCTCTCTCTTATGTTGGGAGCACAAAACTTAGTGTGAAAGTCAAGCCCTGTCCATCCTTTTATATGTCTATGAACCAAACCCGGTATCTCCATATAAAATCTAATCAACTGCTATAGAAACGTCCCACAGAACATCAGTATAAAAATTACTCTAACTTTTCAGATTTTTTCAACACAGAATTTGATACGCGTTGGTTAGTTGATATATAATTGAAATATTGGAGATTTCAGTTCGAACCAACGCTTTTTGTTTTGTTTACAATAAATTAACCAAACGAACCAGATACTGTTGAGTGTTTCAATAAACGCGAATGTGAATGGTTCACAAAATTAGCGGAATAACCATTATCATTCAGAAAATTAAACTACAGTGGAACCTTATAACGAACGTCTTTACCTATAAGGAATTTTTTACAAGACATTGCACCTTGAATCCAAATTCTATGTTGAAAACACCCTCTAAAACGAAGTTCTCTCTATAACGAAATATTCAAAGTACATCACTCTTTGAATGGGTATTGGTGAGAAGGTATAAGGGTGGGTTTTTTCCGAAAGTTTTCCGGACGTACGAAGTAAGTCCAGATCTAAACTGAATCATTACGGCGGGCAGAGAGATCAGTTTTAAATAAACCCCTGGCTGTTTGTTTTCAATCTAACCATTACGCTAGTGTAATAGTTGTGCGAAAATATCCTAAAGGAAGTGCTTAAGTGTGAACTTAAATTTATCAGTGAAGTCGACCGCGACATTGCCGACTATACAGGGTGAGTCTTTGACTTGTACATATATTTTAACCGTATATTCCTGGGGTCGAAAGAAACACTTTTTTGCTCAACCATTTTTCCGATTCGGCCTAAATAAGAAGATATAGCCCTTTTTTGTTTTCAGAATGAGCTATGCCGCCACTGGTAAACTAACCACTGAATTTTTGCAAGTACGAGATATAGCATTCAAACCTTTGAAATAAGCTATTGTATCAAAGAAACGAGTAGATATTACATTCGAAATTTTCAAATAAGCTGCTGTATTAAAGAAAGAAATATAAACTCACTTTTTCAATACCCGTTGTATATTTTCTAATGCAATGATTGATTCATCCAAAATTTTGCTAGTGATGAAAAGCAGAATAATCTCTTCTTGATGTTTACTTCATTTTTGATTATATCGGATTAACTTTTAAACCACCGATTCTAGCTATAGCATTCATTTCCAATCTCTTGAAATCTTCCGTGCAAGAGTTTCCGAAATCAAAACAACAACTCAACCATAACACGCATGACATTTCACGTTCATAAACACCAGTTGGCAGTTGGGGCGATTGAATTTCAAGGGGTGTCTGCATGGTGAAAGTCACAGACGTGACACTAGATTCTTTGACATCGGTGTTCTGTGGTTAGTTTGTTTTTCAAAATCATACGACTTCATTATTAAGGTCATTTTAGTAGTAATAAATATGATGAATAAATGAGAAATGAACGTATTCTAACGTAATGTAAATTTGGATCAACGTATGTCAAAGCTCAACGAAACAAAATTGCAATAGGTACTTCGAAAATGGTGTGGAAATTTGCTTGAATAGATAAGGATTTACACTGAGGAAGTATAGAGGTGAGCTTATTCATTGTAACCCCATTTTTAAAGAAAATCCGCTAGTTCTCTTTCCATTCATCATTCCAGATAACAAATTCTCGAATTATTCTTAAAATTTGTCAAAGTGACCACATAGGGAAAATTGAATTCTGTGAATACTTTCGACAGAGTTGCATTCAGCTAAAGTACCCAATTTTTCGAATTTCTAAAATTTTTTTTATTTCAACATCGAATTACTCGGAATTTTGTAGTCGGAAAGATTAATCATATTCATGAAAAACTATGTTTCAAAAATCATTTCATTTGAAGGAATCGTTTGCGAGATATTACTGAAAATTTATGCTTTTCATGGAATTCAACAGCCTGTATCTTTTTAACCAGGCCGAATCGGAAAAAATGGTAGAGAAAAAAAGTGTTTCTTTTGACCTCAGGAATCTACGGTTAAAATATATGTACAAGTCAAAAACTCACCCTGTATAAACAAACTTTCTGTATAACGTTATTTCTTTATAACGATTTTTTTTGCTGATTCAGCGTTTTCGTTATAGGAAAGTTGCACTGTATATTTTCGAGGAACGAGCATGATTAAGTTTCCCTCAAAAATGTCCGCACAGTGAAAGCACCATTAGCATTTTCACAGATAAAGACATCAACAGAAAAGTGTGAAACGCATTCGACAAACATTAAACGTCAATTTTTCATCGTTAGCTCGTAATGAAAGATGAGTGCATCCACGTGTATCCAAACCCGGTATCGCCATATAAAATCTCATCAGCTTCCATGGAAACGTCCCACAGAACATCAGTATGAAAATTACTCTAACTATTCAGATTGTTTCAACACAGAATTTGATGCCCGTTGGTTAGTTGGTAAATGAGCCATCGTATGAATTCGTGGCTAACACATCTATTACCATTAACACTTCATTTGTGTTAACTCCAACTGGGAAAATATGAGTTAGGGGGTATAATATATTCAGAGACCGAACTGTATGCAGTAATGCATCTGAAAATGGATGATTAAGTGTACATCGACGATGAAAGTAGCATCTATTAGATGATCTATGGTTTCCCTGATTAAAGTAATTTTTCATTGTCCAGATTTCAATTCATTTAAACTAGGGTAAAAGTTATAGGGTTGACACCTTAAGGATACTTTAAGTAGGCGATTTCGGTTCCTTATTTTACTGTGACACTATGGTTATTATCACGGAACTATAGTTGAATGATGCTATTTTGGTATTAACTTCAAACTTTCAATAAATTTCGATTGAATATTCGAGGAGACACCAATTTCGTCGAAGTTACATACTTGATAGTCATTGACATACTTCGATAATAATTGACACCCAGTATGATAGTCATTGATATTGAGGGTGAAAACTTTTGAATAATAGACTCTGGATACGATTGTATAAACGTTTTCAGAAGTTTTCTCCATAACAATGAGTATCATAATGATATCCTGATAGACTATATTCTCATAATCTTAATTCATGTTGTATATTTAGAGTAATTGACATTTTCCGGGCAAAAAAATTAAATTAGTTGAGTACGGCGAAATAACATAACTCAAATTATAAGGAAATTAAAAAACTCAGAAAAACCCGATGATTTCAATGTGAGGTAATTTTAACTTCGTTAGCAATTCACGGATTTAATAGTTCGAATAGTTTATTTTCGATGAGAATGCGTTATTTTTGTTGAGCGAATATACGAGCTATTTTACCGGCACTTTATTTTCTACAATACGGTATTTCACTACAGTGTTGTAGAAAAATAACCACAATAATATTTAATGAGCTAAGCTTGAAGCACTCTACATCAGTGCTCAAATCTGCTCTGATCAAGAGTTTGTTTCAAAGATATTCGAAGCTTTTGCGGAGTTATCGTATTTGTCATAAAACAGCAGAATAAAACCCTTAACTGTCACCAAATTACAAATTGAAGTTTTCCTCAGAAGTACGAACAAGCGCACAGAGGCTTCTTTCTGAGTCAAGACAGGGGGTGTTTTTCTCATTAGTTCAATTCATTGAAAAAAATGAAATTCGAAAGAGTTACAGAAATTATACTACGTTTTCAGCTCGAAATTCGAAACTTACAGACAATTAGACAAGAATATAACACGCTCCCTACTTAGGAACAATCGACCAAAACTAATAATATTGACATTTTTTCCTGGATAAGATGAAAAAGTTTTAAAGAAAGCGTTCCCATGAACTGTCGTTTCAAAATTTTCAATGTCTTATTTGGAAAAAAAATCGGTCAACTTCTAACAGTTACCTATACAAGGCAGTAAAACATTCCGTTTCATATTTATCGAACAACTTATCTTGAATAATTAATCGGTTACTTCCAGTTGAAATAGATTTAGATTGATGGACTTGAGAATTCACGGATTTAATCTGATATCACCGTCTTGTATTGATAGCCATCTTGAAGTTGAATAAGAATTAGCATAAAAAGCGGAATATTACTGCTACAATACTACGAGGATTTATTAATAAGTCAAACGGGACCTTAGACAAAGATCATTCTGTATTTGCAGTTTTTTTATGTTTTGTTGAACTGTTCAAAAAACAATGGATGATGTCATAATTTGGGGTCATATGCTTCATTCTTAATTCGATTCTAAAGTTTGCACGTGATCTATAGACTTTCGACTTTAAACTTAGGGTTAATACTTAGTTTCTAAAAAACTTTTTAGGTTTACACACCCTCTTTGATTTTCTGGACGAATAATTTCCAGAAAAGGTACCTATTGGCCAAAAAAATACTGTGATTTTATACCGTTGGAGTATTTTCTTTGAGTTATGTGAAATGTCAGGTCTATAAAAACAATCCAAAATCGATTCCTCAACTAAAAGACGAAATTTTTCTTGTCATTAGTGAAATAGAGCCTGAACCGAGTCGAAATGTTTGGAAAATAAAAAAAGAATGGACGTCTTTGAAGCATTTGGCAGATATTATTTTCCGTACATAACTGTCATAACTGATACTTCAATTACCTATGAAAAGTTTTTGGAAATGAATGCAAATCAGTAGTTTTATTTTTTTAATACACTCAGTTTGGAACAAACTTTATGAAAGACAGAATTGTGCTTGAAATTATATATTCATTATGAAAAATCCAGACGAAAATGACAAAATCTCTCAGAAAAATCATCAAGTAGCAAATTTTGGCCGAAAAATTGAACAATAGAGAGAGAAAATAAACAAAATAGCAGAATAATATTTTAAAAGTAGTAGTAAATTTTCGGGCAAAAATTCAAGAGAAGCCTTGAGCGGGAGCTTTTGAGCGCTCTTTCTTTGGTAGAGCAATAAGACTCTTACCTCAAAATTTTATTTGGGATTTGAGATTGATACCGAATGTATAAATCGTCGGTTGAATGCAGAACTATACCAAGTCCGAAATTCATACTTTTCAGGAGACACGTTTTTTTGAATAGTTCAAAAGATGATTGAAAATATATAAAAATTCTTTCATTTTGAACTTCAACTTGAAGATCCTGATTGTTTTGTGATGGTCAAAATTTGCCCAAAAAGAAATTTCCGAGAAATTGGGACAAAATATAGCCTTGTACGTAGTTCTACATATCAGAACTATTTTATGTCCACTTTCAAATGGACTATGTCCTTATGGTATGGGTCAGAACTATGCTATGTCTACTTTCAACTAAACTATGTCCTTATGTCAGGGTCAGAACTATACTATGTCCACTTTCTCGCTAGATTGAACTATCACGTGAGTTTATATGAAATTAAAAAGTGGGGTAAAGATATAAGATGGACTTGCAATACTTCTGCATCAGATGGAGTGTAGTATTAAGCATCTCTTTCGGCCATAAACCGATTTTCTGGAAAAATGGACTTGGGATAGTTCTGCATTCAACTGACGAAATGCATAATCTCAGCACAATCGGAATTATCTTATGGAGATTATTCAAAAGAAGAAATATGCAAAAGAAGAATAATTACAAAAATTCAATTCTATGGTTCTGATTATGCAATCCCCTTGAAATTCCACATGAATATTCAGTATACCAGTCTTGATTTACAAAATGAATTTCACGTCAATTGGTTATTCTGGTGTAGAAATATAGAGATTCTTCTTTTTCAATACCTATTCCAATTGAATTTTTTACGGTTCTGTTGACACTATATGGCCACAAAATTTTGCATGAAAATTCAGAATAACAGTCTTCATTCACAAAGAAATTTACTTGAATTGGTTATCCTGTTATGGTAATATGAAGATTCTCCTTTTCAATATTCCAATTGAATTTTATACGGTTCTGTTGACACTATGGCCACGAGATAATGCATGAAAACTCAGTATAACAGTCTTCATTCACAAAAAAATTCACTTGAATGGGCTATCCTGTTATGGAAATATAAAGATTCTGCTTTCCAATATTCCAATTGTATTGCCTATGGTTCTGTTAACACTATGGCCACAAAATTTTTCATTAAGCTTATTATGAGCATCTTGAATTTTTGGTTTTGTCTGAAATATTGAGGAACAAAAATTTTGAAAGGCCATATTTCATGGAACACCTTGTACGATTTGGCTGGTTAAAAAACTTAACCGAGCCATTTGAGAACCGAACTAACCATGAAAATTTCAAATCTCTAGGACAATCCTTTCGAAAGTTGTTGTGCTAACGGACAGCCGGATGACCTAACGGACAGAATTGAATTTGACCACGAATTCGTCATCAGAAAGTAGAACCCTATCGAAAATAACAGACATTTGGGCAAAACGAGATATCTCTCATTTAAGGAGACTGAGCGCTAAAAAATCAGTATGTACAGGGTGGGCATATTTCGATGTTTTAGCACTACAACTTTTAAACCAGAGGAGATAGACAAAATCTGATACCCACTTCTCGATCTCTTTTTCTGAGAAACTAACGAGAGTAGTATTCATTTTTGGCTACCTTCTTTTGTTTTCGAGGAATAAGCGAAAATTGGAAAAGTGTCAATTATTTGCTCAGTTGCAGGAACGTCCATTAAAATTTAAAGGTCCATTAAACCCTTAATCCTCCATTAGTTCCTTGTAATAATGGAGGATTAAGAGTTTAGTGGACCTTTAAATTTTAATGGACGTTCCTGCAACTGACACAATCGAAAAAAATTCATATCTACGCTCATACTGATGATAGAGCTCTGAAATTAAAACATTATACAGGCACTTTTTCAAGGAAAATCCAGTGGCGTACTCGCCTTTTCTGCACCATTTCTAATTACGGAGCTATGACCCAAAGTTATGTTTTTTAAATGGAAATACTGTATTTTTGTGGCATTTTCTGAAAGCTTAATTTTTTCTGATTCCAAAAATATATAACATTGTATGGTTTGTATCAATATGAGTATAGAAAATGATCAAAAACCTATTTTCATCTGAGTCTCAATATACAGGGTTTTCCTTTTAAGTTGGCCCATTGGACGTTTTAGGAGAACTAGTTGATATATCGTTCTGAAATTTTTGGTGCAGCCCTGAGGGTAAAGGAACTCTTCGCCTAAAATATTTTCAAGTCCACAGTGTTGCCACGTCTATCTCAAACGTATATCTACTTTCTTATTTCAGATGGAACTACCTATATTTTCATTTATGTATCGATTCAATACCAATTTTGCAGTATTACCCACTAAAAAAAATTTCTCTGCTATGCACTGTTGCCAAGTTCCTGAAACTTTTGGCATTTGCATTGCCAGTTTGGAAATGCAATATCTCGATTATTTTTAATGCGAACGGAACCAAACTCAGCAGTCTCATGGTAAAGACTTCATGCATTCATGTGGTATATTCAGTATTTTGATACATCGTAAGGTTTTTCGAAGGTATTGCTGCGAAAATGTGAAACTCAAAATTGAAATATTTCGAGATTTTCAAATGGCAACCCCATATTTATTGTACAGCATTCGATTCGAAATAAAAAATGAATGGCAGTCTCTTCTTACACTAATTATTTATTTTGGTTTTCGAATGAGATGAAAAATACTGAAATTTTTCAGTATTTATAGTTCATGATCTATGGTTCTGTTTACGATGAAATGGTTCTATGATTATGGCTTGAATTGTTGAAGTAGATCCTATGGTTGAAATCATAAAAAGTATTCGATGATCATGGATGTCATAGAAAAAAGTTTACCCATATTCTTCAAACACGATTCGGGTTGTTTCACAATTCACGGGTAATGCCAAAAAATGATTGAAAGGACCTGTAAGACCTTCAACAATCGTTATTCACATTTAGCACGAATGATCGGAAAGAAATTCCAAAAATTGTTTAGACTTTCTGTAATGCTGACCCTATGTTCATGACCTCAACAATAGAATTCATTCCGATAATTCACTTTATAATCACACAGCTTTATGTCCATTGAATATGACTATAAAAACTGAAAATTTGCAGTATTTTTCATCTCATTTGAAAACTGTCAAACATAAATAATAAGTGAACATAAGGCCAGGATTACAGAAAGCCTAAACAATTTTCGGAATTTCTTTCAAGTCATTCTTGCTAAATGTGAATAACGATATTTAAAGGCATTTCCCGTGAATTGTGAAACAACCCGAATCGTGTTTGAATAATATCGGTAAACTTTTTTCTATGACATCCATGATTATCAAATACTTTTTATGATTTCAACCATAGAATCTACTTCAACAATTCACGCCATTTCATCGTAAACAGAACCATAGATCATGAACTATAAATACTGAAAAACTTCAGTATTTTTCATCTCATTCGAAAACTATCCAAAATGAATAATTATTGTAAAGGGAGACTGCCATTCATTTTTCATTTCGAATCGAATGCTGTAAAATAAATATGGGGTTGCCATTTGAAAATCTCGAAATATTTCAATTTTGAGTTTCACATTTTCGCTTCAATATCTTCGGAAAACCTTACAATGTATCAAAATACTGAATATACCACATGAATACATGGAGTCTTTACTATGAGACTGCTGAGTTTGGTTCCTTTCGCATAAAAAATAATCGAGATTATGCATTTCCAAGCTGGCAATGCAAATGCCAAAAGTTTCAGGAATTTGTGAATAACTTGGCAACAGTGCATAGCAGAGAAATTTTTTTAGTGGGTTATACTGCAAATTTGGTATGGAATCGATACATAAATGAAAATATAGGTTGTTCCATTTGAAATAAGAAAGTAGATATGCGTTTGAGATAGACGTGGCAACACTGTCGACTTGAAAATATTTTAGTCGAAGAGTTCCTTCATCCTCAAGGCTCCTCCTAAAATTTCAGAACGAAATATTCACCTAAAACGTCTAATAGGCCAACTTAAAAGGAAAACCCTGTATGTCAACATGTTTTATGGTTTCAACTGTTGATGAGCACAGAAAAATTTAGCATCGTATAATTACCACAATATCTTTTCAGTATTCTTTCCATTTCTATGCTCTTTACTCAATTTCTCCAAGATGAACTGCTGTGAAACTTGATCCCTCATTCTAAGTTATAACTAAGATGTCTAAAATAAGACATCTTAGTTATAACCTACTGACCTTTTATTGTAATCACTATTAGGTATTGAAAAATATTTTTCCTTCATTACTTTTCTGATTGAATTGATAACTTCGATCATATCTATTTATGCGTTATTTCATATGCGATTTGAAATAGACTACTAAGCACTTGTGCGTATTTATTCTGGAGTGCAATAAAAATATTCTCTTGCATCCATCTCATTATAACTAAGTATATCGATTGAAACGGAGGATCATGTGGATCTTTTTGTTATTTCCAAATCGATTTCAAGATATAAGTTTTTATGAAATATATCCATGTTCGAATTTTTTGGAGAAATTAGTTGAAAGCATAGAAATAATGAGATTGACGGAAGGAGACTGCTCTTGTTATAGGAAGCTCCATTTTTCTGTGCTCGTCAACCATAGAAAATATTGAGACTCAAATGAAAATAGGTTTTTGACCATTTTCTATACTCATATTGATACAAACCATACAATGTTATATATTTTTGAAATCAGAAAAAATTAAACTTTCAGAAAATGCCGCAAAATCTAGTATTTCCATTTAAAAAACATAACTTTGGGTCATAGCTCCGTAATTAGAAATAGTGCAAAAAGGCGAGTACGCCACTTGATTCTACATAAAAAAAGTGCCTGTATAATGTTTTAATTTCAGAGCTCTATCATCAGTATTAGCGGAGATATGAATTTTTTTCGATATTGCCACAATTTTCGCTTATTCCTCCAAAAAACAAAAGAAGGTAGCCAAAAATGAATACTACTCTCGTTAGTTTCTCAGAAAAAGAGATCGAGAAGTGGGTATCAGATTTTGTCTATCTCCTCTGGTTTAAAAGTTGTAGTGCTAAAACATCGAAATATGCCCACCCTGTACTTTGTAATTCAATCCCTTATAATATCCATAGTTTATTCAACGCTAGATTGAATACAAACATTTCTCCCATAACGATATGATCCATAATAAATAAAAAAACAATGGAAATAATACACCTATATATCCTCGTACAATTGAAGATAATGCTTTGATACTTTATTGAGGACAAAGCTTTTGTTCTTTATCAATTAGAAAATTGAACAGCGCACAGGTGATTATAATACCAATGTTAATAATTTTTAATCGCAGAAAAATGTGTAATCAAGCATAATCGGCAAGAGTCATGCAGGCAAATTGAAGACCACGTGGGATTTACGGTAAATTGATGAAGAAGAGTAGTATATAAAGCTCAGAGTGCGGGTTCAACGTCTAGTTTAATAAACGGCTCTAGCGCAAACATGAATAAAGTGGTTAGGTTAGGTTTTGTGGCGGTGGTCATATGTACGGCTACGGCATACGATTTCGAAAATGCTGTTTTCAGTGAGTATTTTTCATTGAAACTTTCGATGTATATTTAGGCTCAAAATAATCGTTCCTGGTTATACCAACAGAGGTCAAATTATGGCAGGAAATTTTTCCAACTCATGAATATTTTGAAAGTAGATACATATATCGATAATTATATTATTATTTTTCATTCATAAATCAATAATATTATTCATCATTTGAATCATTTTATTCGTGATAAGGGAACAGGTACCTAATCCCACACAAATTTATTGTCGAAAAATTTAGGAAAAGCCTTGAGCAGGGGCTTTGGAGCGCTCGTTCTTTGGTAGAGCAATAAGAGTATTACCTCAGAATTTTTGGTGGGATTCGAGATTGATACTGAATAAATGCAGAACTCAGCACAATTCTATAGTTCTGATAATGTGATGCTCCTGAAATTTTGCACGAACATTCAGTTTATCAGTCTCGATTCAAAAACAAATTTCATTTGAATCGGTTATCCAGTTATGGAAATATAGAGATTCGTCTTTCAATATTCCAATTGAATTTTCTATGGTTCTGTTGACACTATGACCACGAAATTTTGCATAAAAATTCAGTATAACAGTCTTCATCCACAAGAAAAAAATCACTTGTAATAATAATTTATTAACCTTCAAGTATAAAACAATTACAAGGTACGTCAGAACAAATTGAATCAGATATCCTGCTATGGAAAATAAAAAGAGATTCTTCTTTTCAATATTCCAGTAGAATTTTTATGGTTCTGTTTACCCTATGGCCACAAAATTTTGCAGGAGGCTTATTATGAGCATCTTGCGTATGGACGCAACATTTCATTCCGATGGGTTTCGTTTCGTCTAAGGTATTAGGTACATAAATTTTGAATGGCCATTTTTTCATGGAACATCCTGTGCTGACTGGTTAACGAACTTAACCGAGTCATTTGGAAACCGAACTCACTCTGAAAAGTTAAAGTCTCTAGGACAATCCTTTCGAGAGTTATTATGCTAACGGCCTGCCGGACGGCCCCGCGGAATTGAATTCACGAATTCGTCACCAGGGAGTAAAACCCTATGGTTTGTGACTATTTTCGGCTCGAAATTTGAAAAATACAGACATTTAGGCGAGAACGAGCGCTCAAAAAGATCGTTTTGCTGCTGTTTGATTCAGATTCTTCTATTGAACTCTAATCAATGTTGAAAATTTTGAGAATTATATTCCGATCATTCAAAGACCGTACTTTTCTTTTGCACAGTAGTTCGGTAAAAAACAACCACTTTTCTTTTCAAACCTTCACAAATCTCCACCAATCAAGACTTGAGAAAAAGAATTTTTCAAAAACTAGTTTATAACGATTGAAAAATTTCCAAGAAAGCTGTGCTCCCTACGATGAATGGTTCCGGAGATATTCAGAGGAAACGTTTTCTTTTCAATTTGAACACTGTGTATTTTAAAACTGTTCATTTCAGGGGATTAGTTAAAAAACTCTTTTATTCATATTTTTGGATAGCATCATGACAGTTGTCGAATTTATCCACTAACACCTCGTTGAATCATATCAATAAGAGCAAATTTTAACAGCACTGTCAATATCTTCGAAATTTTTGAATTGACAGTGAAGGGAAGTCAACAAATCATTTATGTCCAGTTCTATCTGGTGTTTAATATCTTGATGCAGAAGAAAACAATCTCATGTTAATTCATATGCCTTCGGTGTTATTCGCGAAATGGTGCTTGCTTGACATTTCTGTTAATAAACCCTCAATTATTCATTATTATTTATTCTATTTTGAAATGGTCTAGAATCATTCTAAAAAAAAACAGAATAATAAGAAATGTTTTCAGCTCTTAAAAAAAACATTTCGCATAAAATCTCATTATCTGATGTACAAGTATGTTCACCTTGAGGGATTTATAGAATCATTTATGTAGATATATTGATTTTGCTCAATAAACTGTATAAAATATTTCAAATATTCATGCCATTACAGTGTCCGAAATTGA
Organism: Propylea japonica; assembly: GCA_013421045.1. Classification (NCBI taxonomy): domain Eukaryota; kingdom Metazoa; phylum Arthropoda; class Insecta; order Coleoptera; family Coccinellidae; genus Propylea; species Propylea japonica. The sequence goes on along the minus strand of CM024240.1, from coordinate 64,679,428 downwards.
ACATTAATGGTCCATTTTAATGCTCAATTTTTGCAATTTTGATGTGCAATTCTCATGGCAACCGTTCACAAAGTATTCAGATGCACTACGAGAAATGTCAAAACTTTTCTGGAACATACATGGAAATTTTATTATGTCAAATGTAAGACTTGTGCAAAATGAGAATGTATTCCAATCAAGAATTGAGATCGTCTTAAAAATCTTGTAATCACCCCGGTTATTAATGGAGCTACTAATGGTCTCGAACTATTAACGCTCCGCTCACACGTTAAAATATCTTGACCATTAGTCGCTGTCTTCAATAACCTAGTTGATTAAATTTTCGTAAGAAAAAGATTCTCACTAAAATAAATTTTTTCCAGATGAATATTTAGCGGACGAAATAGATTACTACAACAACTTTGACATTCCTATTCCATCAACATTCAGGTTCAAGAGAGACGAAGAGGCTGTCAATTCTGACAAATGCAGATTCAGGCGAAAAAGACTATGCTGTGCCGAGACCTCCATGGAAGAAATCCACGAAAAAGAAAAAGAAATAAAAAGGGAATGTTTCAAACAGACCCTTGGTAAAGACAAAGAACAAAGAGGCATGGATCCATTCAGATGTGAAAATATTGAAAAACATAAGAAGGACATGATTGTGAGTAAAGAATCAAAGTCTTTTTTTATCGATAAATACGGAAGGTTATCAATTGAAATCAGTTTAATTTTTAAGTGATTATTAATTTGCTTACCAAATAACCATTTTTGTTGTTCTCTAATGTTAATATCATCGGGTAAAACACCGAATTTTTATCACATACAATATGAAGTAGAATTATAAAAATAGATGTTTCTAAATTGGAAATATGAAATGAAGAGAAAAGTCCTCTGATATAAAACTGCAAATTTTTGGTTTTTAAGATCCAGAGTTTGAAGTTAAAGTTAATTTCTTTTTCAATTTCTAGGAAAATATTAGAACAATTCACTCGAAATCTTCAGGAAAATTTGAACTGTCTTTCAAATCCAGTTTATCAGCTGCCTGAATCCATTATTTGTTAGTTTTTATCATAAATTGAACACTTGTTTTAATGTGTAATGGGGTCCTAAATTCGTTGTCTAGTGAGAGGATCTCAGAAACCCGATGAGCTAGAACAAAATATAATGAGAAAAAATGGTAACTTCAATGAATTATTCTGAAAAAAGTGCCTTTATAATGTTTTAGTTCCATGTTTATAACTCCAGTTAAAGAAGTTATGAAAACTTTTCATTTGACGCCATTTTCCAATTTTCTCTAATAGCTCGAAAACGGTTGGACCTAGAAGGTTTTTGGTTCTCACCAAATGAGTTCTCTCAAAAACGAAGCCCAAAAAATCCGGATTCTGAGATCCCCTCACTAGACAACGAATTTAGGACACCCGACACATGGAATCACGTTTACTCTTCAAAACACTCAAATTTGATCTGGTAAAACTAACAATAAATTTATTCACCACAGCTCACTAACTGTCTTTTGTAATATTATGGATTTTATGGGAAATTTTCATCTATCTCTAATGAAACGTTTTCCGGGGCAATCGTGTGATTTTCGAATTATTCAAAAATTATTGTACCTCTTTTTATATCCAGAATATTGCAAAATGTGGAAATATATATACATTCTGCAGAAAAATTATTTATGCATATAAAAAAATAAGATTTCCAATGTTTTGATATGTGCCGATACAACTCTTTCCTCTTGTACTTCAGATTATTTCAACGATTTTCATAATGAGATAACCACATTGTATATTTATAATTTTCATGTTTCATTGAAACTCTCTCAACAAAATTTATAACTGAAAAAACAAAAATTTCCTCAATTCAATTCGATTTGCTACCTATGGCATGAGACCTTGAAAAAAAAGGTTCATTTGAACCTTTTTTTTCGAATTAATTTCAAAACAGAGTGAATTCATTTAACCACTTTTCTAAGAAACAAACATACTAAATTGAGATTACAAAATTCAACTAAAGTTTTGGTGGGTTCTATCAGTACAAAAAAACTAAAATTATTAAGCCAAACTGACTTGGTGAAGGTCAGTTCTAGAACGAGTGTCAATGTAAATGCGTAGTTCGAGTGAGCGTCCGAACAAGCAGATAACTGCTTCCAATTTTCAAGACATGGCCCCCCTCAGTCAATTTGCCCCAAATACTTTGAGACATTAAAAATAGACAAATAATTAATTCCCAATTTTTTTTCCAGTGCGTCATGCAGTGTGTTGGACAAAAGAACGACGTTGTAAGTATTTAGTCAAGGTTTCTGTTGAATGCCATAATTGCAAATAGGTCGCTTCCTGCAATAAAATACTAAGAGCGTTTACATTATTATTCTTGTTTCTCCAGAAGTGCCTAATATGAGTAATTATCTCGGTCTTCAAAACAGGATCTGGCTGTAGTTTTAATTACTTTTGCTGATGATATTAATTTATTTGTTCCTGTTAATTTGTGGTATCTTGAAGTGGAGCAATTTCTGGAATTATGCAAGGAATTCCCCCTCATATCTTTCGTACTGAGTGCATATGTACTCAGACATAACAATGCTTTTTCTAAAATTGAAAATCATTATTGACATTTCTATTTTTTTTATCAATAATGAAATTGTTTTTATACAACTGTATCTCGATGTGAAAAAACCTTGAACCTTCCTTAGAAATATCTGGAATATTATTGTTGTGACTGTTGACTGAAAGTCGGATGCTTTCTTCAAATAATTTCAAAACTTACTATGATAATTTTCTATGGCGATGATATTATTGATTTACATCTTTGAATAGATTTCTCTTGTAATCATCATACACGAGTCAAAAGTCTTTCCACTTTTTTTTCCTATCGAAAGAACTACAATATTTTTTCAAAATCTTGAAGACGAAGAGTGTGTTGATCTGGTAATACAAAATTAAATTGGTATCACCACAGATTTTTAAATTATTATTTATAATACTCTCAGAAAAAAATATTGAATCGTAAACCAACAAACGTTGGAAAACTTTCGAATTTTTGCTCCCCCGAAAATTTTGATTCGGTCTGTCCCTGCATGTGAGCATACAAATATGTAATTGTCCAAAATCTACCTTGAAAATTTCAAGGTATAGTTATAGCGACCAAAAATCTATCGCACAGACAAAATGTTTTTTCTTTACTTTTTAAAAGCACGTTCCTCACGAAATTCTGCAGCAAAAAATTCAAAATATTTACATATGATTCGGAATTTTCGGGAAAAAAATCAAAAATGTCAAATGTCAATACTCGAAACTACTTGACTGATTTAGCAGGTTTATCAAACTCAATCGCGGCATTCAAAATCCGAACCAACTCTTAAAACTTCTATTCTTCAACAGTGAGTCCAGCCGAGTCATTTGGTAATACTCTTGCTCCAAAATTCGAAAACGCAGACATTTGGGCGAAATGATAGTACGTTGTTCCTATAGAAACAAGCGCTAAAAACTAAAGGATTTTCCAATAAGAGATGTTATTTTGAATAGCCCGCTATTTCGGTAGATGTCACGTTTGAATCTGTCATTTTTGGACATTTGACAAGTAGAAACTACGCCATTAAAATAATGAAACCATACACGCTTCAAGACCGCATTGAACTCATTCAAATCCACTATAAATATGTAGAAAATTTGACAGAGACGGTTCGTAAAATTCGAACATTTTTGAGTCGTTGTGAAGCACCTTGTCGGACCGCAATAAAGAAATTTGTGGAAAAATAAGAGCTGTTGGGACAAGTTAGTGATGTAAAGAATAAAACCCGTGCACTTCGTGCAATAACAGCCGAGAATGTTGCTGCTGTAGCCGAAAGTATTGAAGAAAACCCAGGTTTGTCCATTCCTCGTCGTTCTTTGGAATTAAGCATTTCACAAACGTCATTAAACCGTTTTTTGCATGAAGATTTGGGTTAATCTTATGAAGTTCAGGTCACACAAGAACACAAGCCAGCCGATCATCTACAACGTCGTGTCTTTGCTGATTGGGTCATTGAAATGAATGAAAATGATCCAAATCGTGTTATCTCTCGAAAAGGAGATCACAATTGGCTAACGAGATCTTGTGATTTAACACCTTGCGACTTCTTCCTTTGGGGCCACGTGAAAGAGAAGGTCACGTCAATAGCCAAGCGTCGATTCAAGACCTCGGAGGTGGAATTCGTTAGGCTATCGAGGGCATAGGGTAGCCACTTTGCGATTTGGTTATGGAAAATTTCATTCAAAGGATATGGTCCTGAAAGCGTGGTCATGGTGCTCATTTGCCTGATGTTATTTTCCACTATTAACGGCATAGCTTCCTCTTTTCAATGAAATAAACATCCGATCATTTATATTCAAAAATGGCATTTTTCTTTGAATATCAAAATAACACCTCTCATTGAAAAACCCTTTATTGAATTTTTTGAGGAATAATTTCAATACACAATGGCCTAATAATCATAATATCTTTCAGTTAGACGGTAAGGGTGACGTAAAAGACGCCGCATTTGCACACTTCGTCAAACAGAGTTTCACCAAGGACCCCTGGTTCGCAGAACTACAAGATAAAGTTATTGAAACCTGCATCAACGAAGCTAAGAACGCTACAAGCAATCGAGACCCTGAGGATAAGTCCACTTGCAATCCTGCTGGTATAAAACTTGCACACTGTCTGTTCGTTCAAACCCAGCTCAGTTGTCCTGAAAGTGAAATTAAGGATGCGAAACTTTGCACCAAGTTGAAGGAGAGAATAAAGGCGAAGATGACTGATAGTGTACCACCCCCACCACCATTTTTACACGAAGAGTGAAGACAAACCTTGACAATTTGATTTAATTTCATCGTATATTTAATATTATTTTTATTATTTATTTTTCCAGTTTTTGTATTCTGCATTTAAATGCTGAATAAATAAGTATGAGTTTTCGAAGTATTGGTTGTCGAATTATTTCTCACAGCAAAAGAAAAGTTCTCACTATGAAAAACAGATGAATTTAAATAAAATCTCAAGAAAGTTTCTTAGTAGATGACCTCCACAAAGGAAAGTATTATGATCCTTGAATCTTGTGGATATTTCACTCAATCAAAGCAGATCTTTTAAGACTTTAAAATGACAAATCAAATGAAATAAGCAAGTTTCTCTGCCTACTTTATATGTATAACATAGAAACCTGTGAAACTGAAATATTGAAGGCTGGTTTCGCCCAACAAGATATCATTAACAGATTTACCACAGAATTAGACAATATATAACGTTTTCATTTGTATATTCACGCACAAATAGGCTAAAAACTATGGTGAATTCGGTTCCTTATTTTACTGTAACACCATGGTTATTATTATAGAACTATAGTTAGTAGTAATTGACACCCAATATGATAGTCATTGACAGAATTTCATCTCACTTTTGCATCAATTTTGGTTATGATATCATCCTGCTTCATCTCATTATTACATTTTGATTATATGGGTCATTGAGACATTCATATTAAAAATAATAGAGAAATGAGAAGTTTAGACAATTTTATTCCATATAAACAAAGAAATAACAAAAAGTATTCGTGATCTTCACTTATACAGGGTTTTCCTTTTAAGTTGGCCTATTAGATGTTTTAGGAGAACTAGTGAATATTTCGTTCTGAAATTTTAGGTGCAGCCCTGAGGGTGAAGGAACTCTTCGCCTAAAATATTTTCAAGTCGACAGTGTTGCCACGTCTATCTCAAACGCATATTATTACTCCGTTCACGAAAGGTTGAGCACATAGTAGGCGTTTCTTTATTTATCTGAAGTTGGCAGTATTTGCTGTCATAACGTAAAATAAATTCAATGTTGTCTAATGTACCCGGCCTCGTCCGACGAGCTTGCGAGTTATCAGACAACTCTATGCAATATTGACAACATTGCGTATCAATCTGACAAGAAAATAAACATCATAACCTAAAATTTTAATATACACAGTGGAATATGTCAAATTATCATGGCCAACCGATGGCTCAACCTTTCGTGAACGGACTATACTTTCTTATTTCAAATGGAACTACCTATATTTTCATTTATGTATCGATTCAATATCAAATTTGTAGTATAATCCACTAAAAAAATTTCTCTGCTATGCACTGTTGCCAAGTTATTCACAAATTCCTGAAAAATTTCATATTTGCATTGCCAGTTTGGAAATGCAATATCTCGATTATTTTTTATGCGAACGGAACCAACTTCTGCAGTCTCATAGTAAAGTCTCCATGCATTCATGTGGTATATTCAGTATTTTGATACATCGTCAAGTTTTTCGAAGATATTGCTCCGAAAATGTTAAACTCAAAATTGAATTATTTCGAGATTTTCAAATGGCAACCCCATATTTATTTTACAGCATTCGATTCGAAATAAAAAATGAATGGCAGTCTCCTTTTACACAAACAATTTATTTTGGATAGTTTTCGAATGAGATGAAAAATACTGAAATTTATCAGTATTTATAAGTTCATGATCTATGGTCCTGTTTGCGATGAAATGATTCAATGCGTATGGCTTGAATTGTTGTAGTAGATTCTATGGTTAAAATCCTAAAAAGTATTCGATGATCATGGATGTCATGGAAAAAAGTTTACCCATATTATTCAAACACGATTCGGTTTGTTTCACTATTCACACTATTCACCCTGTATACTGATGTAATAAACTATTGGTGCTATTAGTCTCTTGGAGAACTTCCCATAGTTTCATGACAGGAATACTATCAGGTGCTTTTTGTAAATCTACAAACATCAGATGCGTTGCCCTATTTCTTTCTGACCTTTTCTCAATAATTTATTTCAGACAGAAGACATTATCGGTACAGGATGTACCAGCGCGAAAGCCACATTGTTCCTCCTCTTCTTGAAATTTAAGAATAACAATCAAAAACTTCAAGTGACCTATGGTACAGGTACAGGAGAAATTATATCACCTTGTATTAATAGAACAATCTCGCTTAAAGTGAACCATTAGTTATTCCTATTACCTGGGAAACAAGATACATAGTAAAGCGCAACAACAAAGACCTTCGCGAAGGAAAGACGACATCAATCAAAGTAGGAAAACTTACTGTTAAATCATCGTTGTACGTAGACTGTCAAAGCCTAATCCACTAACGAGATCGAGGCATAAAGGACGAGCAAATGCAGTATGGCCTTTGTTTGCCAGTCTCGCCAATTTAAATTCAAGGGGTTGTTCGACCAAAACTGCAGAGATCAAAGCAAGAGGTAACTTTAATTTTTCATGATAATTTTTGAGTATGTTCCGCTTCTCTAACTCTGCCGGACAAGTCATATACATAGCTTCGTTTGATGTCCGTAGGATGTTAATTGAGCAGCAATGCGTAATAATTTGGGAAAATAAGATAGTTCGGCTTGTAAACATATACCCTGTTTATGTTAGCCTTCATGCCGATCGAAGAGGAATCATATCTGATATTTGGTTTATCATGTCCGAGATATTACAGGGTTGTTATTCTGGGGTATACATATAACTAGGGACTCAGTTATTTCGGTTGTATAAATCTTGTTTTAATGAACCGATGAAATAGGTAAACTTTGGGTAGAAATATAGTAGGGTGAGAGGTTCAGTTGTTGATACCTTGATAGTGATGGACACTGTGCACATATATACCGATATTATAAACTATTGGTGCTAACTAAGGTATTTTCATCTGTCTTTACCTATACCGATGTAATGAACTATTGCTGCTATCTAAGTTTTTTCCATCTGTCTCTCTACCTATTTGAGAATGTTTTATTTCTATTCAAGTCAAGTTCAATTTCTTCAGGTAATCATCCTAATAACATTATCATTAGATATTTATCGTGAGATTTTGCAGTAGTGCCCATAAGTATACAGGGTGTCCGGGGAATAACTGTACATACTCATACCAGAGATAGAGTTGGACTAGCTGATTACGAATTCACTATAAAAAATTAATTTCTGGATTTCCCTAGAAATCTACAGGGTGATTTTCGAACTTCATGGAAATACTTACATCATCATAGAATCCAAACTGATTGACGGATATTATTGAAACTTGGGAGATTATTGGCACATGCTAAGGTCGAGTCAGAAAGATATCAATGATTTCATCATTCCAGGGCCGGACTCATTAATCTTCATTTAAAGTGTTCAGGGTTAAAAAAACACTTTGTATTTCGAATTACAAATAATCGATTCGTTTTTCAGAAAGAAGCTAAATTATGCTTCAATTTGTGATATCGCTTAAAGTTGTCACATCAACAGTTATTTTTTTATGAATATTTGAATTTGGATAAAGTTGGAAAAATTGAATTTATTTACCTGAACAGGACTTAGCCATCTTGTAGAGGTCGAAAAAAATTATAAATTTTCTTTAAAAAGTCACTTAAGGTGAGAAAGATTATAATAATTCGTTGATATACTGGGTGGCCACCCCAGACGCGGATCTCATTGCGATGGGGTAAATGAAGGTATATTTCGAAAAAAAAAATTGGTGATTTGTATAAGGAATACATAAGCATATTTCAAAATATTTCGTATTTATACCGGGTGTTCATTGGAAGAAGTGTCACTTTGGTCTATATCTTTGTTGTCGAACACCCGGTATACATACGAATTATTTTGAAATATACTTATGTATACCCTATACAAATCACCAATTTTGTTTCGAAAAATACCTTCATTTACTCCATCGCAATGAGATCCGCGTCTGGGGTGGCCACCCAGTATATCAACAAATTTTTATGATCTTTCTCACCTTCAGCGACTTTTTAAAGAAAATTTATATTTTTTTTTTTCGACCTCTACAAGACGGCTAAGTCCTGTTCAGGTAAATAAATTCAATTTTTCGAACTTTATCCAAATTCAAAAATTCATAAAAAAATAACTGTTGGTGTGACAACTTTGAGCGATATCACAAATTGAAGCATAATTTAGCTTCTTTCTGAAAAACGAATCGATTATTTGTAATTCGAAATACAAAGTGTTTTTTCAACCCTGAACACTTTAAATGAAGATTAATGAGTCCGGCCCTGGAATGATGAAATCATTGATATCTTTTTGACTCGACCTCAGCATGTGCCAATAATCTCCCAAGTTTCAATAATATCCGTCAATCAGTTTGGATTTTATGATGATGTAAGTATTTCCATGAAGTTCGAAAAACACCCTGTAGTTTTCTAGGGAAATCCAGAAATTAATTTTTTATAGTCAATTTGTAATCAGCTAGTCCAACTCTATCTCTGGTATGAGTATGTACAGTTATTCCCCGGACACCCTGTATATGTTTGGGTTTACTTAAAGATAGCTACTGCACATAATTGCGTATATTTTACGATTTTTTCAAGTTTCATATTCGTTAGAAGTTTTCTATTGTTTAGAAGGTTCTAAGAAATATTTAATGGATGTAAGTAAACCTTTCAATGATTAATACGAGTATATTGAGTTTCAACCATATGTCAATAACTGTGTCAATAATATTACATCGAACAGTGATTGACATAGGCTTTAACCTCATTATATAAATCATTGTAGGGTTTACTTACATCAATTAAATATTCCTCGAAACTTTCCAAGCAAAAAAAACTTCAACGAATATAAAACAAAACAAAATCTGAAAATATGCGCAATTATGTGTAGTCGCTATCCTTAAGTAAACATAAACACCTATTGCCACTAATGCAAAAACTCGCGCCAAATATCATTTTCAGAAAAAGAATTCAAAATAAACAATTGCCTAGTTTCAACTGACTGTATTGGAAAAAAAATGTACTACGCAAGTTTGGCATATTTTGTTAAAAGTTGGCGCATTTTGTAAGGATTCCAAAATGGTATAATACTTGTTAAACTGTAGCTGCCGTAGTTCGAATTTATTTTCGATTGCCTTTGAATGCACTTTTTCGTTAACTGCTTCCCAGTAATAGAGTCCAATGGGTTCAAGTCCGGTGAATAGGCCAGCCACCAGATTGGACCAGAAAGTCCGATCCATCTTCCGGGAAAGAATGTTACCAGAAAAAAAATTTCCAGAGAAAATAATTTTTCCAAAAAAAATTTTTCCGGAGAAATTTCTCTGGAAATTTTTTTTCTGGTAACATTCTCTCCCGGAAGATGGATCGGACTTTCTGGTCCAATCTGGTGGTCGGTCTGTTCACCGGACTTGAATCCATTGGACTTTTTTACTGGGAAGCAGTTTAAGAAAAAGTGTATTCAAAGGCAGTCGAAAATAAATTTGAACTACGGCAGCTACAGTTTAACAAGTATTATACCATTTTGGAATCCTTACTAAATGCGCCAACTTTTAACAAAACATGCCAAACTTGCGTTGTACATTTTTTTTCCAATACAGTCAGTTGAAACTAGGCAATTGTTTATTTTGAATTCTTTTTCTGAAAAGCAAGCCCTTTTTTTATGAAACCTAGAGCAGCTGGTATCGAAATTTTGATTACAGTTTAGACAAGCATTATTCAAGGTTACACAGCAAAGAAAAAAGTTGGAAAAAGTTGATATTTGTGGCAACAGGAGCGAAAAGACTGTCACAGGGGGTTCCGGGTTGACGTCAAGTAATGGGACACCCTGTATAGAAAGGAAGCAGCTGGTATGGTATGGACATGTGTAAAGAATGGCAGAGAAAAGATTACTAATGGAAGTAATAAGATGGATTTCACCGAAAAAAAGGGGGAGACCAAAAACGACATGGTTTAGTGGAATGAGAAAGTCAATGAGTGAGAGAGGAATGGATGATGAAGACTGCAACAAAAAGACACTGGCAATTGGGCATAGGATAATGTCCTAGGATGTTTTAAACCGAATAAAAACATATATAAATTTAATTTAACATTTAGAGCTAAAATATTATTTTCTCTTCATAAAATTTATGATTTTCCATATTGAGAACCTGAAAGTATGTTGATATGAAATTCAGTTGAATTTATTTCAACGATATCCGTCGTCAGAAAGCTATCAGTAACTTATCAGCAAGAGGTAAAACTGTCCTCAAACTTTATATTTCCAGAAATGCTACTTCAAGTAATCAGTACAAAGGCGAAAATACTTCTCGTAGTTGGTTTCGTACTCACCAAATTATTTCGAACTGAAATATTTATTTCGATATTAAGAAAACGGAGCTGCATAATTTCAGACCACTCTGAGAAACTTTCCCAAGATAAATTGGAACTTGAAGAATCTGCCATTGTGAGGAGGAATCAACGAAAATATTATGCACATCGAGCTTTATATCAAGGAGCGAATTTCGCTTTGAACAACAGTTGAAAGACCGGACATGACAGTTGAGAAATGTCGACAACTGAGTTTTAGTTCTTATTACTTCTTCAGATATTCGTATTTTGATATTCTGAGTTAATGAATGTTGATACAGTCTTGGATATCTCTTTAGCATTGCTGTGGAACTTGTGGGTGGAATGGTAATGAGAAAGTTTTCCGGGAAATAACTGTTCCTCTGGCATTGATTTTTCAGTAAATGCGCTGACTTCAGGTTCAAAATTCTTAATGCAAGTACATCAGTCTAGTATTTGGACTAGATAAATACAGACAGGGATTGGAATTATCAGAACGAACATCATCGAATTATAAGATAAAGAAAAAATGACAAACAAAAAAATTCTTTGCCTTTAAGGAGGCTAACCTAACAAATTTTTGAAACATAAATAAATTGAAAATAGTAATCATCGAAAAGAATACAATCTTCAATTTATAGGCTCACAGAACCTTCTTCATGCGGACCGGGATGATTTATTCAAGATGTTGTCAATGAGGGAAGAGACAGACCGGTTTCGGCCTCATTAGGCCTCGTCAGTGTCCCATATCCCTCAGAGACGGAAAAAACCTCTACATTTAAGACTACTTGTAAGACTCTATCGAGTAGTATCTTACAGATGGTGACATCTAGTAGTGAGTAGTGTCAAATGAGAAGTTCAATCATCACAGAAGAGGAAGTAATCAGTGCTTTCAGCATGCGATCTGTGATGATTGAACTTCTCATTTGACACTACTCACTACTAGATGTCACCATCTGTAAGATACTACTCGATAGAGTCTACAAGTAGTCTTAAATGTAGAGGTTTTTTCCGTCTCTGAGGGATATGGGACACTGACGAGGCCTAATGAGGCCGAAACCGGTCTGTCTCTTCCCTCATTGACAACATCTTGAATAAATCATCCCGGTCCGCATGAAGAAGGTTTCTGTGAGCCTATAAATTGAAGATTGTATTCATTTCGATGATTACTATTTTCAATTTATCTATGTTTCAAAAATCATCCAATTAGGCTTCTTGCAAATAAAGAGTTTTCCAATAAGAGGTGTTATTTTGATACTCAAAGAAAAAGGCCATTTTTCAATATAAATGATCGGATATCGATTGAAATATATTCTGGGAGGATTCTGCATTTCTCAGAAACTCTATATAGACTGAGAGCTGGCTACGGAGGGGTAAGGGTCACTAGGTGCAAGGGTAATTTTATCGTTCACAGGTTCGATTGTTACCGACATAGCGTAAGGCGGGCAGCCAGAAGGCACACTGGAAGAATAACGGAAGGGTAGGGGGTTAAACATGCAATTTTTTTACGAAAAAAAAGTCATAAGGTGCAAAGATGGCAATTTGTAGAATAAGAGAAAGTGGTATGAGTAAGCAGGAAAAAACATTGCCAGAAGGCTGAGTGGAAGAAAAACGCGAAGGGAGGGGGTTAAACATGCATATTTTTTTCGAAAAAAAAGTCATAAGGTGCAAAGATGGCAATTTGTAGGATAATAGGAGGTAGTATGAGTAAGTAGAAAAAAACATTGCCAGAAGGCTAAGTGGAAGAGTAACGCGAAGGGAGGGGGTTGAACATGCAATTTGTACGAAAAAAAATCATGAGGTGCAAAGATGGCAATTTGTAGAATAATAGGGGGTAGTATGGGTGAGTCAGAAAAAACATTGCCAGAAGACCAAGTGGAAGAATAACGCGGGGAGGGGGTTAAACATGCAATTTTTTTACGAAAAAAAAGTCATAAGGTGCAAAGATGGCAATTTGTACCATAAGAGAAGGTAGTATGAGTAAGCAGGAAAAAACATTGCCAGAAGGCTGAGTGGAAGAATAACGCGAAGGGAGGGGGTTTAAACATGCATATTTTTTCGAAAAAAAGTCATAAGGTGCAAAGATGGCAATTTGTAGAATAATCGAAGGTAGTATGAGTAACAGGAAAAAACATTGCCAGAAGGCTGAGTGGAAGAATAACGCGAAGGGAGGGGGTTAAACATGCATATTTTTTTCGAAAAAAAAGTCATAAGGTGCAAAAGATGGCAATTTGTAGGATAATAGGAGGTAGTATGAGTAAGTAGAAAAAAACATTGCCAGAAGGCTAAGTGGAAGAAACGCGAAGGGAGGGGGGTTGAACATGCAATTTTTTGTACGAAAAAAAAATCATGAGGTGCAAAGATGGCAATTTGTAGAATAATAGGGGGAAGGTAGTATGGGTGAGTCAGAAAAAAACATTGCCAGAAGCAAAGTGGAAAGAATACGCGAGGGGAGGGGGTAAACATATTTTTTTACGAAAAAAAAAAGTCGAAGGCAATTTGAGGGGGGTTAAACATGCATATTTTTTTTCGAAAAAAAAGTCATAAGGTGCAAAGATGGCAATTTGTAGAATAATCGAAGGTAGTAGTAAGCAGGAAAAAACATTGCCAGAAGGCTGAGTGGAAGAATAACGCGAAGGGAGGGGGTTAAACATGCATATTTTTCTCGAAAAAAAATCATAAGGTGCAAAGATAGCAATTTGTAGAATAATAGGGGGTAGTATGAGAAAGCAGGAAAAAAATATTGCCAGGAGGCTAAGTGGAAGAATAACGCGAAGGCAGGGGGTTAAACAAGCAACTTTTTAACGAAAAAAAGGCATAAGATGCAAAGCTGACAATTTGTAGAATGATCGAAGGTAGTATGAGTAAGTTGGAAAAAAAAATCAAAAAGGCTAAATGGAAGTATAACGAGAGGCATTTATCCAAAGGACCAAAGGTGACATGAAATATCTCAAAATATGTAAACTAAGTGCCAGATTCTTTCAATAAAATGAAAGATCGAGAAGGCACCGATGCTCTTTGTATCGCTGATATCTTTGTCATGCTTCCACTTAGCCTTCTGACAATTTTCTTCCTTCTCCTACTTGTACTATCTCCGTTTATTACACAAATCGTCCATTTTGCACTTTGTGACAATATTTTCAAGAGAAAGATGCTGGTTTAATTCCTTTCTACTTACTTATACTATCTCCGATTAGAATAATCGGAGATAATTTTGTAGATTCAAAATGCCATCTTTCCAACTTATGACTTCTTTTCGAAAAAATAGATGCATGTTCAACCCCCTTCCTTCACGTTATTCTTCCACTTAGCCTTCTGAGAATGTTTTTCCTACTTACTCATACTACCCCCTTTTATTTTACGAATAGCCAGCTTTGCACCACACGCCTTTTTTTCGTTAAAAAGTTGCTTATTTAACCCCCTCCCTTCGCGTTATTCTTCCACTCAGCCTTCTGGCAATGTTTTTTCCTGCTTACTCAAACTACCTTCGATTATTCTACAAATTGCCATCTTTGCACCTTATGACTTTTTTTTCGAAAAAAATATGCATGTTTAACCCCCTCCCTTCGCGTTGTTCTTCCACTCAGCCTTCTGGCAATGTTTTTTCCTGCTTACTCATACCACCTTCTCTTATTCTACAAATTGCCATCTTTGCACCTTATGACTTTTTTTTCGTAAAAAAATTGCATGTTTAACCCCCTACCCTTCCGTTATTCTTCCAGTGTGCCTTCTGGCTGCCCGCCTTACGCTATGTCGGTAACAATCGAACCTGTGAATGATAAAATTACCCTTGCACCTAGTGACCCTTACCCCTCCGTAGCCAGCTCTTAGACTAATAGATTTTCGCAGGAGCACTTCACCTTAATCAAACATTTTTTAATTATTTATGTTTCAAAGACTGGGAGTGAAAACCTATAAAGTTTCTAAGAAATAAATGATCGGATGTTTATTTCATTATGAAGAAAAAGCTGTGCCGTTAAAAGTGGAAAATAACATCTGGCAAATGACCACCATGACCACGCTTACAGGATCATATCCTTCTAATGAAATTTTTCATAACCCAATTGCAAAGTGGCTGCCTTATGTACTCGATAGCCTCACGAATTCCATCTTTGAGGTCTTGAATCGACGCGACGTTGGGCTACTGGCATAGACCTTCTCTTTCACGTGGCCCCAAAGGAAGGAATCGCAAGGTGTTGAATCACAAAATCTCGGTGGCCAATTGTGATCACCTCTTCGAGAGATGACACGGTTCGGAAAGTTGTCTCGCAAAAGATTAATGCTTTCGTTGCTTATGTGGCATGGGCACCGTCTTCTTGAAAGTAAACTTTGTTCAGATTCAATAATTCCGAAGATCGACGAGGAATGGACAAACCTGGGTTTCCTCCAACACTTTCGGCTACAGCAACAATACTCTCGGCTGTTCTTGAGCGACGTGTACGGGTTTTATTCCTCACATCATTAACTTGTCTCAACAGTTCGAATTTTTCCACCAATTTCTTTATTGCGGTTCGACAAGATGCTTCACGACTACCCAAAAATGTTCGAGTTTTACGAACCGTCTCTGCCAAAATTTTACCACTTTTATGGTGAATTTTAACTAACCATTTCAATGCGTTCTTGAAGCGTGTATCGTTCCATTTCTATTAATGGCCTAGTTTCTACTTGTCAAATGTCTAAAAATGACAACATCTAACGAGACATCTACCGAAATAGCGGGCTATTCAAAATAATAGAGGAAAGTCGCTCAATTTTGGATACTTTTTTTTATTGGTACTTTTTAGCTAGAGTTTTTAATGTTTTGATTTTTTTTCTGCCTCAAATATGTCATAACCTCAATGATAACATATCAAACAAAATGAACTATGTATCTCCCACCGAAATGATATGAAAATGAGATTAACTGAAAAATGCCAATTTTCGTCGTTGCAAAAATGGGTTCCTAATATTGGATACCTAGTGTTTTTGCAGAAGAGAATTTTCAAAAAACAGTCCTTTCTTAGGCATTTTGAATAAAAAAATATATAATTTAACACCGAGTTACAAATTTTGGATATCCAATTATGGGCTACCTTCCCTTTCTAAAATTAGGCAACTTTCATATTTTAGGTTCTGTGGTCAAACTAAAAAAGATCCTTGACATAAATGTTTCAGTCAAATGATTCAAGTCATTGTAGAGGAATTCAAGTTATTCTATACCAAATTTCAATATTTTACATCCACTACTTATCTATTTTTCATAGTTTACAGTTGAAGCAATAAAACACTAGGTATCACATTCAAAGGTTAAATTTTAAATTTCAATCTAGCGATGACAGATTGGACTTCATAGTTTACAGGGGATGAATTTAAATCAAAAACAAATAGTTTTCTGCATTCAATACCAGAAAACTCCTTGTAGAATTCGGGGTGATGCAGTATCCAAAATTGAGCAACTGTCCAAAATAAGGCGACTTTCATTTACCTCTTATTGGAAAACCCTTTAAGATGAACATTAATAAACTAGTGGATCGAATAACTAAATATTGTTACTCGAACATGTGAAAAACAGTACTGATTATAGAAAAAAGTAATTGAAAGAGCTTGCGGTGTTACTTCCAAAACAAATCCATTCGATAATGCAAGCTGAGAAGGTCGAATCAATCTTTTGTACAAACAAATCAAACCTTTCAGACACTGCAGTACAAATTCAAATACTAAACTCCAGGAAATTGTTTTCTGATAACTGGAATATTTGATGAGATTTCAATTCTGATTAATTTTCATTGAAATGGAAGGGACTCGGTATAGATACATAAGCGATTATAAGAGCAGCCGAGCAGATAGGAAACTAATGGATGCTTTTCCCTCCCTTATCATTTCCGAATCAATTTCCAGTCCCGTTTATGAACAGTAATTGCTTCGACACTAGTCCTCTGTATATGAATTAGTTACAATATTGAGTTGGTGTACAAGTGCCGAAATTACGATTTAACAGGTTCTCATTGTACAGGGCGGTTTAAATCTAAGTGGCAGAAACATTAATTTCATTTGTTGATGTAAAATTATTGATGATAGAACATTTATTGAAATACACTCACCGGAAAAATAATCGATCCAATCAAAATATCGATAATTTGGAAGATTCAAAATATACTACTTCAAGTCCGATTTGAATGATTTTTTTTCAACTGTGGGTATCTTCATCCTTAATGAATCATCAGTTCTGAATTTCAAAATAACTCGGCGTACGTCATTTTATACAGGGTGAAACAAAATCTGTTTTTTACCCTAGCTTCAGAACCACCCCTGGTGTGCTCCAGTTGTTCACCAAGTGATTTCTTATTGCATCATTGAGATACATTTTCTCTCGACAATTCAATCTTTGACTCTTATAACAAGAGCCCAATTTTTGTGAAAGATACGGAGTTTCAGTAAAACATTAAATTTCGCTAAGGCTACAAAAAGTACTTCAACAAATCAAACCTAAAATTCTGACCTGATGAAATAAACGGAGAACTAAGTCCGAAACATAACGTGTTTTCCGCCCAGACTGGAAAACAGGTGCATTTTTTCTCGGCATGTCCTCATTAAGGTTTCGAATCAGTTAAAGCATTACTGAGCTGCTGCAAATTTTTAGGAGTTAGTACGCGAGATCGAATTTTCCTCCCAAGAGCATCCAAACATGCCCAATTGGATTTAAATCTGGGCTTAGAGCAGGCCAGTTGAATTCTTGGATATCAACCTCTGCTAAATACTCTCTTTCCTGTCAATCCTAGCCACATGCGGTTGATGCCGTCGGGCATTAGCACGAAATCGTCTCTAATGAACTGCTCTTGTTTTATGTTTTCACTCAGCTTTCAGTTTATTTTCATTATATTCGGATTTAAGGTTAAATCTGTAAAAGTACTTTCATAGCCATAGCGAAATTGTGTGGAGTGTAATGTTGCTCTGAAAACCCCACATGTTTAACAAAAATTGGGCTATTGTTATGAATGGAAAATTAAATTGTCAAGGGACGATGTGTTTTGATGATGAAATGAGAAATCACAGGGTGGAACAAGTGGAACACACCAGGGGTAGTTCTAAACTTAGGGTAAAAAGACAGTGTGGTTTTACCCTACATGAAATGACGTGCGCCGAGTTTTCTTGAAATTCAGAACTGACGATTAATTGAGGATGAACATACCTATAATTAAAAAAAGCAGTACTCTTCTTAGTGGGGGGAAAAACTTCAGAGTAGGGGTTTATCTTGTTACAATCGACTATCTAACAAAAGAATTGGATGAACGTAAAAATTGCTACAAGGATTATGCCTCAAAGTTCTTCTTTTTGTGAAAATTGCAATCGATTAGTTCTGAAGAATTATGAGTATTGGTTACTGATCTCATCTCTAGTTTTCCTGACAATTTAGATGAAAAACTTCACGATGAATGTTTGCACTTCAAATCCTACCTAGCTCAGTTAGAACAACCTCCAAAAACTCCAAAAAAAAGAGTACCCTCATTAAAAGTGATAAATGCATATTGCAAGTGTTTCCTTATATCGATATTACAATTAGAATGTTAGAATAACGAACTCTTCAGCAGAGAGTTAGTTTTCAGCATTGAAGCGAATTTTATCGTATTTGCGATCTAGCATGTCTCAAAAACGTTTGAATTCTCTGGCCGTTTTGTACATTGAAGCTGTTGTTGTCAAAAAAATTGAACTTCGAAGTAGTGTTTCAACAATTTGCGGAAAAAAAGGCAAGAAGAAAACCATCATTAGTTTGATGAAAACTGTAATTTTTTACTATGAAATATACACTCTGAAACATTGGATTGTTTTATTTCAAAATAGAAAATTGTTTTTATCAACTTCAGCGAAAACCGCGTATTTAAAAATTTCAAATTTTCTTAATTCTCTTTATTCAGAGGGGCTGCAAATTGTTTTTGGGCTAGGGGAGGAAAATAGGTTAATCTAGACGTGTCGAGACACCTGGTATCTCTGTAGAGTAGTGAGCCAGAGCGAAATGAAACAAGATGAAAAATTTCCCATTCGATCAGTACAAGATTTTTTCAGCGATATTTCTCCATTATAAGTTCATCGAGTTCTCGGATGGCACACACCAGCGAAAGGGCAAGCCGTTGGCGTATTTCCTGCCTTATGGATTATTTCTTCGATACGTATACGGTGTCCATAATTCATTGAAATGACAGCGTGTTGTTCATTTCCCGAGATATCTACGGACGAGGAAATAATGTGTTGGAAACAAATCACTCGAAACCTATGGATTTCCTATGTTTGTCGTTAGGATGTGTCAGAGGTGATTTGTATCAGTTTGTTTTTAAGATTTAATGATATATGTTTCAGTAGCTACACGGTGGATTCTGGAGTTTCTGTGTTTTCAATTTCGGTTTGCCGTTTTGAATGGAACTGAAGTTTTTTGAAACGTGTAACTTGGAGTACACTTCACATTCAATGTTGAATATAATTTTTCCTGAATTTCAGAGAAATGTTCTTATAATAACAGAGAACATTGAAATATTCATGGATTTTTTTTAAGTAGGAAATAATGATGACTGTGTCGTTGATCCTGATGCTCACTTGATGATAAGTAGGAGAATTATAACCGTTTCATGGCATTTTAGGAAAATTACTCGGGTTAACTCGATCGCTAACCTTCGCGTTCGTTTACCTAACCCGAACATCCAACCCATGTTCGGAAAGTACGGTGCTATTTACTCGAAATTTTTTTGACAGTTCCAAAAACCAATCAAATCTTATGATTTTTTATCACATGGAACAATTAACCCAATCATGTCAACATTACATCGAAAATTGCATTCAATGCAGTTATCAATCACCATGACAGCACAGTCTCACAACATAATTCCGAACAAAATTGAAAATGTCACGTTTTGGCAATGTTAAAAGTATAAATGCGCTTATCAAGGAAAACATTCCAGAAATACTTCCTATAGCCACAAATATATTTGGGGAATATTTATGGAATTTTGCTGCGAACGAGCATACGAATTGAATGAACACAGAAGCTTAGAAGAATTGGCGTTGATACTCAAAGATTGGGAGGTCAATATGAGAAAAAAAGACGGGACAGAATTCAAAGAAGCAACGGTGAAAACTATGTGGAATGTTTCGAGCAAACTCCTACAAGAAAAGTATTATAAGGACTACAACATTATGATTGACCCGTTCCAAAGTATAATATTTAAACCAGCCCGAGATGCCCGCGATGCAATCCGAAAAAAATTGCAAGCAAACCCATGTGAACGTAAATCCAGTTCAGTTTCGTTAAATTTGTCTGAAGTTAACAACATAATAATGCTATGGGATGAAAATACTCCTGAAGGCCTTATGAGTAAATTTTACCATATTGCTGCAATCGAATTAGCGTGGAGAGGAGGAGAGGCAGTTGCTTGCCTGATGGAATTTTTTCAAGTCGAAAAAAATAACGATGGTTCTCCAACAAATCGCATTGAATACAATCCATTATTTAGTAAAACGTGCCAAGGTGGTTCTAAAAGTTGCACAAGTAGTAAATGGTTGGTTTCCAATAGTAAGAGAGAAAGCTGTCCTGTACGTCTTTTTCATAAACTTACCATCAGAACGAGGTGAAAATATTACCTCGCCACGACTATTCTTAAAACCAAATAGACATTGGAAAAATCAAAATGACAAATGGTACGATAATGTACCTGTTGGAAGAAATACCATAAATGGATGGACTAAATCTGCTGCCGAAGCAATTGGCTTGAACATAAAGGACAAAAAGATCACGAATCATTCCAATAGATCAACTGCTGTTAGCCAATTGGCAAAAAGTGGTGTGGAAGAACAGCAATTGCTGAAAATTACTGGTCATAGCAATCAAAATTCCATTAAACCATACCTGAACCTCGATCAAGAACACCACAACAAGATCATAAATATTATGCGTGGTAATAGTTCTAATGTAGAGAACAGCAACGAATCTAATGTTACGTTAAATTTTAGTAATTGCACTTTCACTAATTGTACTTTTAATAAATAAATGTTTTGTTGTGCTGAGTTATACAGTTTTTTGTCAAAAAATTTTCTTCCGAATATCCCTCGGACATTGACAAATGCCTCATAATTTTATGATAAATATCTCAAGCTCATTCCTTGGTAACAGCCCTCAGCCTTCGGCTTCGGGCTGTTACCAAGTAATGAGCTTTCGATTGTCATAAAATTATCTCGTCTATTATCAATGTCCTAGGGATATTACTACTGATAACTGACTCAGGTTGATCTATCGTAACCCTACACGAGAGCAGGGTCATAGAGTCACCGCATGCGCACTGCAGTTTAATTTTGTATTTGAAAAAGGCGGTAATGAGACTTTTAATCTTCTCTCATTAATTTAATATATTTTATTCCTTACAATTATAGAAATAGAAGAGAATTTGGCCTTTACAGATGGCCTTCCAGTTGCAGAGATCGGATGAAATCCAATATTTGTGAAAGCTTCAACGAGACTAGTTCCTCACTCTTACAAGTTTCTCGCCGAAGGCATTCTATCCTTAGGCTCGCAATGCCATAGTATTCCGTGACAAGGTGCATAAGGGGATCTTCCTCCTTCCCACAGAACCTACACTCGTCAGTGTCCGATAATCCCCTACTCAACAGGTACTTCCTGGGGCGATAGTGTCCTGTAAAATAGCCACGGAGGAGGTGTAATTGTTTTTCACTAAGATCCAGATATCTTTTAGATCTTGCTGTTTCAAAGTCCGAAGGATCCATCCCTGGGAGATTCCGCCAGAGTTCTTCCCTCTCGGCTTTCTCCTTCTCCAGAAACTCCTTATAGGTATATTTACCTATACCACTGAAGAGTTCTGGGCCAATGAGTGACATTCGTGCACCCTCTTTGGCTAGTGTATTGGCCTATTCGTTTTCTTCGATTCCCGAATGGCCGGGAACCCAGATTAAAAAGATCTTTTATTCTTGCCTACCTCATTGAGTTTGTTGTGGCTCTCCCAGATCAGTTGTGAGTCGATGACGTAGGAGCTCGGTGCTTTAATAACAGCTTGACTATCTGAGCGTATGGCTATATCGCACTTCTGTTTCTTTCTAGATTTATATCTAGACATCTAGAGCCTAGCGACAGTGCACACTTGGTACTTCGCCTGTATATCCCGGCGCCATTTCCTGTAGAGGTTCTGGGACCATCTGTATATCATTTTACGGTATTTTCTGTGAGGTTATAGCTGAAGGTATGAGGCAGTGTACAGCTAGCAGTGAAAGAACAATAACACTGAATACGATCGAGGCCCACCCTGTATCCTACGCAGTCTACCCCGTGATCAAAAAGATAAAAACCACGAACCGAAACCAACCCGATGAACCAACAAGACCTCGAAGGGCTGCGGTAAACGTGATTATGCAAACAGAATGAAACATGGCGGAATTTCATTGTGAATCAAGTGTGAAAATTGAGGAAGATCCAACGTTTCGTGATCACTTCCGATGCGGCACAAAAGTCGATTGGGTTAAGTTTGGGCCGGGTTAAGTAGCGCTCAATCATATCTGGAAAAATCCCGAATTTTAAGATCATTCGAGCGAAAAATAGCGGGGTAAGTTCGGCGGAGATACGTGATAGAACGCTTCGTTAAACATCGCCGTCAAATACAAACATTCTCGGGTTAACCTACACGTTCCGAATTTCCGATAAGCCGGGGAAATTTGTCCCCATTCATTAAAACGGACGAATTATTCGAACGGTCGATGTCGTTCTGATTGGCTGGGCGAAGTTTCAGATTGTGGTGATAATTTTGGAATTCTCTGTGAAGAATATGACGAGAAGTTAGTCTAGTTTAATTTGAAAGTGGAAAGTTATTTGGGTTGGAGATAAGGCGCACTCTTTGATTGAATCATTTTTTATGCACTAATTATGATTATTATAGGCGTTTTCGGAAACTTACTCAGGGTTACTAACCTCGAGGGTATGGTCCGAAGGTGACACAATAGACCTTGAGGTTGCACGTAACGTTATTATTTTGAGTTTACCATAAAATGTAGTTTTTCCAAATTTCCTAAATCTTTGCTCGTTAATAATTAGTTAGTAAACTTATTTAAATTGTTCATTTTTTAAATTTCCTCATTATTGAAATTCTTCACTTCATATACTACCTTTTTCACGAATTGTTTTCCATTAGAAAACGGTTTGTTTATTATTCAAAATTGCGAGGTTAGTGGTTGTTGTCATTTTGGGTAGTTCAAAAGCAGTGGTTGGAATTATTTGGCCTCAGTAAAGTACTTAGGAAATCACGGAAGAATTATAGAAATGGATTTACAGAAGCCCTTCTCTGGTGTAAACTGCGTAGATTACCAGTACCGTAATGATTCCTTTATATTATTTTGGTTTTGATGTGTTTTTCTTTTCTTCGCTGTGACAACTGATAGACTCTGTGAACCTTGAATAACCGGAAATTTCTATGCGACTGTCAAAGTCGACATTTTGGGTAATACGGAAATCTTGTTGAAAGTTTAGACATTTTTCGAAGATAAATTTTGAATCTACACCATAGACAAACTAAAAAGTTCTCCGTTTAGTTAGTCTATGATCTACACCATTTCCAAGTGTATTTCAGAAAGCGTCAATTGTATTTCAGAATAGTCAATTGTATTTCAGATTAGTCAATTGTATTTCAGAAAGCGTCAATTGTATTTCAGAAAGTATCAATTGTATTTCAGATTATATCATAATTATGTATTTCAGAAACCGTCATATTTAATTCAGAAAGTAGGAATATCAGTAATATCACTTTAATTTCCAAATATCACAGTTATCTCGATTTCAGTGTGGTCTCGGGACTGAGGGGGATAAACCGTATTAAAAATGAACATTTCTGCTATATGTAAATGTGTGTTCTTATAAATTGAATTTGAATGACCATTTTCGAAATAGGTACAATTAATGATTTCGGAGATACAATTGACGCTTTCTGAAATTCAATTGACGCTTTCTGAAATACAGTTGACTGATCTGAAATACAATTGATGCTTTCTGAAATACAATTGACTAATCTGAACTACAGTTGATGATTTCTGAAATACAATTGACTAATCTGCAATACAATTGACGTTTTCTGAAATACAATTGACGTTTTCTAAAATACACTTGGAAATGGTGTAGATTCATCCTCGTTGTGAGGGATTTTAACTTCGAGTGTCACTATTCCCTGAGAAGTATTTTGGGATATTTTGGGAAATACGTTTTATACGTGATCATAAACTTTTCCACAGGGAATTCGTTAGGTATGCATACATTTTCTATCTGGAACCAGTAGCCTGACCATTTTCTTTTATTAGGTTGTTGTGTAGCGAATATTATATTTGAAGGAAATTTTCGACTGAATTGGAGGTTGAACCTATCTCCCTCGAACAACAGAGGTAACTAAGGTAACTAAAATATCCTTAATAGCTTATGAACTGTTTCTTATAGTATTTTGTTAGGGTCCACGTACCTGGGTGCAGGTTATTCACGTGCCTGAGTTCCACGTACCTGGGGTATCTACGTACGAGTACGAGTTGAGTACAGTTTTCCACGTATATGTCAGTTTCCATGTACCTGCCAGTTATCTACGTAGTTAGCAGCTTCCACATACCTGGATTATCTACGTACCTGTCAATACAGGTTTCCACGTAGCTGAGTTATCTAAGTACCTGAGTTATCTACGTACCTGGCGTTATACGTTCAACTTACCATCTGGAGTAGTTTGTGAAGGTAACCAGTTCATAGCACTGGCTTTAACATTGTAAATTATTGGCCTTTTATTTTGGTAATTTGTGATATTATTCTGTAAGGTAATTTTATATATTATTGTGAGCAATTATAGTGAGGTGCACTTAAGTTGCGTTAGGTACCAACAGAAGTGCTCGTGTATCCCTTCAGGATTTTATTATAGGATAGTTGATCGCTATTCCCTTCAGGAACCATTGTTTAGATTAAAGTAGTTATTGACAATCTAAACCAGAACGTTAAGCTGAATGTAAGCTGATTAAGTGAGTTTATTTTGTTAGCTGAGATTATTCGTCCTTATCTGATTTAGTGTGTTTTTGTAAGTTTTTCTTCTGACTACCCCTTGGGGGAAAATATTTATCCGTATTGTATCAACCACTGCACATATATTTTTTTTTGTTTTAGTAATAAATAATTGTGACTTGAATTTTGATGAATTCTTGTTAACTGTTACTCTGGTGGAGGAGTAAGCAGTTCATTTACCTTGAGTAGGCAGGCAGTACTCTACCTGGCGCCCATTACATTCCATCAGATATAACTCACTTCCTTCTTCACTGAGTGTAGCCGCGAGCCTTTCATTGCCTTGAGACCGGCTTTCCCCAAAGTCTACGTTTCACGCAGTGAATTGTAACTCCTTTTAACAAAGAGAGAGAGAATTTTGTCGTGCAGTTGACCGGTGCTATAATGGAAATGTTCACGTGATTCGTAGCTCTCTAAATAAACGAGCGACTGGAATATTTTAGTTTGGTCTCTCTTTTATCATTGGTAGTGGCTCAATCGACCAGGTGTGTTAGGGAACCTGCAGTACTCGCATCGATTATTACGCGCAGCCTGAAGCATTTACTGAATGCGTCGGACTGCCCGTGTTGGTCGAATTGAGAAAGAAAACCATATTATTTGATCATTGCTCCATCCATCGCGTCTAACTAATGCTAAACATATGCCAAGTATAGCACTGTCCAACTGCACGGCAAAATACTCTCTCTAATGCATTTTTTTCTAGTATGGATTTCCAAATCTGTATAACCTACAGTTCGTTCAGTTCCAGTCTTGATGAGTCTCAGAAACTAAAGTTTTTCATTGTAGAGGTATCTTCTTCCTTGGTGATTTCCTCGTCCAGGCACTGTCTTCATTGGACAACGATGGCCAGACATTCTGTTACGAGATGTTTCGCAGATTTCCCTCCTTCTCCACAAAATCTGTTTCATCAGTTAGGTACAGCTGAAAATTAAATTATAATTATTAGCAGAGAACTGGGATCTCGGTAACTGCGAACATGTAGGATGTTTTCAATGGCATTGATAAAACTAACAAATTCCTTAGGAGCTTTGACAGTTTCCTCTTGGGTGTCCTTGACTGGTTTCCTCATATTAATTTTTTTTAGCCCAGCCAGCTCAGGACACTAGCATACCATTTGTTCAGCTGTTTCTGCTTCTGATCCACAAAGCCTGCGAATATCATCTGCTGACATTTCCAAACGATATAAATGATATTTTAACCGATTATGTCCCGTCAGTAGTGTCACCATAATCCAAAGCTCAGCTCGTGATAGCTTCAGAAGTTGCCCTGAATAAAACCAGGAGTGTTTCTCCAGGTCTAAAGCGCCCAAAAGCTTTAACTTCAAGTCAAGGTTTCTTCAACTGGTACACCAGGTTCTCAAACATTGTGGCAATATCATGAATTTCTACATTAATTTATTGGAAACCCCTAATACTATTTTTTCTTGACAGAGGAAACAAAAATGAAATTTTAGAGAATGAGGAAAGCCAGTGAAGATTGCACATTGAATCATTCAACACATGTTTCAGGAACTGAAACAGATGACAATAATAAAATAAATGCTGTACAAGAAAAACGTGCAATATTACTTGCGAACACAGTTGCCTTAGGTAGCATCTTGTTAGCCGAGGTCCTGTAGATACTGAAGTGTGTATATTCTGTGATGATGTGTAGCAAACTTTCTCAGAAACAGGTAACTGAATGAATTGATCATCAGCCAATGTTTCTGGAGATATTTAAATTCAAATAACCATCTTCATCATTTCGTATCAGCTTCACAAACGAGGTTGCAATATACTGAAAGCTTCACAATATCCTCCTGGTCATTTATAACCATATTCACTTGCTCAACCGAAATTCTTTACACCCCTTTTGTCCTCCAGCACAAAAAGCCTTGGCTTGGCTTGATCCGCCACTGAATACCCCTTGCGAATGATACAGCAAAAAATCTGCTTTCACCTAATTATCCTTCCTTAAAATTCAATAAACAGCAGCCCTGCGTTGAATTTCTCTTGTTACAAACTGTCATTCGTGAAGGTTTTAACGAAGTGACCTGTCACTTCATCAATCAAAGAGGCACATAATGAAGTGGCCCTAATATAGAAGGTCGGCCTTCTGATTACCCGTAATCAGTATTAACACCCTCACCGTCCAGTGCGCATAAATCTGTTCGAAAGTCCCTATATTGGCAGGTGTCAGCCTATCCCAATGGGCTAGTGTTAATTAGCGGCTCGTAGTTCGAAGCATGGCCGCAAAGCGGCGCTGCCCTCTATGCTTTGTTCGATGTGCTTTTGCCGATAGGTTTGAAAAATTTATGGTTTCGTTTCGTTGAATTCACTTCGTTCTATGTTCTGCTGGTGCCTTTTTATGCATTCTGTTTAGTCGCCCAGTGGCTGCTCCTTGATGAATTACAATTAGATAGGGATTCGTTATTTATACACTACTTAATTTATTGGATCTTCTTGATGTACTGGTGCGATAGAAGCGTGTTTTTGGGCAACCATTCATTCGGCTTTACTTGCGAATGTTTCGGACTACAACACGGTATGGACTGTGGTGCATAACGTAATTGGATGGAAGATACAGTGATTGAAAAATGCTGTTTTGTTCTGGAGTGAGCTATTCGGAGTTACAGTTTCAATTGAATACGAGATCAGGTTGTAAGTAGATAATGAACAATGTTAAACTCATACTTTGGAGCTAATCTGGAAAATGTTCAAAAACCATCCTAGGTATCAATATCATACAGAGCATCCATAGATTGCTCTGAATTATTAAGACATTCTATAGTCCGTTCACGAAAGGTTGAGCCGTCGGTTGGCCATGATAATTTGACATATTCCACTGTGTATATTAAAATTTTAGGTTATGATGTTTATTTTCTTGTCAGATTGATACGCAATGTTGTCGATATTGCATAGAGTCGTCTGATAACTCGCAAGCTCGTCGGACGAGGTTGGGTACATTCGGCAACATTGACTTTATTTTACGTTAGGACATCAAATACCTACTCCCAACTTCAGATAAATAAAGAAACGCCTACTATGTGCTCAACCTTTCGTGAACGGAGTATAGAAACATATATACTGAGATCTGGCGCATTTATCTGGGTATTATTTGTATGAATACCGAAACAAACTCCATGAACTTAGAACAGAAATGATGCTTTTCCGCGTTCTTTCGAAAATGATGATACGATACCATAGAATATACAAAGATGTTCCTCGGGCTTCCGATGAATTAATATAAATAAGGTCAATTATCGACTTGAGACTATTAACGTAGAAAGGATGTGATAACTCACACCCTCCAGCGATCGGCTATCACACTCCCTAAGGGAAACATTCACTCATCCCGGATAGCAAGTATCAAGGCTATTGAGCTCTGAGGTCTTCGGTGTTGTTCTTCTCCTGGGTCCTGGGTTGTTCGTCCTTCGTTGCTTGGTCCTGGATTTCTCGGTTGATGTCGTGGTAGTCGATCTTGCAATGTTTCCCTCCATGGTTGTTCCTGGTGTCCATCGTGACCTACAAACTTCCTTACCGTTCTAGGAGTATCAAGAAGTACCTACTGCTTTTTCCATTACTTTCTAGGTTTTCCTCCAAATCTAGCTCCTTGAGGTTGGAATGAGGCTCTTAGGTATAATTTCTGTGGTTGATATTGTTATTATTATCATTATAAATGAAATATGGGACTCAGAAGCTACAGTTGGCAGCAAGGCGTCCATGAATGGCTCAGGGGTGCATGGGAGTGAAAATCAGAATACTAGATTTGAAAACACGGTTCTACCCGTGGTCAAAGCGTCCTAGTGGATGGGTTTTATGTACAGAGTGTCCAGCAACTAGTAAGTCATAGTTCACTGGTGGGTAAAACCTATTTAGCGGCACACTAAAATCGACCCCCACCTCATGGCTTCCTGTTCTGAGCAACATACCACCGCCAGACCTCCGAAGCAAATCTGCTCTCGTCCGAGAATTTAAAAGAATACAAGACAACCTCCAGCTGCCCATACACCAAGACCTAGCCGACCTAGCCAGAAGAAGACGGCGCTCCAGAAGACCTTCTATGAGAACTGCAAGGGAGTTGGGGACATCCGATTTCAAACTTACGGACCTCTGGGAACAGGAATGGAGAGATGCCTGCCCAATCCAATGCCAGAATCTACCATGTATAAATCAAAAGCCACCTGCTTACGAACAGCCCCGCAAAATATGGACATCCATCAACAGAATACGTACCGGACACGGAAGGTGCGCAGACTCGCTCTACAGGTGGAACAAAACACCAGATGCAAGATGTGACTGCGGGGCGGCCAGACAAACTGTTCACCACATCATCACCGAATGCCAGAACAGGGCCTACACAGGTGATTTCAATGATTTCCTGATGGCGACCAACGGAGCGATTGATTACATTCGACAACTAGATATTAGCCTATGATTTATTCCTTGTTTATTATACTTGTGTTATTATGCCATACGATAAATAAATAAATAAATAAATAGTGGGCTTCGGCACCGAAAACATTTCAAGCTAATGTCAATTGTTCAGAGATAAAGGGTGATTTAGCTATTTCTGCCAAAACTATACTCGCCCTAAACTCCTGATTAGGTTAATGTTTTTCGATGAAATCTAGATGAGATGTTCAACACCAGGAACTCAAACAGTTATGGGAAAATGAAAGAATATTCCAAGGAGATATTGAAAAAAATATGATGTTTGTGTCAGGTTCTAAATGTTCTAAATGTGCTAAAAACACAACATTGGGTTGAAAACTCCACAGATACCTGTCGCAATCTAGTTTCACCTAACCTGAAAAAAAGATGTACACCTAATAGCAATTGGCAAGACGCAATATAGAATGACTCTACTATGGTTGCAAAGGTCTTGTGGTGTTGAAAGAGATGAAAAAGCACATGAATTTGAGAAAGTGCCTCAAGGTTCACACCTGCTGGACCTGAGGACTTCTGGTGTGGCCTGAAAGAAACCAATATAAGGCTTCGGTATAGCAATCGGAGTTGCATAACAGAATAACCCTCTGAAGAAACACTCTGGACTTACTCTATTCAAAAAAAATCGTGGTGATTTCACCTACTAATACAAGAAGGTTTTTGAAGGTGTCATGAGCTGAGCTTCAGGTGATGGTGTACTGTCAGAACAAATATAGGAAAATCAGCAGGTGAGATTTGCAAGCTCTGTGGATCAGAAGCAAGAACAGATGAACATATGGTATACAATTATCCAGAGCTGTCTGTCCTAATAAAAATAGGAAAACCAGTCCTGGATACCCAAAAAGGAACGGTCAACCCAAGTAACACAATGTGGACAGCATTGCTTTTACAGCAAAGACTCATCTTTTTTGTTTCAAATAATGCTAAATCTTAGCTGCGGACCAGCATTTTTAATTCGACTGTAGTTTTGCTCATAATAATTGCATTTTTATTTCAAAACATGCAACGAACACAGCTTGTTTGCTGCGATAGCATTATTGCTATTTACTCGTCTGCCGTTCTAGTTTTAATGCAATTCAAATAGCCATATAGCTTCTAAAGCTATTTCGCTTGCTGGTATGCTGTGATGTTCAAATTATGACCTTGAGTTTGCATCGACAGCTTAAATGCTGTAATCATGTATTACATAGCATTTTAATTTTCATGACATTATAGCTAGGTTATGTTTCATTTTTGGTATAACCTATACGTTAAGACCGTTGAACGAAAATGAAACGATCAGAAAATTTGATAAATGCGTTTGAAAAATTCAAAAAGTTTTCTAGGACAGGAACTTTCCATAGATAGTTCCAAAGTAAGATTAAAATTGTACCTCATGAGTTTGTAGAAAGAAACGAAAAAACCAACCAAATTGACCATGAAACAGAGAATGCTCAATCAACTAGCCTAAAAGCGACAACCAGTCTAGAAATATCAAGCGAAGAAATGTTTACTGCAGAAATAGCACCCGACGAAGCTGAATTATATGAAGATCATTTCGAAGATGGTGAATGGACGATGAATTCGGTCAAAACCCGAGCCTCATTGAAAACTGTGTATGTCCAAGAACTGAGTTAAGGCGATGGGCTTTGACACATAAGATAAAACATTCAGCATTGAAAGATCTGTTGTCACTTTTGCCAAAATTTGGAGTCTATGATTTGCCAAAAGACCTAAGGACATTACTTGAAACTCCTAGAAAAATTATTACAGAGCCCATGGGTAAAGGAAGGTACTGGAATAATGGACTGAAAAACTGTATTCAGCAGATATTTAGAGGCAGATAAACCACAAATTGTATCTGAGATAGTATGCAATTTCAATATAGATGGTCTACCAATTTACAACAGTTCTAAATCACAATTGTGGCCCATGTTGTATAGAATTGACATTTGACATTTTGATGTGTTGGCTCGCCTACATTATCAATGCTATATTGTTGCGTGAGCAGCAATAGAGCTGTTGCAGAAATATTGTAATACAATGAATACAAAAATGCTAGATAAATGCTATATTGCTTCAGAATGACTATTTATCAAGGCTTCTTTAAATATGGTCGCCACTTGCGCGAATATCCAACAGAAATGACAACTGCAATGTTGCCATACTAACTCTTGAATTAATAATTATTAATAGGAAATGTGTAATGTAATTATGTAATACCCTATGTTTCAGTAGGTAAATGCAATAGTTAGGAAAAGGGGCAAACTGAATCTAAAAATTGATGAAGATGCGATGTATTTATCAGAGGATGTTAATTTGGAGACATTTATAAATACATGAAAAAATATGAGATAGATATTGCTAATTCCAATATACCTAGGTAGGTACCTATATAGGTATATACGGGTGGACAGGTGAACGCATTTTGATATTTTAGTATCACAAATTTTAGACTATAGATAGCAGAAATTATTTTCGGTCTCTTGGGAGAAACCAATGGTACTATAAATTTTTCCATGGGCGCTAGCAGAATTTTTTCTCAGGGGAGGCGAAGTAACCATTTTTGAAAAACAAGGCATACCTATCTTTCTAGTGCTCTACTGGTAGTTCATATTTCATAAAATACTGTAACTGTTAAAATAACCATTTGCACGTCATTCAATTCAAATTCTGCTACAGAAATTGCAATTACATTATGCTCATCATGCATTATGTTCAACAGAAAAAAAAACCATACATGTATACAAAAACGATATAGCTCATCACACGACAATACAAGGCTTGTTGGTAATGAATTGGATTGGCAATGCGGCGAGTGTGAAGCGTCTATACTATACTGCGTCCACTCTGCGTTCTCCGGATTTATCGTCAATTCTAACAGCATTTTAATTAATTTGTTGAATGATTCCTGATTATAAAAACTGTGATATATAGCCCCATAAAAAAGTCCATAGGAAATAAATCCAGTAAACACAGTTGTCAATTACATTATCCAGCAATTAAATCACCATCAACAAGCCTTGTATCTTGTATTTGTGTGGTAATGCGCTATCTTGATGAAAATATATGTATATGATTTCTTTCCTCTAAAAGTATTTCAACGAGAAAAATGTTCTTAAATAGTTAATTTTAGCAGTTTTAGTATTTGATTAATTTTAACAAAATAGCAGCTCTATTATATTTCTGAAATAGGGAAACATCGACATTTTAATACTGTTATAAAATATAGGTGTTCCTATTGACAATATATACCTATCTTTAGTTCACATCTATTTTTATCTGATTTTAACCTTCCCAAAATATAAATACGCCACTGGATTCTAAACAACAAAACATGCCTTCATAATATTCTTTCAGAACGTTAGGAAAAAACGGATAGGTAGTACCTACTAATGATTTTCTATGAAATCAGAAAAATATGCCGAAAAACAATGAAATTGCATAAAATATAACTCAATCACAGGTAAACCAATATCAAATTCCTTATTTCAACGGTTGATGGATCAACGTGGCAACATTGAAAACGTATCAATTGAAAAAAAATATTTAGCTTATTCAGGCCTATGCACCAACACGAATCACATGTAAATCAAATTTCACCTTGTTTGTGATACGGATCATTTGAATCTGCCAAAATTAATCTAGTTTTACTTAGTTTCGAAGTTTTGTTTTTCGCTCAAATTGACAATTTTTTTTTAATCGTACGAATTTTGCAGGCCCCTTATTTTGTTCGAGGCAGATGGATAGATTTCACGATAAATCTCTGTTGACACAAACAAATTTGGTATAGTTGCGAGAAAAACAACTAATCTTTAAACATAATTTCTGATTACTTCCATGTTAGAAATGAATATAGGTATCACAGATGATCCAAAGATGATAGGAAATTTGACATTGACATTGAGTGCACGAAACTATCAGCTGAAAGCATTGAACTCAATAAACACATGGAACGGCCTCGCGATGCAGCAGAATCGACTAAACGTGTGTCCAAAAGTGTGGGAGAGAGATGGGGCAATTGAGGTATCATTATCTCTTTCTACTACTTGTAGAACTCTCCATTTGAAATCGGAGGATACTCCCGCTTTTGAATTGCGCAAGATTACGATGGAGACCCCCACCATTGTGGGATCATCATCACACTCTGACATTCTATCTCAGTCGGCCTCACTTCATCCGGATCGCGAGGCCGTTCCATGTGTTTATTGAGTTCAATGGCTGAAAGTTTACCTAACCTATAATAAATGTTTGACAGTTTCTATGCAAAACAAACACAGCCACCAACTTGGTTGGTAGAACTGGAAAGCTATGATGCTGCGAAATAGCATTTTTGTTCATTGAAAAGAAGGAAAACAGCTCTGTGAAATGCATTTTTTATACACTTTTTTGCTATGAGTAACATTTTTTCATTGATAACAGCAATGCATTATAGCTGTTATAACAATGCCACAGAAAGAAAAAAGCGCTCCAAATCTTCTGTCGCAACATTGCGGCAGCTATTTGGCAAGCATTATATGGACTTCTGTGAATGCTAAATAGCATTTATTATTGCTGCCACAACGTTGTCGCAGAAGTTTTACAGCACATTGTGTTACTTGGGAAGTCTCCTAAGGAGTTTGTCAGTTTTACCAAG
This sequence comes from Propylea japonica, assembly GCA_013421045.1. Taxonomy (NCBI): domain Eukaryota; kingdom Metazoa; phylum Arthropoda; class Insecta; order Coleoptera; family Coccinellidae; genus Propylea; species Propylea japonica. The sequence goes on along the minus strand of CM024240.1, from coordinate 64,645,276 downwards.
GACACTGACGACTTCCTTGAGTTTCATGAATGAGTAGGTCCGAGAATAAAAGATCTACATGGTGATAGTTTCCGAAAGGCTAACCTTACCTTATAACAATAGGAATCAATGGAATAATGAACCTAAACATTTAAGTGATTTTTGCCTGAAAACTCAAAATCTAGAGTTATTTGCACGAAAGAATAACCCCCCTGTTACCAGGTTAAAACCATAGACTAACTAAACGGAGAATAGATGAGACACTAGTAAAACAAGCTTCAGCGACATCTTTTTTTGTACAACATTACTAATTCGTGAAAAAAGCTCAATTGAAAAAGGAATCTGTATCGTAAAGCTGCCTCAAAAAGAATTCTGTAGTGCACCAATTGAATAGGTAGGTACACCCATATACAAGGTGCAAAAAGTTTTTTGAAATTCAATTTCCAAAAGGAAATCAGAAATGGATTCGTGCAAGTTATCGATGAGTGAGGAAATTTATTTTCATGAAAATAATACCTGCAACGAACTTTCATCTGATTTTCTTTTGGAATCGAGAAGTGAGGATCAATAATCAAATTCTGGATAGAATAAAAATTTATTAACTGAAATAGATATCACCAATTGAAAATACAGATTCATTTCATAAATATCTATCAATAAACTAATAATTGCATTGAAAACATTCTCAAAAACTAACAATAATGAATTCAATAATACAAAATATGACTATTTACCTACTAAACTTATTCAATACATGAAAAACTTTTTTGAAAACTATCTTAATTCTTATAGGTAACAGAATATATATAATATATTTTTTGAAATTACCTTTTTGCATCTCGATTTTCACATCCAATAACACAACACATTTTCACTTTTGCAGGCATATCGAAATTCATGATATTTCAAAAAGAACGTGTCAAACCACTCCTTGTGTCAGTTGACAATTCAAAGGTTTTTTGATAATAACGATTTTACATACTTACTATTTTCTCGAGAGGATTTCCATGAATGCAACGACATCTAACTATCAAATTGAGAATAATTTTTTCGTGTATTAGTATCCTCCTCTGACAGGTGGCGCGACATATACGAGTGGCTCATCTATTATTTTAGTTTGTCTATGGTGAAAACAGTTGAAAAATACAATTTGTTTTAATTTTTGTTTCCGACTGAACGGTATGAATGGTCTCGTCATATCAATATCGTCCAATACAAATATTGAAAATATCAATAACTTGAATAAAGGTTTCAATTTTATCGCATCAATTAATTTGTTTGCGAATAGAACAATTCAGTTGTTTATTTTAACTGATTGATGTTATCGATTGGTTAGGAAAATATTTGTTTGAATATGCTGGCGTTAACTCGTTTTAATGAACATTGTGAGAGTATTATTTTGAAACAATACCTGGAAAAATTATTTTTCCATAAACGGTAAACAGTGTGCTACTTGATGATATGCCTTTATTCAAGGAGCGATTTTTGGACTCTTTTCAGGAGAAAAAAATGTGTATAAAAGTATGTTTTAAATGTGCACACTTTCGAACTTTTCAGTCCTTGAGAAAATTTTTTTTCTATATCACAAATGCGCTGCAGATATTTTCATAAAATTTGGTACACGTTTTTTCTGCATCAAAATCTTATAACAAGAAGTCTGCGGCGGAATTTGAGAACACTTAAACCAATTCGTTTGAGATCACTAGTGGCTCAGAATTCGATATTTGTGCAAAACGATAGCACGCTATTTTTTTGGAACGAGCGCTCTCACTGAATTATTAACCCTGGATAAAGACTTCATCAATATGGGTGTTTGATTGTTCAGGATAACTCTGTAGATTCTGTAGATTTACCTTAGAAACTACCTAGCACATAATATGTCCATGCAAGTTGTTGTTTCTTTAATGTACCCAGATGTTATTCTGTCTAGCCAAATAGCATCTGTTACTTATAAAGGGTTTTCCAATAAAATGTGTTGTTTTGATATTCAAAGAAAAAATGTCATTTCTCAATATAAATGATCGGGAGTTTATTTCATTATAAATAAGAAGCTATGGCGTTAATAATGTGAGCTCACAGGACCATATCCTTTCAATGAAATTTTCCATAACCAAATCGCAAAGTGGCTGCCCTATGGCCTTGATAGCCTCACGAATTCCATCTTTGAAGTCTTAAATTAACGCTGGGCTATTGCCGTAGACCTTTTCATTCACGTGGCCCCAAAGGAAGAAGTCGCAAGGTGTTAAATCACAAGATCTCGGTGGCCAATTCTGATCACCTCTTCGAGAGATAACACGGTCCGTAAACTTTTTCCATAAAGGATCAACGGTTTCGTTGCTTGTGTGGCACGTAGCGTAGCACTGAACTTTATGAGCCTTAAGGACCAAATCTTTATGCAAAATACGGTGTAATGACGTTTGTGGAATGCCTAATTTCAAATAATGATGACGAATGGACAAACCTGGGTATTCTTCAACACTTTCAGTTACAGTAGTAATATTCTCTGCTGTTCTTGAGCGACGTGCACGAGTTATATCTTAACATCACTAACTTGTCTCAACAGCTCGAATTTTTCCACCAATTTCTTTATTGCGGTCCGACAAGGTGTTTCACGACGACCCAAAAATGTTCGAGTCTCTGCCAAATTTTCAACATTTTTATAGTGAATTTTAATGGTTTCAATGAGTTTTTGAAGAAAGTATATCGCTCCATTTTTATTAATGGCCTAGTTTCTACTTGTCAAATTTCAAAAAATGACAGCTGCAAAAGTGACATCTACAAAAATTGCGGGATATTCAAAATGACACCTCTTATTGGAAACCCTTCACATGTTTAATTATTGTGTGTACTACTTGTTATCTCAATATCAGTTCTATCTATCTGAGACACGTTTTTCAGATGACGTAAGGTTATACAGACCTTGCTCTCTCACTTATGAAAATTATACAGGCTGTTTCACTAGTACAGTGCTAATCATAGACTTACATAAAGACTAAATGGTTGCAGCGAGGTAGGTATTTATTACGCCAATCTTTCAATTAACCCATGGATGATGAAACTTAAAATGCTAGGCTTGGTTCTATGTAAACCTAGTGAATTTCCACCGATAGAAATGACCAGGTTTAAAACCAGTATAGATTTCCACTATATGAAAAAAATGTCCACACCCACTAGCTCCGAAGATTAGAATGTGTAATTCAAAGTGCCACCACCATCACCCATTAATTTCGGGGTATAAATCTGCCTAAACCGAGTTTCAATTAAAAACTGGAATGGATGGTTTGCGTTCACAATTTCCGGTATTTAATAGGCTTTTAATTCTCCCTAAACTGGATAGCGAATAAATCCCGGTCCTTCTACCGGAAACTGTCTTCCGGCAAATGTTTCCAATCAAATCGAAACGCAGAACTCGGGATTATTCGAGAAAATGTATATGTTGGTGGACCCGAAAAATCGAATTGACGATTGTCCAGTTCTCACCGTCTCTTGCATGGAATGAAATTCGATTTTACTTTTTTTCTGGTGCTGCTATTTATGCTGAAATGAAGTTCGTGGAAACTGTAGAATTTTATATGGACTCGAATATTTCGTTGTACTTAAATGTACACAAATATTCAGTCTACCTATATTTAGAAAATATCCCTGAATTCCACAAGGAAATATGTAGTTTAACTCTGCCTAGCAACAGCCCCAGGTTCAAGTGGTACTTGAAAGGGTCTGATAGACCTAACAGGTCAAGCAGTGGATTGGTAAAAGTCAAAACATTAACAAGTTCTCAAACAGAGAATCATCTTTCAAATCAGTGCATTTAAAAGTAGAAACTCAAAGCTGTGAGTTCTAGTGATCATTGCATTAGATGTTAATTAAATAGCTTTTTCCGCCGACCTCGAAATAAAAGGTGATTTTAATGTGTACGAAATCGATCTTAAATGACCCCTCTTAATGCTCAATTTTTTGGTTATTTTAATGTGCAATCCTCATGGCAACCGTTCACAAATTATTCAAAAACACTACGAAAAACTCTACTGTACTGGAACATAGATACATAGAAATTTCATTATGTCAAATGTAAATCTTGTGCAGAATGAGTATGTATTTCAATCAAGAATTCATATACAAATCATATTTAGATCGTCGGAAAAATCTTGTAATCCACTCGGTTATTAATCGAGCGACTAATGGTCTCGAACTATTAACGCGTTCGCTCTGCTCACGCGCTGAAATATCTTTACCATTAGTCTCTTTCTTTAATAACCTAATTGATTAAATAACTATTAAGTGGAAAGTATTTAATTTCAATCGCGCACCTAATAATTATTATATTTTGTCAACTGCAGAATATAAGCAAGTGTATTTTTGTGGTCCTACAACATAGGACAATTGCAAATCTTCTATTTCAAGGGTCTCTCAAGACGGATCGAAATAGTCAAGATATTTTTATAGTCTTCGAGCTAGGATAATTTTCGTGGTCCTTCGAGCCATATAGTCGATAATTCCATTGTCCTCCGAGTCACAAAGTCGATATTTTCATTTTAGGTTTCTCGTGTTTTTGGGCATTCCATGAAATCAGTGCTTACGGTTTTCTAGACAATCAATTGATCATGAATCTTGAATTCAATGCAACATTTTTTCAAAGATTTTTGACGAGATATGTATAGTATAGTATAGTATATTTCAGTATTATACAGGGTGTTTCATTGGGAAAGGGAAATACTTCACAGGTGCATAGGTGGCACCAAGACGCTTCTAGAGATACCCCATTTATTGGGTCTCACTGTCTTCATAGCCGAGATACAGGGTGTTTTATGAATTTTGCCCGTTTCTTCCTGAGGCCGTACCAGACGAACCACCCGGGATATTTTCTTCATATTTGACAAATATGTTCCTAATTGAGAGCCCAAACATATCATGCAATAACCGCCTCGAAAATCCAGGTCCGGGTTAACAAAAAATTATGAATCGTTCGAATCCTCGAAACAACACCCTGTACATCGGAATTTTGAAAATCTGTTTTAATATTCGAAAACACCACTAAAAACTAAACTGAGACGTATACTTCAAATTTTCGCGCAGAAAGTTTTACTGCACAAATTTTCAAGGTAAATGTGAAGTTTTTTAGGAACTTGGATACCCGAAAGTGTTTTGAAGTGACTTTAACAATGAATTATCAACAATATTGAATCCATAATTATTACAACAATACTTTGTAATTCATTTCCACATTGGTTTTCCTTTTTATAGCCGTATACTTGAATATCCAGGTCCGGGTTAACGAAAATTATGAATGGTTTGAATCCTCGAAACAACACCCTGTACATCGGAATTTTGAAAATCTGTTTCAATATTCGAAAATACCACTAAAAACTGAACTGAGACGTACACTTCAAATTTTCGCGCAGATAGTTTCAATGCACAAATTTTCAACGTAAAAGTGAAGTTTTTAAGAACTAAGATACCTGAAAGTGGTTTGAAGTGACTTTTAACAATGAATTATCAATAATATTGAATCCATAATTATTTCAACATTACTTTGTAATTCATTTCCACATTAGTTTTCATTTATTGAGGAGTGAGTTGCATCATAACGTATAATAATTATGGATTTCAATATTTTAATAATTCATTGTTAAAAGTCACTTCAAACCACTTTCAGGTACCTATCCAAGTTCTAAAAAACTTCACTTTTACGTTGAAAATTTGTGCATTGAAACTATCTGCGCGAAAATTTGAAGTGTACGTCTCAGTTCAGTTTTTAGTGGTATTTTCGAATTTTAAAACAGATTTTCAAAATTCCTATGTACAGGGTGTTGTTTCGAGGATTCAAACGATTCATAATTTTCGTTAACCCGGACCTGGATTTTATAGTATACAGCTATAAAAAAGAAAACCAATGTGAAAATGAATTGCAGAGTAATGTTGAAAAAATTATGGATTCAATATTATTGATAATTTATTGTTAAAGTCACTTCAAACCACTTTCGGGTATCCAAGTTCCTAAAAACTTCACTTTTACCTTGAAAATTTGTGCAGTAAAAGTTTCTGCGCGAAAATTTGAAGGATACGTCTAAGTTTAGTTTTTAGTGGTGTTTTCGAATATTAAAACAGATTTTCAGAATTCCGATGTACAGGGTGTTGTTTCAAGTATTCAAACGATTCATAATTTTTCGTTAACCCGGACCTGGATTTTCGAGGCGGTTATTGCATGATATGTTTGGGCTCTCAATTAGGAACATATTTGCCAAATATGAAGAAAATATGCCGAGTGGTTCGTTTGGAACGGCCTCAGGAAGAAACGGGCAAAATTCATAAAACACCCTGTATCTCGGCTATGAAGACAGTGAGACCCAATAAATGGGGTATCTCTAGAACCGTCTTGGTGCCACCTATGCACCTGTGAAGTTTTTCCCTTTCCCAATGAAACACCCTGTATGATACATAAATACAGAATTTAATTCCTACAATAAATATTGCAGAATTCGTCAATATAAACAATTAAGGTAATCAATTAAAATAACATAGAGAAATGCATAGATATTTGAGACTGATTCCCATATCAAGATTCAGTTCAGACAATGTTTCTGCTCTGGCCCCTTCTAAAAGGTTTTCCAATAAGAGGTGTTAATTTGAATAGCCCGTTATTTCGGTAGATGTCACGTTTGAAGCTTTCATTTTTTCCCATTTGACAAGTAGAAACTACGCCATTAATAAAAAAGGAAAGATACATGCTCCAAGAACGCATTGAAATTATTAAAATTCACTATAAAAATGGTGAAAATTCGGCAACTTGAACATGTTTGGGTCGTTGTTAAGCACCTTGTCGCAATAAAGAAATTGGTAGAAAAATACGAGCTTTTGGGACAAGTTAGTGATGTGAAGAATAAAACATGTGCACGTCGCTCAAGAAAATTTCATTAAAAGGATATGGTCCTGTAAGCGTGGTCGTGCTGGTCAATTGCCTGATGTTATTTTCCACTATTAAGGGCATAGTGTCTTTATATTGGATCAAACATCCGATCATTTATATTGAAGAATGGCATGATTCTTGGAAGGAGGGTCGATTTAGAAAAAAAATTATTTGAACTGCCCCTGCTTATATTTATCGAGGAATCACCTGCCAAAGTCCCACGCAATCGTTTACAGACACCCTGTATATAGGCTTAGACTCCAGGTTAACTGATCTCCTTGACGATTCTACATTCTTATTTGAAATTCTTCAGCGGAGCTGAATAATCTATCTCTTTCTGTAGGTAATCTTGGATTTCTCAAGAAGGATTTGGGATAGCGACGTTGAAATTAATCTGCGAATACATTACAGTCTCTGGAAACTCCATCACGAGTCGAATCTATCCTAACGATAATTGGGGATCAATTCACCTTTATATATCTGCATCAATTCTTCGGTTAAGCTTTCTGTATCATTTATTTTCATAGTAAGAATGTTATCTTTGTCGAACTTAATGGCTAGAGAAGAAAAAACTGGAATACGAATAAAAACATGAAATACATTCAGCGTGCCGAAAAAGTGAAAGTTTTAATTTCAAAAGCAATTTATCCGCTTTTTGAAATTGATATTACTCACCCTCTACGCCTCGCATCCCTATACTTTTTTCAAATGGATATCCTAAAAGTGAAATAAATGTGCCGTTTTTTCAATGGAAAATTAGGAAAGAATTTACTATTTGTGATTTAAGAGTACTGAAATAAGATCATTATTTTTTTATTGATTATTACTACGGAAAATACACGGCTCCAAGGGTTTTCAGTTTCGAAAACCAGTCATTATGCTTTTTTGAATTTGAAATCTCTCACCCCCTACACCCCACTTCTCTCAGCTTTTTTTATTAATTTCATTCGATATATCACAATTCATATATTTCCATTTGAAGAAATATATACAGGGCCGCAGGGGGTGAGATATTTCATAGTCAACGGAAAAAGACACAATTTCAAAGATTTTCCAAGTTCGTCTGAAAAAGGAGTCTGATATAGACACCGAAACGTTACATTATCCATTTCATTTATTTCCTTTTTGAGCGCTCGTTCTCCTTAAACGAGTGCTATATCGTTTTGCCCAAATGTCTGTAATTTTTTAATTTTCAGGCGAAAATGGTCTCAAACGAAAGGATTCTACTCCTGATGACGCATTCGTGGTCAAATTCTGTCCGTGAGGCCGCCTGGCCGACCGTTAGCACAATAACTTTCGATTGTCCTAAAGACTTGAACATTTCAGGGTAAGTTTGGTTCCCAAATGGCTCAGATGAGTTCGTTTACCAACAAATCGTACAGGATGTCCCATGAAATACATCAATTCAAAATTTTGTTCCGCAATGTCTCAGACAAAACGAAACCCATCGAAATAAAATGTTGCGGTCATGTGCAAGATTCTCATGATAAGCTTTATGCAAAATTTTGTGGTAATTTTTTATTTTTCTCATACTTTTTACTGAAAAGGAAACGTGTGCATAATCATTGATATTTCTTCCAAAAAACCATTAGAAAACTAGCACTAATTTTGTTAACTTCAAAATCGTGATATTCATCTCCTTACCACGCCCCCAATAAGAGTTTTTTCTGCACACAGACTCACTTATCTGGTAGCAAATTCATTGCCATTTACGAATATGAAGTCCAATTTAATGAAACTACAAAAAAAACTGTAAAAAGATCATTAAAGAGAAAAACTCGAGATTATTCGTGAAATCAAAAAATGTTAAATTGAAGAATAACCGTCAACAATTCGACCATGTGTTATATGACATTTTTGGTTGCAAATTACTCGTATAATGCCCCCTTGAAGTTTGGGTTTAAAAGTAGACAACCTGTATAAAACAGGAAAAAACATTTAAGAGGGACATTTATTTCACATCTTCGATAAAACTCTAGAATCCGTTCGGATCGTAGAGTGCTACGTCAAAATGCAGTTCGCGATCAATCTTTATCTTCGAAAGGGTCGATATGGCCCGTGATTCTATAATCGCGGAAATGCAGTTTCAGTTGAGATGGAATGTTTATTATTCACCTATCTCGTACACTAAACGTGGTATATTTCACTGAAAAGAAAACGTGTGCCTGATTATTGATATTACCTTCAAAAAACCATCGGAAAACTAGGACTAATTTTGTTAACTTCAAAATCATGATATAAATCTCCTTACCACGCTCGCAAAAAAAATTTTTCTGGCACACAGACTCACTTATCTGGTAGCAAATTTATTGCCCTTTTCAAATATGTAATCAAAATTGATGAAACTACAAGGAAAATTGAAATATGATCATTTAACCCATTTGTGCCCGTTGTCCCCATCTGAAGACGGTAAGAATAATATTTTTTTAAATTACAGTGTTCTCTTATGACGAACTCTGGTTGCCGTTTTCTTTAAAATTGGCATCTAGTTCAAAGAATTTTCCATCAGTTCTAATAGATATCGCGTACTTACTATGCAACAGTTATCGAATTATCCGCGTTCATGTCGCTGCCCACATGTTGATATTCAAGTGAATATTACTAAATATAAAAAAAGCATTCAACACGTTTTTATTATTCATTACACTTTGGGAGTTCTGTGAAAACTATTGACATTATTTTAGGTAAGTAAATTTCAATTTGCTAAACATAAGGGTTACGAAAAAGTGACTGTCCCCATATGATGCCATTGGGCACTTGTCCAGTAGAGATAATTTTAGTACGGATGTTCAATATTCGCGTATTACTCGGTGTATATTGGATCAATTGGGTTTTTGCAGTTTCGTTCAGACATATGCAACCTTGTAATTCAACCTTTTTAAAGGAAGGTCCTTTAAAATCCTTCAGGCAGCAATTGAAAGCATCCAATATGAAGATCGGCTCGTTGATGTTGTCTTCATTCCACCTGACATTGATGGTCAAACTGAGGAAAAAGATATTGATGAAGATGTTCTGATTTCAAACGCTCAACCATTAGATTTTCCTGGTAGATCTATTCTAACGAAGAAGAACTACCTGCCATTGTCTGACTTGATAAGCATTTGGAGAAATACGCAGATGATTGTCCAAGGATATTCCCTCCTGAATGGACAAAATCGCCTTATGACATCTCAATGGAGGATACTGAGACATACATACCTGAACACTCTAGAGGAAGTGAAACTTGATTTAGGTAATCATGACCCGATGGGATTATTTCAATTATTTTTTGACAAGACTGTGACTGCTACCTACTACATGAAAGTAAACAGAAAAGTTATGCTTTTCAGGGCATCAGGGTCAATACCTAAAAGTAGGTATAAGATATACAGAGGAAGGGCACTACCCAGCTAAAATGGATAAGAAATTGAGATGCAACGAGTGTCATCAAAAAGTTCGCTGATGGCAATGTATAATGCAAAACAAGTTTATGCCTAGAACGTAACTATTTCTTGAATATTCTTACAAAATTATGTAATTTACATATTTTCATCATGGAGTAGTATTTTCTGTTCTTTCATTCCACACAATAAATGTTTTGTTATGCCTATGATATTTCCTTTTCCACTGCGCTTCAGACCCCATATGTGCCCAACGTCATCATATGAGGACACACCTCTAAATAGAAAAAAACAAGCATGATCATCAAAATTTCATCATATTCATATTTTTACAGTTGTAAATATATACTGTTCCAATTCTGATGAAAAAATTCGAAAATTTTTATCCATGGGCACAAATGGGTTAAGAGAAAAAACCTGAAATATTTCGTGAAATCAAGAAATGTTAAATTGAAGGATAACCGTCAACATTTCGACCATGTATTATATGACATTTTTGGTTGCAAATCAATCGTATAATCCCCCCTTAAGTTTGGCCCCTGTATAAAGCAGAAAAAAACATTTAAGAGGGACATTTATTTCACATCATCGATAAAACTGGAACTCGAGAATCCGTTCGGTTCGTAGAGTGCTACGTCAAAATGCAGTTCGCGATCAATCACTATCTTCGAAAGGGTCGATTTGGCCCGTAATTGTATAATCGCGGAAATCCAATTTCAGTTGAGATGGAATGTTGATTACTCACCTACCCCGTACGGCAGATAATTATTCCGATACTAAATCGAATCGGAACGATTTTTGAAATAGGCCCGCCTAGCGCCGATGGGCCATCCTTCAAATGCAAATATGGCGGAATTGATGCTTTTCAGGCTAGACGTGAAGTGGTTTTTCACGCAGATTTCCAGTTTAATTATTTATGAAAAGCGACTGAATGTTCTGATCGATTTCGATCGCGTTGTGGTTAAGCGTGATGTTCGGGCAGTTTGGCGATTTGATTAGATGTGACAATGATGTGACAGCTCGGAAAATTTTCGGGAAAACGATTTACCCACTCCATCAACGTGAATAAGCTACAACTAGGGAAATATGGAACACACACATCGTTATAGTATATAACATTACTAGCAAGGTAAGAGGGTTTTTACTGGCGAATGGAGGATATAATTGACGAGCCGCAGGCGAGTCAGTTATTTCCTTGAGCCAGTAAAACCCGTTACCTTGCGTATATTGTTTCATATTTTAGTTGTTTCTCGTTTGTAAAAAGGTTAGATGAATTCCAAAAAATCTCAATAATTTGTCGCAAATGTCGTAAGCTATTTATGATTATTTATCCACTCCATAAAACTAATTTCTATGTGTAATGGTAGTCATAACATGTCTATGAACCGAAAAGCGTGTGTTATAATAACACCCGCACATAACACCCGCGAAATTACTTGGTTTGATTAGTTAGAGACTCTGATTTGATTCCCGACCACAGAGTACAGAGGTTTGACGGTTGGACGAAATGTTGTCAACGCTTTTGACAACTGTTCAAATTTTTTCAAATGCAGATTAATTCGAATTTTACTGAAGAAGTCGTGGATAAAGTATAGTATTCAATTCGCGGTAATGCTCAAAACACACTTGATGAATTACACCACTCGCCTGACGGCTCGTGGTGCAAAATTCATCTGCGTGTGTTTTGACCTGCATTACCGCTCATTGAATAATATACTATTATGACATCGGAAAATGATGACAACTGTCAGTGGCTTTACGAGAGGGAAGTCATTCGAGAATATTTGCTCATTTCTGACGAAAAAGGCCACATCCAAATGAAACAAGGTATGAATATCGTTTTTCAATACTTTCATAACGTTTATTACCTACTAAAAATATTTGTTCCAGGAACGATGAAATTAGAAGGATGAATGAAATTAGAAGCAAGCACGTGAAAGAGAAAACAAATAAATATGAATAAAACAAGGTACGAATATGTATCGCTTTTGAATAGTTTGAGAACGTTTATTGACAAATACGAGTACATTTGTTCCAGGAACTCCGAAATCAGAACGATGAATGAAATTAGAGGCAAGTACTTGACAACTGTCAATGTAAATAATACAACTAACTTGTAAAAATTTTGCAAGTTAACTGTCAGTTTTACAAGTTAGTGACTTGATAAAATAAACTTTTCCGCCAACTTCGAAATAAAAGGTGATTTTAATGTGTACGAAATTGATCATTAATGACCCATTTTAATGCTCAATATTTTTGGCTATTTTAATGTGCAATCCTCATGGAAACCGTTCACAAAGTATTCAGAAGCACTACGAGAAATGTCAAAACTTTACTGGAACATAGATACATAGAAATTTCATTATGACAAATGTATGTCTTGTGCAAAATGAAAATGTATTTCAATCAAGAATTCATACACAATTCATATTAAGATCGTCGGAAAAATCTTGTAATCAACTCGGTTATTAGTCGCTGTCATTAATAACCTAGTTGATTAAATAACTATTCTAGATTGATATTGCGTTTTTGGAAACTGACGTTTACAAATGAGAAACAAATAAAAGTCTTTTCACCCTTAAGTTTCGGAAGAAATGAACGATATGTGTTCTGGAAATCAGCTGATAATTTTTCTTTATTTCAATTGCAATATATACTCACCGGTAAAATACTCGAGCCACTGAAAAAATAGATGAAGTTTGTTAATACATGAAAATTTTATTTCAAGTTCGATTCAATTGAATTTTTTTTCAATTGTAGGTATGGTCATCCTTAATCGATCACCAGTTTTGAGTTTCAAGAAAACTCGTCGTACGTCATTTTATAGAGGGTGAAACAAAATCTTTTTTTACCTTAACTTTAAAACCACCCCTGGTGTGTTCCACTTGTTCAACCATGTGCTTTCTTTTTCCATCATCAAGACACATTTTTTTTTGATAATTCAGTTCTTCATTTATAACAATAGCTCAATTTTTGTTAAATATACAGGGTTTTCAGAGCAACTTTAAACTCCACAATTTCGCTATGGATATGAAAGTACTTTCACAGGTTCAACCTTAAATGCGAACGATATGAAAATAAACTAAAAACTGAGTGAAAACATAAAACAAGAGAATTTTCAGCAAGACATGTTGTTCAGTATGCACTATTTATTGGAGACGATATCGTGCTAATGCTCTATAATACCCGACCGCATCAACCGTATATGTATGTGGCTAGGATTGCCAGGGAGTATTTAGAAGAGGTTGATATCCAAGCATACAACTGGCCCGCTTTAAGATCAGATTTGAACCCAATGGCATGGGCATGTTTGATGCTCTTGGGAGGAAAATTCGATCTCGCGTACCAACTCCTGAAAATTTGCAGCAGCTCAGTGATGCTCTAATTGATTCAAAACCTGAATGAGAACATGCCGAGACGAATTATTGCACCTGTTATCTGCGTCTGGGCTGAAAACACTTATGTTCTCGATTTTGTTTTCAGTTTGTTTTCATTAGGTCAGAATTTTAGGTTGAGTTTGTTGTAGCCTTAGCGAAATTTAATGTTTTACTGAAAACCCTGTATCTTCAACAAAAATCAAGCTATTGTTATGAAAGAAGAATTAAACTGTCAAGAAAAGATGTGTCTTGATGACGAAATGAAAAATAATACGGTGGAACAACTGGAACATACCAGGGACGGTTCTGAAGTTAGGGTGAAAAAACAGATTTTGTTTCACCCTGTATAAAATAACGTACGCCAAGTCTTCTTGGAATTCAAAACTGGTGATTGATTAAGGATGAACATACCTACAATTGAAAAAAAATCATTTGAATCGGACATGGAATAACATATTTATGAATTCACAAACCTCATCGATTTTTTGAGTGGATCAATTATTTTGCCGGTCAGTGAATTTGATTCAATGCACCTGTCTTCGGGCAACGATAGCGGTTTTTAGGAAAAGGGCCACAATGTGCCTAACTGAAGTCCCTGGAATACTCAAACGTTGCGCTTTTTTCCATAAGCACAGCTTGGATCCATTTCTGTGAAATCTCCTTATAATTGGTAATGCCACCGAAGATAATTCAGGTCATTTACTCCAAACGAAACCTAATATCATCTAATATCAGAAATAAGACCCACACTAAAAAGTTAACAAGAATACTTCGTTTCAGTTGTCATTCCCATCTACGTAATAAAATTAATTCTAGTTTTTCCTTGGGGTAAAGCGGGCTACAAGTAAATTAATCATGCTGATAATTAAGTTGTTCTACCCGAAATGAGAAATTGTTCAACATGAAGATGTCAGGGACCCTTGGTCGAGTGGACGTTGACAAAAGACAAATGGTCAAAAAGATTGATTGTTATATTCTAAACTCCAATTCATTCCAATGGATAGCTTGCTGCTTATCCTCCGAACAAGATAATGAGTTGTTAAAGTACATGGATACTCCATAAGGTTTTCAATTCATTTTATAATTAGGAAATGAGTCTTTGTTTCAGATAAAAAAATGCTACAATATTGAACATTATTAGCCAAATTAAGTAATTCGATTCATGAGATTTTAATGTGCAATTATCAGTTGTAATTTAACTAGTGCAATGAAAATTATCGAAAATTTTTGGGAAATATGCCCGAATGCAAGTTAAGTTGAAAAAGAGAACGAGTGCGCGGAGCGCTCGAGTGCCTTTTACAGTTTAACTTGCATGAGAGCAGATTTGTCAAAAATTATCGATTCATTTTCATTACAAGAATTAAATTTAATAAGAAAATTTTTTGAATCCATAAAATCGTATTGTGTCGCTGTAAGTTGCTGTCACATTGCCGTCACCAGTGGCAACGATAAATTGTATAATTTATACTCATTGCAGGCACGTAGGAGCTGCTGGAAAAAATCGTTGCTACGGACAATGAAAAATTTTTTTTTTTAGTAAACGAGGCATTATAAAAAACCCATTGTCAAATTTTCTGAGTGCAATGTCCCAATTTGGAAACGCTTCTGCTGTAGATATTGATAAGAATATAGCCAATCTTACGCCAACGAATACAAAAAAGTCAAAAAAAGTCATGGAGACAATTTCAAGAGTTTTGTGGCGAAAGAAATCACTTATTAGAACGAGGAACTTCGGTGAAAAAAATTGCCTTCATTCTAAAGGACTGGGCAAGCAACATGCGCAAGAAGGATGGATCCTTTTATAAAAAAAGTGTGGTGAAAACAATGTGGAACGTGTCAGCAAAACTTGTTCAGGAAAAATATTGCAAAGATTTCGGCATTACAATAGATCCATTTAATGATGTGAGATTTAAATCGGCTAGGGGTGCACGAGATGCTGCGCGCAAAATATTACAATTTAACCCGGAAAAGAGAAAAGAAAGCTAATCGGCTTTTACTTACAAAGATTTCTGCAAATTTTGGAGCTAGCATTTCGAGGAGGTGAGGCAGCCAACTGTTTGACGGATTTCTTTCAAGAAGAGAAGTTTAATGATGGAACTAGCACAAAGAGAATAGAATATAATCAGTGTTTTCGAAAACCTGCCAAGGAGGAGGCCGCAGACGACTAACAGACAGTAATGGTAATCAGAAACACTACTAATGAAGACATCTGCCCCGTTAGGTTGGTCAAATTAACAGTTTCTTATTTAATTTTTCTTATCAAACCTTTTTTTCTTTAAGATTATACAAAAAACTTTTGTCAAAACGAGGATCTAACGTGAAGACGAACCGTCTGTTTCTTACACCGAATCGAGAATGACAAAATAATAATATATGGTTCAAGAATATCCCAGTTGGCAGAAACGAGATCGCAAAATGGACAAAGCTGTCTGCCCAAAAAGCAGGTCTCGATAGCGAAAAGTTCAAATTTACAAACCATTCTCACCGAGCAACTGCCGTAAGCCATCTAGCCAAGGTTGGGGTAAACGAAAACTAGCTAACGAAAATAACGGGGCATGGAAATGTCAGTTCAATAAAACCTTATTTACAACTCGATAAAGAGTTTCACGAGGAAATAATAAGGAAAATGAGAAACAGTGAAAACAACGAGTTTAGTGTTTCTTCAGTTTCAACTTCTGCTTCAAGTAACGTTGTTTCTGACCAACAACATACTTCGACTGGTTCAATCATAAATTTCAATAATTGCGTTTTTAATTGTGAAAATTTCAATAACTAGGTCTAGGTTCAACAGTTTTCATGTTACTCTAATAAGTAATAAACGTTCATAATTACGTCTGCATTTATTTTAAGGAACTGATAATTTTGCACAAGTGCGAATTATCGATAATTTGCACTAATGCAAAATTATCGCCTAATTGTATGATCACTGGCTAAAACAACAATAAAAAATCAGTCGGAACATTGTTGTCTGTCGAATTTGACAGATGAATACAATTTTCATGGGCAACCGAACACAAAGCATATAAACATGGGTCCGCCAAGCTGCGTTGCATAGCTACAGGGTGTTGAAATTGGTTTTTTTCTTCATAACTCCTGCAGTTTTAGAAATATTCAGTCCAAATTTTGAATGCGAGCTATTTTCAACAGTCTTCATCGTTGCACGACGTGAATCTATAGGGTGTTTATTTTCCGGTGCCATGTCTTCTTTTTCTCTCAAACTTTTTTGCGGTACGCCACTGATCAGCGTAATATAATTTTTAATATCTTCGTTCAAGTTGAAAGCTCGTTGACAAGTGTAATTTTTTCGTTTCTCTAACCGTTTTCTTGTAAAAAATAATTGAACGATTGTATGTTATTCGCTAATTTAAAAAAAATAATAGAAATACTCGATAGGTATACCCAAAATTTGCTTTTATTTTGATAGCTCATCATCTGAGACTCAACTTAAGTTTATTCAATATCAACATACAATAGTTTAGTTTTTACTCGAAAACGGTTAGAGATACAAACAAATTACAGTAGTTAAAAAAAATTTAAATTGAACAAAGATATAAAAAATTGATTTTAGACTGATCAGTGGCGTACCGCATAAGAGTTTGTGAGGGAAAAATGAGAGATGGCTCCGGAAAAGAAAACACCCTGTAAATTCTAGTTAAGATTCACGACGTGCGATGATGGAGACTGTTGAAAATATTTCGTATGAGGTTTTTCATGAGAATCTTGCATGTGGCCTAAAATTTTATTTCGATCGGTTCTGAGATATTGAGGAAGAAAAATTTCGAATGGAGATATTTTATGGAACATAACCTACTCTGAAAATTTCTAGTCTTTAGGACAATACTTTCGAGACTTATCGTGTTTACGGACGGTCGGACAGAATTTAATTTGACCACGGCTTCGTCATCGGGGATTCGAGCATTATCGTTTGAGACCGTTTTCGGCTCAAAATTCGGAAATTTCATTCGGTCAAAACGATAAAGCAGAGCTCAGAAAAAAACTCCAAAAGAAAAAAACCCTGTCTCGCCGTTCTTACAAAAATAAAACTTAAAAAAACTATTTGAATAATGAAGGGATACTTCTTTATTGATTCCAAAAAAATATATGATAAAGCTCTCCAAGATGACCTCGAAATTTTGAATCTGAAACAGAAAATATCGAAGCAGAAAAAAGAACAGAACGAATACAATGATCGAAACTCTATTAAATCTATTTAAAATTCACAACCCCATTTAAAAACGACTCGGTAAATTCATGTGCTCTCAAGCCATCCTGAAATTGATACAAGGAACAATTATTTATCAGATGTTCAATTGTTTCTTCTACTTCTCCGCATTCGCCACTAGGACTCTCAACTGAATTCGAAGTAGAACGAGAATTCAAAAACTTAACAACAATTTATTCATCAGTGGTGTTAATTTTATAATTATTTCTTGTGAATCCCCCTGATATTGAAGGTATATCGGTATTCTCTAATTCTCCTTTACATCATATCAGCTCTATGTCCGTTATTTATCATTTACACACCATAGAAAAAGCCATTCATAATAATCCCTGCACAGCTTCAATCTAGGCAGGATTTTTTTCGCCCTTCAAACTCAAACTGAAAGCAACGAACTTCGTCCAAATATTGACTAAGGAGATATTCTCAGATTAACGGAATCAGCAATCATTTGAGCAAAGACTGGGTCTCTGATTGGACAGATCCCTCAATTCAGTCGAAGTTGGCAGCGAGGATTTGGGGGAATCCTATGACTCATGGTCGAATTTATTGCCACTGAGAGGGGCTGATCAAGATGCCATCTAGAGGTCAGGGCAGGTTGCGGAGAAGGCAATCCCAAAAAATATATGGCTTTTTTTCATGAAATCTTGATGTCCTGGAAACAGAACAAAACGTAAGAATTGAGGCAGATAAACACAAGGTTTGTCGGAGGGAGATCGTATGGATAAGGTTAATCCTTAAATGATGGAAAAAATTACTGAAATATTAAT
>CM024240.1:64594138-64626547 GCA_013421045.1 Propylea japonica | reverse complement strand
TGTAATGGACTCATAATCATAGTTATTGTTCAAACGAAAAATATTGAAATTCCTTAAAGTGCAATCCCCTTTTCACAGTACACATTATTCGAAATATGATAACCAATTATTCCACCTAGTTTGTTAATAAATTAAGCCATTGTCTTCTGTGTATTCACATACTGATGATACAACAAATTGTCAATAAGTAGGTCGATAGCATAGGTGAATGATTTTACTTGTAGAACAAGGAATCGAGAAATAGACTTAGTACAAGTAACACTGCTTATTTTATTCTCCTGAGATGGTTCTCCATCTATGTCCAATAAGAGCAAATTAAGTTAGAGACCCAAATAACACAGTTTATTACATGGCGATCCTGCCATTTCGAATCAAGGGAGATAAGAAGTAATATAAAAGTCCAAAATGGGAAAACAACTGAATAAGAAGGAAGCAAAGCAAATCTCGGTGAGGTACAAGCAGGAGAGTACAACATTCTTCCACCGGCCCTCCAACATCTGAAAAATGGCTGAAACGGCGGAATTCACAGGGGGTTGAACAACCGAATCCCAAAACAACGTATCCAAAAGAAGGAAGGACAGAAATCAAAGGCAGGAGGAACTGATCTAACTAAATCAGGAAGAAAAGTGACACTGCTGGTGTGGTAAAAAAAAAAAAAAAACAAAAAAAGTGCGTGAGTACAAAGTGTGTATGTAAGCTATATTTTAATTCTAATTTAAATCTATTTATGTACTACATCCTGAACTCGTATAGTTAAGGTTCTTTAAATGAGCAAATTCGAAAGTCTAAAAATTTTATATGACGAATTTTCCAAATTTCATACCAATTTAGGAAAAGATAATAAAGATAGGAGAGAGGATTCTAGAATAACAGAGAGATATTTAGGTAGGTTAGAGGATTTAAATACAAGATTTGAGGAAATTCGTAAAGAAGTCAATGAAAAATATCTAGAACCAGAGGATAAAGAAAAATTTCAGCGATTGATTGTTAGAATAGAACGACTTCAAACTGAGATATTTGTTATTTTAGAGAATAGGTTGAAATTGTCAAATTTGGCACATCATTCCAACGGCTCTAGTAGCAACAATTCAAGTCAAATTACAGGTGTCGCAACACAAATATCAACAATGAGTGAAACTTTTGATTTAAAAACTGCAACTAGTTAATTCCATGCATGGATGGTTCGGAAAATGGCACTCGCCGATTGATAGACGCAATTGAATTGTACGAATCTCTATTAAACGATACAGGTAAGCAACTCCTCATAAGGTTTGTTTTAAAAACTAAACTAACAGAAGCAGCCAAAATTCGATTAAATCCTGATTATCAGAGTGTTCAAGAACTTCTAAACGATATTTCTAAACATTTATTATCAAAAAAATCTGCATCAGCACTTTCTGCATCATTACACTCGGCAAGACAGAAACAAAAATCCATAAATGAATTCGGTCAAGAAATTGAAGAAATGATGTTGAATCTTACAATATCACAAGCTGACGGTGATAAAAATGCTCTGAAATGTCTTCCCCAAATTAATGAGAAATTAGCAATAACGGCTTTCGCAAACGGATTACGAGATCCGAATCTAAGAACCATTATTAAAGCACGTAACTATTCCTCGCTAAAAGATGCTATTAGCGGAGCTAAAGACGAAGAGATCCATAATAGAGCCGGTACTGGTACTTCTGAACAAATATTTCGATATTCAACTAGAAACAAACGCAGTACTAGAAACTTTCGCGGTTCAAGGCAATTCAATCAACGTGGAAATTATCCCCCTCGAGCAATTGATAATAACTCATCCAACAACAGAAACAACCCAACCAATTCTTATCACCAAACCTCTCGCGGTAGATTCAATAGGGGTCGTGGTTCTAATAGAGGATCTAGATACTTCAGAAATAATTATAATCAAAGGACTTTTTTCCTAGAAACTCAAGGACATTCAGAAACGCCGAACGCATCAACCGCAACCCAAGAAAATAACGATTGTTTTTTCGTGAAAACAGACAAAATTAATGAAAAACATGTAACTATTTTGAGTATGAATGGTTTAAATTACGTATGTATGAGAAATGGGGCGAATGTTTTGAAATTCTTATTAGACACAGGTGCGACTGCTAGTGTGATTTTTGAATCAAGCTTGGATGGTAATTTCAGAGTAGATGGAAGAGAGAAAATTAAAGTACAGGGTGTCGCAGGATACGTATTTTCCTTGGGTAACGTTGGTGTCAATCTTGAAATGAATGGTTAGCTAAGCTTTCATGAATTTATCGTAATGAAGCATTTTATAGAAAATGTAGATGGAGTGTTGGGATCAGATTTTTTCACAAAATTTTCAGCTGCAATTGATTATGAAGATTTCAAAATGAGTTTAAATGTTCGCGGTGAAAGAATCTGTTTACAACTTGAATCAGATTATGATGTAACTACTACAATTCCAGCTAGATGTGAAATAGTAAAATATTTAAAATGCGATATTGCCGAAGATTGTGTTGTCATACCAGACCAAATCTGCGAAGGAGTTTTTGTAGCCGGTTGCATTAGCAGACCAGTAGAAAATTATATTCCAATCAGGTTTTTAAATACGAACGAAAAAGAAATAAAAATAAGAAATTTCAAGCCATACGTCGAACCTCTGAATTTTTATTCGATTTGTGAATTCGATGAAAAACATATGACAGTAGATCGTATCGAGGAATTACTATATTCAATAAATGTATCTAATCTGAATAAAGAAGAGAAAACATCAATTCATAAAATTTGTGCGAAATACGCAGATATATTTCACCTCAAAAATGATAATCTGACGGTCACGAATATTTGTAAACAAAAGATTAAATTGCAGCCAGGTGCATCACCTGCCTACATTAAACCGTATCGATTACCGCACGCCAGAAGACGGAAATAAATAAACAAATAGAAAAATTATTATCAGACAATATCATTGAACCGTCAAATTCGCAATGGTCAGCTCCATTACTAATTGTGCCAAAGAAAACTGGTCCTGACGGAAATAAAAAATGGAGAATTGTTATCGACTACCGACAATTGAATAAACGGATCGAAGATGATAAGTTCCCCTTGCCATGTATAGAAGAAATTTTGGATTCACTATCAGGAGCGACTTATTTCACACATTTGGATCTGTACCAAGGCTATTATCAACTAGAATTAGATCATGCTTCTAGACCTTATACTTCTTTTACCTCGGATCGGGGTCAATTTCAGATGACCAGAGCACCGATGGGTCTAAAAACTAGCCCTAGTTCTTTTTCAAGAGCTATGACTATAGCCATGTCAGGACTTAATTATGATATCTGTTTCATTTACCTAGATGATTGATGATAGTATTTGGCGATAGTTTGGAAGATCATAATCAAAATTTGATCAAGGTATTCCAAAGACTTCGAGAAGTAAACTTGAAATTAAATCCCATCAAATGCGAATTTTTGAAAAAAGAAATTTTATATTTAGGCCACGTTATTACTTCAAGAGGAATTTCTCCAGATCCTGAAAAAATACGAGCTATGCAAAATTTTCCCCTCCCGAAAGATGGTAAGGAAGTTAAAAGATTTGTTGCATCTGCGAATTACTATCGGAAATTCATACCAAATTTTGCCACAATTGCTTCGCCATTAAATTTCTTAACGCGAAAAGGGGTTGTTTTTCAATGGACAGCCGCATGTCAAAATTCATTCGAAACATTGAAACAATGCCTTACATCACCTCCAATTTTACAATTTCCAGATTTTTCAGAAAATAAACAATTCATTTTAAAATGTGATGCTTCAGGAGTGGCTTTGGGGCAATTTTGTGTAATGACAATGACAGACCGGTTGCTTATGCAAGCAGATCATTAAATCCAGCTGAGAAAAATTATAGCACAATAGAAAAAGAGTTATTAGCTATTGTGTGGGCAGTCAAAAAATTTAGGCCTTACCTTTACGGCAGAAAATTTAAAATTTTCACAGATCACCGCCCCCTCATTTACTTATTTGGCATGAAAAACCCATCTAGTCGATTGACAAAATTCCGGTTAATATTAGAGGAATACGACTTTACGGTCGAATATATCAAAGGAAAAAATAATATTTTGGCAGATTCATTATCAAGAATAACATTAGACTCACAGAATTTAAAAGACTTAGCAAACAATGACAAAGTGCTCGTTATGACTAGAGCAAAATTAAAAGCTACTGACAGTTCAAAGAATAACGTTGAAGACAATTCTAGTAAACTAGCACACGATTACAGGCCTGATCACCCCGGAATCGTGGAATTATTGAAAAAACCACTAGAATCCCTAGAATTAATACCGATAGGAGATAAATCCTTCATCAATAAGTTAAATAAAAGTCGCGACAATAATAAATATTTCAAACTAAATGACTTTGTATACGACATTGAGAAAAAAAAATTATTCATGAAACAAGATTCTGGATCAACGCTGATTGCCTCAGGGACTTCGTTGACAGACTTGAAATTCATTTTGAATAAATATGGAGTAGCAGAGATATTCATTACGAAAAACGAAGGTACCGAAAAAATTTAATAAAGAGTTAGCTAACGCAAGGAAGGAATGAAGAAGAGAACAATTTGAAAATTTGTATTATTAAGGACGTCCAGAAAATTGAAGATAATGACAGTAAACAATTAATACTAAATGACTTTCATATTCTTCCCACTGGAGGACATGCTGGGATCAATAGAATGTTCAATAATATCAGACGATATTATTTTTGGCCAGGCATAAAAAAAGACATAGTCAACTACGTCAAACGATGTCATTCTTGTCAAAAATATAAGCATTCAATTATAACGAAACAACCGCTTCAAATCACAACAACTGCAAGTTCAGCTTTTCAAAAGGTATTTCTAGATCTCGTGGGTCCACTTACAACCGATATATCTGAAAATAAGTATATTCTTACTACTCAGTGTGAATTAACAAAATTTGTAGGGTGTTATGCTTTACCAAGCAAAGAAACTAAATGTGTTGCTAAGGCATTTGTTGAAAATTTTATACTACAGTATGGCATCCCAGAAGTCATTGCCACTGACCAGGGAACTGAGTTCATTTCCGGTATTTTCAAAAACATATGTGAACTACTCAAAGTCAAGCATATCAATTCGACAGCATATCATCATGAATCACTAGGCTCTATTGAAAATACTCATAAACACTTAGGTGCGTACTTGCGAATGCATTGTCAAAACCATCCAGATTCTTGGAGCTCTTGGATTCAATATTGGTGTTTCGCTTATAATAATACTGTTCACACTCATACAAAATACACCCCTTTCGAACTAGTATTTGGAAAAAGTTGCAAACTACCCTCCAATCTTTTGAACAGAGTGGATCCAATATATACATTTGAAAATTACCCACTTGAATTGAAATATAGATTGCAAAGAGCATGGAATGATGCTTCAAATAATTTGTTAACCTCGAAAATTAAAAGAAAAGAAAAACTAGATCCATCTAGAAAGGAAATTAGTTTTAAAATAGGTGATAGTGTATTAATAAGAAATGATGCAGCGGGAAACAAGAATGATGAACTTTTTAAAGGACCATTCGCTGTGTTAGAAGATAAGGGCCCTAATGTAGTTATTAAAATAGGTAATAAGACTAGTGAAATTCATAAAAATAGGGTTAAGTTGTTTATTCAAAAATATGTATTGAAAAGAAAAATATAGATATAATTTATGTTTTATTTAGTGAGTTAAGTGTGTTGAGGTTAACCAATTTTGTCAATATTGTTTTTTGAATTTTCCTTATCATTACTATAAAAAAAAAACTTGTACTAGGGTAAAAATTTTTTTTAGTTAACCGGGGGAGGTGTAATGGACTCATAATCATAGTTATTGTTCAAACGAAAAAAATATTGAAATTCCTTAAAGTGCAATCCCCTTTTCACAGTACACATTATTCGAAATATGATAACCAAATATTCCACCTAGTTTGTTAATAAATTAAGCCATTGTCTTCTGTGTATTCACATACTGATGATACAACAAATTGTCAATAAGTAGGTCGATAGCATAGGTGAATGATTTTACTTGTAGAACAAGGAATCGAGAAATAGACTTAGTACAAGTAACACTGCTTATTTTATTCTCCTGAGATGGTTCTCCATCTATGTCCAATAAGAGCAAATTAAGTTAGAGACCCAAATAACACAGTTTATTACAGCTCTCCGTACCAGTTATTTCTGTCTGGTGCTTATACTTTTTCATTCATCCTAATAACGAATTTTAGTTTTCTCATCAAATTTTATAGGACTTTCAACTAACAAAAAAAGAAGTAGACTTCTCTAGTCTTTCGAGTATAAATTCTCATTCTCATTGCCCTACCATTACTGTGAATGTATACGAAAATCGATAACAATTCTAATGGAAGTTACGATCACAGCTACAGCACCGACGCAGGACAAATAAATGTTCACCTACTGAAATTCCAGTAAATGGTAAGAAAATAAATGCTGAAAAAATAGTTTGATGTTTTTATCTCAACATATACATTTACACATCCTTACTACTAACTACCACTTGCTTATTAATAATATAATTCACTTCTTATAAAGTGATACAAAGTATCTGCAGACATTCCCATCGTAACTAAAATTCCCAAACAAGTTGCTCCGAAAAGAAGTCTATCTGGCAATCCATTTCAAGTAGACTGGTGTACATCATCAATCTGAAAAAAACCAAAATTAGAAATTGCCGAAGGAAACAATAGGTATGATCTTCAATTTGCAAGGGGTGCTACTATGACTGATCTCCGAACAGCAGATTGTTAAACACAATGATTAATCAACAAGTATGAAAGTGAAGTCTAAGCATACTGCCAGCAGTATCTAGAAATGAGAAACAAATAAATTCATAGAACTCTCAAAGAAACCACACAAGTGGTTCGAAAATTTACATCACTTGAGTGACATAACCACAAAACCACAGCCTCCTGAAATCTCTCTTGCAGTTTCTTGAGCTTCTGTCTTTTGGCGAACAATTGTTCTTCAGTAGCACGTACTACATTCGTTTTATGGAACTGCCTCACCACAGTTCGGGAAATAGGGGCGAGAGTCTGAAAAAATTACATAATCGATACTGCTTTGACTGATACATTTTAATTATGAAAATATTGATTTCATTTAAATTTGAAAAATACCTTAACGGTATTCATTTTTGATGGAAAAATGAGAAAATTCTCGATCACACTATCAAGTAGCCTTGATCTACGAGTTTATTTTAATTTCCTCAACTTCAACTTCAACTTGTTGTCTATGATTCAACAATGGCGGACCCCAGCACATCTGTTTTTTTGTTTTGATTCTATGTTTATGAATAGAGAATTAATAAGTTTTCTTATTATTTCATGGATTTGTATTAGTTGAAGACTTGAACTCGTAATCTGTAAATTCTGGGTTCGAATCACACATCACACCCCGGAATTATTACATTTTCTGATTTTCTTCTTACCTTTTCGGGGTTAATTTGTAAATATGAAGTCAGAAGCTTTTGCACGCTTGTTCATAGTGCAGCATGAATATTGTTGTTGAGCAAATGAATATGAAAATTCGAAGATGTTTTTTTCAACAAAGTCGACTGAGATATTCAGCCATTCAGGCTTCAGAATTTCCTTGAAAGTTGAACTGTGTAATTGATAGCATTTAACTCTCTCTTAATCCTATATGTCGATTAAAAAACATAGAAAAATATATAAAATTTATTTACAAAAAATATACACAGTATTAAATTAATAATACAATACTTCCTAAACTTTTCCTGTGAATCTATGGAACCTTTTGTACTCATCGAACATAATCTTGAATAATTCTGTAGACGCATTGCTCAAACCCCTCAAAAGATATGAAATAGCATGGTTGTCACAGACAGATACCAGACTATACATACAATTGTTTAGATGAACCTAAAAAAAAAATTTTTCTTAACATACATAAAAAACACTTGCATAAAAATCCAAACCAAAAATTTCATAAATTCTAAGATAAGGATGCAGTGTGAAAAAATTGTATTTCCGCCAACCTCAAAATAAGAGATGGGTTCAACGCATTAACTCGGATGTTTTTTCTTGAAAAAAGATGCTCTTATACCGGGTCCGGCGATTGAACTGTCCGTCTCTAAAAATTCAAAATTTCTGGTAATTTTCAATATTTATTCACATACTCTTTTGCATATGAAAGCAGAAAGTTCAAAGTTTTCATGTGCTATTCCGAAGGAATATGACCGCCTTTGGCCTTCACAACAAGCTTGAGTCTCTTTCTGAATGAGGTGCACGCTGCTCGAATGACGTCCTCACTTAAACGGTTCCATTCTCGCGTCAGCGACAACTTGAGCGATTCCAATGAAGTGTGTTTTTTAGAACAAGCTTGGGCCTGTATGATGCTCCAAATACAGTAATCCAGCGGGTTCAAATCTGGTGAGGACGGCGGCCACATATCACGGTCTATCAAAACTGGAACGTTCGAAACAACCAATTTTGCGTGCCATTTGCTTTATGCGAAGGAGCCGAGTCTTGTTGGAAAGTCCAATGCTCTGAACCGAATGTTTTGCGTGCCCACGGTATTAACTCAGGTCTCAAGATCTTGTCTCGGTAGATTTGTTCGTTTATCTTGACTTCGTTGCGACCCATTGGCAGGAAAACGAGTGAAGAACGGCCTTTTTCAGAGATCGCCGCCCAGACCATGATTTGGTCGGCTCCTTGTCGTCGAGTGACCCGTAAACGATCCGAATGATTGCTGGTACGTTTCTTCAACCAAACCCGATCGTTTTGTTTGTTCAAATATTGCTCAATGCAGAAAGTTTTCTCGTCAGAGAAGACAATGTTCGGAAGCATCCCACCATCGAGCAGGCGAATCAGCTCCTTCGATCGATCCAACCTCTTGCGACATTGCAAAGCTGTGAGTTCCTGAGACTTATGTTTTATAAGGCTGGACCTTAAGCTTCTTCTTCAATATGCGACGAACACTGCGGTCGCTCACGTTGAGGTCCTGGGCGAGCTGTTGTGCTGAGCGCTCCGGATTTCTTTCCAATCGATGACGCACCCTTTCGACGACTGCTGGTGCTGTTGCAGTACAGCGTCGTCCTCCACCGTAGCGTTTCTTGATGCTACCAGTCTCAACATATCGTTGGATAGTGCGACGCACAAATTTCTCATTCAATTGTAGTTTTGGCAGCGCTCGACGAATTTCGATATTCGATTTTCCTTCCAAATGGAGAGCAATCACCGCATTACGTTTCAAATCCATCGTCTAAATTGCAGAATGTTTTCTCTCACATCAAAATCACTTTAAGTGTTGACAAATAACATGTCAGAGAATGCCCTGTCAAATTTTCGCTGCGTTAGGTTCAGTGGTTCGGATTTTATATCAGTTAGATGGAGACGGACACTTCAAAGGCCGGACCCGGTATAATAACGCCCAGATGCAGCATTTCTGAGAAAAAAATTATTTTTACATTGAGTAACTTAGTGAAAAGAGAGAAAAGTTCAAATCTATTTTCTTCAAAAATGGTGCATCTGGGCGTTATTATACAAGAGCATCTTTTTTCAAGAAAAAACATCAGAGTTTATGAATATGATGTAAATCTCGCGAAATAAAGAAAGTTAAAAAGTTTCAACTAAAAATACCCTTCGCCCCTCCCAAATGATCCGATTGTGCTTGACATGAAAGAAATGCACTCAATCTAGTTGATGCGTATTTTTCATATTAGCCAATGTGTAAACTATCAGCACTTTATGTGACTCCGTTTTGCGCGAATATGTGGCAAAAGTATGGACAGGACGTCATCTTCAAAGGGCACTAGCTCCTTAACGCATGAATATGATGTAAATCTCGCGAAATAAAGAAAGTTTAAAAAGTTTCAACTAAAATACCCTTCGCCCCTCCCAAATGATACGATTGTGCTTGACCTGAAAGAAATGCACTCAATCTAATAGATGCGTATTTTTGATATTAGCCAATGTGTAAACTTTCAACACTTTATGTGACTCCGTTTTGCGAATAAGTGGCAAAAAGTGTGGACAGGATGTCATCTTCAAAGGGCACTAGCTCCTTAACGCATGAATATGATGTAAATCTCGCGAAATAAAGAAAGTGAAAAAAGTTTCAACTAAAAATACCCTTCGCCCCTCCCAACCCAAATGATACGATTGTGCTTGACATGAAAGAAATGCACTCAATCTAATAGATGCGTATTTTTGATATTAGCCAATGTGTAAACTTTCAGCACTTTATGTGACTCCGTTTTGCGAATAAGTGGCAAAAAGTGTGGACAGGACGTCATCTTCAAGGGCACTAGCTCCTTAACGAAGCAATTTTGCATTATATGATTTGGGTCGAATCTGTCTAAAATATGATCTATAATGTCCACTAGAAGTTTGTCGGTCAAATTACGGGACACCCTGTATATGCTCACCTTAACTTTGGGGAATAAAGTATATGTCTCGTACTGATAGAGAAAATCTCCGATAAGATGAGAAGCAATTCTTCCCATATCCTTTTTAAACATAACCAAATGTCCCACCAACTTCTCCAACTGATGAGCACAATTTGTTATATTTTCCAGTTCTCTAAGATCGTTATTTTTTTCAACCTTATCACATTGCTTACAAAGGAAAATAATAGATGCCTGAAAACTTTTAAATACGCCGAAATCCTATCCATTGTCATTGAACTTCGATTCTTCAATAAACTTTCCATGTAGTTTGTACACAAACCGAAATTGTGGTAGAAATCTGTGTCTTTCTTCATTAATAGGTATGGACTCATGATGAACATGCTCATTAAGGAAGGAGATAGTATCAACTGTAAAAGAAAAACATGAAGGTTAAAACAAGATCATAGAGGAGTACGATAAGAATGGCCAACTGCTTAAAAAACACCGCCATTTGAAATAAGAAAGTTTTTCACAATTATTCGTAGAAGTTGCTTGAGAATTAATTATGATCAGTCTGTACATTCCAGAGTTAATTTTTTTCTATATGGGACTAGCTAATATGTCTACTCAAAAAAAACTTTGTAAAAGATGAAAAAATACATTTTTTTATCGAAATTTTTTTCGGAACAAACTTGTTAGAGTCAAAAATTTTTTCGGAAGAAATTTTTTTTCGGAAGGAAAATTTTTTCGAAAGAGAATTTTTTCGGAAGAAAATTTTTTGAGGTCAAAATTTCTTACGGAAGAAAATTTTTGGGAAGAAAATTTTGTCGAAAAAAATTTTTAAGAGAATTGTCTGAGGTCAAAATTTTTTCGGAAGAGATTTTTCCGAGCCAAAAATAAATTTTTCGGTCAAAGAGAAAAAGTTTTTTCGGAAGAAAATTTACTGAGGTCAAAGAGGGAAAAATTTTTAGGAAGAAAAATTTTCTGAAGTCGAAGAGAAAAATTATTTTTGGAAGAAAATTTTCTGAGGTTAAAGAGAAAAAAATTTTCGGAAGAAAATTTTCAGAGGTCGAAATTTTCTGAGGTCAAAAAGGAAAATTTTTTCGGAGGAAAATTTTCTGAGGCCAAATTTTTTTCGGAAGTTTTTTGAGGTCAAATTTTTCTAAGATCAACATTTTTTGAGGTCATAGAGGAAAATTTTGTGAGGTCAAAATTTTTGACGGAAGAAAATTTTTTTGGAGTTTTTTGAGGTCAAAATTTTTTAAGGTCAAAATTTTCTGAGGTCATAGAGGAACATTTTCTGAGGTCAAAATTTTTGACGGAAGAAAATTTTTTCGAAAGAAAATTTTTTTTTCGAAGTTTTTTGAGGTCAAAACTTTCTGAGGTTATAGAGGAAAATTTTCTGAGTCAAAATTTTTGACGGAAGAAAAGTTTTTCGAAAGAAAATTTTTTTTAAGAATTTTTCTTCGGGAGAAAATTTTGTTCCGAAAAAATTTTTTCTTCGACCTCAGAAAATTTCTTCCGAAAAAATTTGACCTCATCACTTAACCGAGCCATTTGACAACCGAACTTAAGTCTCTAGGACAATCCCTTTGAAAGTTATTGTGCTGCTAACGACCGGACGGACGGCCCCACTAACAGAATTGAATTGACCACGAATTCGTCATCAGAGAGTAGAACCCTATCGTTCGAGACCATTTTCGGATCAAAATTCGATCATTACAAACATGTGGGGTAAACAATATAGCACTACTTTAAAGGTATGTCTACACCGGAGTGCTGCACTGTGCGGCACAGTGCGAACAGTGTGCGGCACAAATGTTCGTCGCGGTGTAGTCGTCCAGGCGAACAGCAACAAAAGTAACGCGAACTTTGTGGAAAAGTTCGCGCGTACAGTCGCATACTTTTGTTCGCTCATCATCTCCACCGGTGTAGACGGCTCGACACACACACATGTTCTCTGCGCGAACTCATTCTTGTTTCCGCTACGGTAGCGAAAACATTATTTGTGCACGAAAAAATTGGAGGGGAATAATGCGAAATAATTGAATTTATTAAGAAATCGAACCCATCCCGCACTGTGAGACTGTAATCAAGGAGATTACAAAAATAGAAATAAAAAACATGATGCAATATATTTTCTTTCAGCACGCTTATCAACGCCTCAGGTACAATGATAGATATGAGTTGTTTAGAAACTTTGAATAAATACATCAAACTTGCGAAAGAATCTCCTGTTGCAAGATATCTTGAGGTAATTACTAGCCTTATTGAAACTGGGACACATTTTCTGTAGTTTGTGTCTCGTTTCGCAATCCAAGGAGTTACAGCAGTAATCAGGAACTCAAAATCTTCGGACGATATTCGGGTGAAATTTGTAAATCCACTCAATGGGTCTACTGTCATCTCTTCCACAAATCGATTTGTTTCTTCATTGCGACGTTGCAGAAAGGGCCTCACCCAACATCGTTGTTTTTTCTTTTGTTTTTTTTTCGAGCAAAGTGCATACCACAACACACGCTGCAGCACAAAGCATCACGTTATCTTGATCCTCCATATTCAACGATTGAAGGAAAGCGAAACACTGAGAACAGTGAGATCTTGTTTGTGCACACTGTGCGCGTACAAAAGTTACGCACAGCTCTTTCGGTGTAGACGGTCTCTAAATATGTTGTGCTCGTACAGCTGAAGTGCTGCACAAAATGTTCGTGAACAATTGTGCCGCACACGATTTTGGTGTAGACGTACCTTAAGGAGAACGAGCACTCAAAAAGGAAATGATTTCCGGTGTTTTTTAAACAGTTGGCCACTTTTATGACACTCCTCTATTGAAGTTATACATATTTGAACAATGCTTGGTTCTATACCATTTTCAGGACCAAAATTTTTGAGGAAGTTATACAGGGAGAACCGTAACTATGGGGACAAACTGATGATATAGCCATAATCATCTTTCCTTTCCAAGTACTTACAATTTTCCGGTTAATGACAGCCACTTCAAACTGTATTATTTCGTTGAAAATTTTCTGGTCAAAACCTATGTTTTCCTTCAAAGTGTGTAACTCAAACATCAGTTTTTCCAATGTTTTCTGCCATAGATCAAATTTGATAGGATTGAGTGAAGAGTTCAATAAATAGGTTCCAGTTTGAAGATGTTCGAAGAGTTGTGGATAATTTCTTGTTTTGATAGATTCAACCTGCAATTCAAGATCAAACATAAAAAAAAATTCATATTTTACTGCCATAGTACTCACCATCATATTAAAAATATCTAAGGATACTGCCTCGAAGTTTTTCATTCGAATATGTTCAAAAATTAAACAAAGTAGTTGGGAGAAGTCTTGTATCTCTGCAGGATGCACTTTCTTCATTTACAATACATCCATATCTTCAACGGTAACTCTTGAGGAGCTTTTTAAATTTGTTTGTGTAACAAAACCACAGAAAAGAGCCCAGTACTTCCTCTGGTAGTATTTCAGAGTGCATTTCGAAAATGATTTTAGATAACTTTCAACCTTTTGTACCAGTTTTCTAATTTTTCATCATTTTTTCAGAACTACCCAATGTTTTAAACAGCACACATAGGATGGAACCATGATATATCAGCTTCTTTTGTGGTTACAATATCAAAGATTACGTTTAGAATCTTGTTTCTGATTTTTAACGATAGTTCTTTGAACTCAACAGAGTTTTTGGATTTCTTTACCTGAAAAACAACAGAGAAATAATTAAAGCTGGACAAATGTAGCGTTTTCACATCAAAAGAACTCCAAAAATTTTTCTCGTAGACCAGCTGGAAGTTTGGTTCTCGGTGTATCTGTTTTTATTGACGCTCTTCATGTACAGGGTATCCCATTTTGGGCACTTTTACGGGATATCTCCGTTATTTTTAACGTTAGCGGGATGCGGTTTTCGCGACAGTGTACTACTTTTTTGTGAAACTAAAGATGGCGCAATCAGTTTTTGCATAGCCCTCTTAGTTTTTGCTATACAGGGGGGAAATGAAAAGTATCACTTTTTAATCACCCCCCGTATCTCAGTTGTGCTTAAACTTTGAGGAATGGTTTAAAACGCATTCCTATAGATTTTTTTCCGTAGAATCCAGTGGCGGTAGACAGTTTTTTTTCAATTAAACTTCCGTTTTTGAGTAATTGAGCAAACATATGTTTTTTAAATTGGACACCCTGTATATTATTTTTATTCTTATTAAGCACAATCTCAGCTTTTCAAAAACATATCATTTCATGCATTTATTTTCAAAACCCAAGCTCAGAATTCAAGATTTTGTAATTCAATTGTCAATAACTAAGTAGACGGCTCTATGACTGTTTATTAAAAACAAATAATAAATGTCAAAGCTTTGTCGGTTGGTTTAAAAGTTTACAGTTCTCTCAGTTTTTATTATTTATTATATTATATTAATGATTCAATTATTTGAATTTTCAAGAAATTGCAAATTAAATTAAGTTAAATATTAGATCATGTGATGTAGATATTATGTTAACATTATTTTCGATTTCTAACGAAATCTTGACACTTATTTTCTGTTTATAATAAACAGTCATAGCCTACTACTGCTAATTGAATTACAAAATCTTGAATTCTGATCTTGGTTTAGAAAATAAATGCCTAAAATAATATGTTTTTGAAAAGCTGAGATTGTGCTTAATCAGAATAAAAAATAATATACAGGGTGTCCCATTTAAAAAACATATGTTTGCTCAATAACTCAAAAACGGAAAGTTTAATTGAAAAACTGACTACGCCACTGGATTCTACGGAAAAAAATCTATAGGAATGCGTTTTAACCATTCCTCCAAGTTTAAGCACAACTGAGATAAAGGGGGTTATTAAAAAGTGAAACTTTTCATTATCCCCCTGTATAGCTAAAACTAAGAGGGCTATGCAAAAACTGATTGCGCCATCTTTAGTTTCACAAAAAAGTAGCACACTGTCGCGAAAACCGCATCCCGCTAACGTTAAAAATAACGGAGATATCCCGTAAAAGTGCCCAAAATGGGATACCCTGTACAGTATAGATTTTGCGATATATGGCTAACTTTTTCTGAAGTATAGAATTTTCCGAAAAACTTTTCTTTAATATGTTCCTGTGATTTTTTTTTAAATAAGAAAAATATTCAAGGGACTCATTCAATCTAAAGAAATTATTTTTGGCAAAAACAGTTGATCAAAATTACGTCTTTCATACATCGTTGTGAAAAGGAATCAAGACATTCCAATTGAAGTATCTCTTACCTACAGAGGAGTCAGGGGAGGCCGGGCCTGACCTAATTTCACTGTATTTTATTTAATTTTAAATTTAAGTTCGAATAAAAAATAATCACGTTTCTATATCTGTATTATTTCCATCATTCTATCTAATATCCAAATCTCAAAGTAATAAACATATGTTTAAAAAAACGGTTTGTGGTTTTGAGACATTTTTTGGAGAAGTTTGTAGGTAATATTTTAATATTTCAGCAAGAAAAATGGAAACGGAAACAAGAAGTGAGAATTATAATACAAGTAGTAAACTTAAAGAAACGCAAGATCCTGCAGATTTTATTTTGAATAATAAATTCAGTAAAATGCCTTACGATGAATTTTCATAACTCAGGTAATTAAGACACCTCGACCAGCAATGCCAAATTTAATTATTAATTCTGCTCATTATCTTTCGTTCTGCGTAGAAAGGTATAATAAATGCCAGTGGCTGACAGGAAGCCAAGTTCGAAATAAATTATTTTGTTGGTTGCGTGGTCTCGGGCCTCCTCTGATCGAAATCTCACGAGCCGCCACTGGGTTGAAACGCCTGCTCTTAGGGGGTGCTTGTTCAAGCCTCAAAATCCCCAAACAAAATCATTAACGTGTTTTGGAAATGTTTTTAGTCATATGCGGATCAAAATATACAGGGTGGCTTGAATGAGATGGAACACACAGTATTAATAAAGGAACTAGCCAAGATATTCTAATCACACAATAACCCTGAAAATTCAAATATCATGTCATTCTCTCACAAAGTTGATCCTTTGAAATTTCCATTCGAGAGAACTTCAATTCTGAAACTATTCCACTGAGTTGGCCAGTATGAATTTAACCAAGCTATTGAAACCTCTAGCTTCTTCAAGTCGAATTATTGTTGCTTACAGCCAAACAATATGTTTTTGATTACGGATTCTTTGGTTCGACAACTCTTGAAACTCACAAACATTTGGACAAAACTACAGCTCTTGGAACAAGCGAGCAAAAATGATATTTTTTTAATAACTAGCGACCCGCCCCGGCTTCGCACGGGCGCCTCGTACGCGTATATAGGCACGCTCTTGCCGCACCGGGCGGCCGGCGGTACCGCCGCAAACGCTACGTCCCGCAATTTTTAAATCTGTAATATCTTCAAAAAATATCACTTAAATCATGCGATGAAAGAATCATATAGATCTATATTAAATGAACATGTATTCAAGGTATTTAATGGTAAAGGATTAATGCTATATTGGTTAAAATCGCTTAGAAAATTAGCATTATTTGTCGTAAAAAGTAAATGACAAAAAAAAGTTATTGTGGGTTATCCATAAGAGATAGACATATACCATCACGGACTTTTCTGTAGACCTTTTCAATGTGTAAATACTTAGTACATATTTTGATAAAACTCGTAGGGTTCAGCCTGCGTTCGCAATGTAAGCGGAAAAAATGAAATTATTCACGACATCACATTAGAAACCTCAAAAATAACAGTACTTCTCCACTATTAAATGGATGTTATTATACATATAAACCTTCCTCTTGAATCACTCTATCTAATAAAAAAAACGCATCAAAATCCGTTGCGTAGTTTCAAAGATTTGAGCATACAAAGGGACATAGGGACAGAAAAAGTGACTTTGTTTTATACTATGTAGTGATGATTCTACTCACTTTCTTTAGATCCTTCAAAAACAGCAAGGCATATTGCAAATTCTCAGTATTATCCGAATTGTCCAGCACATAATCGATGGCAGGAACGAAATCTTTGAAGGATTTCTCATTTTTAAATATATTTTCAAATACCACAGACACGATTTCTTCTTGTCTTTGAAATTTGATGTTAAATTCTTCATCAAAGATACAGGTTCAAATAACTGCATCCAATCGATCTTGACTTCATTAATCAAATCTAAAAACAATCATATTTTGATTATAAAGTTGTTAAAATGCTGAAATACACTACTGGAAAAAATTAAAGGATCAAAAAAAATCCAAATTTTTTGGCAATTTCCAAGACTCCGTAACTTCAAGAGGAATGGTCGTACAAGGAATTTAAAAAAAGGAAATTGTAGCTCAAAGTGTCTAGTTTTTGGATAAGATCTTCAAAAATTTTAAGTTTCAGTGGTTTTCGAGTAATGATAGAAAAATCAGCAACAAAAAAATTCTCAAAATTTTACCACTTTTTTTTTTCTTGTCTACGAGCGTGGAAATTTTATTTTTGCATAATCGTTATAATGATGGAATACTTTGTTAATTCAGCTTCATTTTATTTTTTTATTGACCTCAATACGTCCACTTCTCGTCGAGATATCGGTCTTCAAATGGAAAAGGATCCATTTGTCTTTGATTATCGATCGTTATTTAATTAATAAAAATTTTATTTGTTAGTTTATTTTCTTTTTCTTTTTTTGGAATTTATGTACTATCTGCAATAAAAATGTGGAAAAAGCTCGAGAAAATTCTTTTTTGCCTTTTTCAAAGATTATGAGCTTCTCAGAGCAAAAAACGTGATCCTTATTTTTTTCAAAAATTCAATCGAGTCAAACGAAAAAACGGCTCGATGGATTGAGTTGGCTCTTTGTAAGGTTCTTATCAACATATTGAACTGTGAAAGTCACACTTAACATTATTGGTTTCCTCAACATTTTCGATCTAGCGGTAGATTTTCCAAGAAACCACTAAAAAGCCCTTTTTTTGTTAAATTTTTATATTGATGCGACAGAAAGAAAAAAATTTCTATGAATAAGCAATGGTTGTTAATTAATGGGATTTCATTTAAGGTCTTGAAACCCTCCTTCAATTTTCTGTGCGATAATTGGTTGCTGAGAAATCGATAATCAAAGACAAATGGATCCTTTTCCATTTGAAGACCGATATCTCGGAGAAGGGAGCGTATTGAGGTCAATAAAAAAAAAAAAATGAAGCTGAATTAACAAAGTATCCCATCATTATAACGATATGCAAAAATAAAATTTCCACGCTCGTAGACAAGAAAAAAAAAGTGGTAAATTTTGAGAATTTTTTTGTTGCATGATTTTTCTATTATTACTCGAAAACAGCTGAAAATTTTTGAAGATCTTATCCAAAAAGTAGACACTTTGAGCTACAATTTCCTTTTTTTGAATTCCTTGTACGACCATTCCTCTCAAAGTAACGGCATGTTGAAAATTGCCGAAAAATTTGGAATTTTTTTTTGATCCTTTAATTTTTTCCAGTAGTGCATTAGACTCACTTTTTATCCAAGCTTCTAAAATATTTTTATTTTCATTCTCTGTTCCCCAATGAAGTTTGTGCAAAGAGATTAACCCTAAAAAGACTAATGACTTGACTTTAGGAGACAAATAGGAATGGTAACTTCATTAATAAAGTCGAATACAATTGTATTTTATCATCATAGTCTCCATCACATTTTTCGAGTTGGATCCAAATATTTTCCTCGTATATTTCCTTAAGCTTCCCGTAATATGTTTCATCCTCTTCTGAATCGAACAAAATCATTCCTTTATCACCAACTGACAAAAGCTTCTTCAAAATGGCTGACGATGTAGTTTTGGATACCAACTTTGCAATTTTTTTGAGCAAGACGAAGCTCAAGGCATTACTCAATATTTTCGAGTCCACAATCCTTTTTAATATTCCAGGTGTGTTATTAGCTATAGTCAATAGTACGTCACATATGGTCATAATCACGTCCAAGTCCAATTTATGTATCAAATGCTCGTTAATAAATTTATCGGTAACAATATATTCACAGGCACCCTCCACATTGGATGATATTTGGTTGATAGCTTCGCGTTGAGAATTCTCATCCATGTTATTCCCAAATATGTACATCGTACGCAGCTTCTGTATTATCAGTAACAGCTGAAAAACATCATTATGAAATCAAAATGCACGGTTGTCAAGAAATCACACCACATTGCCAAAATTCTTGAACTGTAATTATACAGGCTGTCTGGTGAGGAATGGGACAACGTTTAGGTGGTGATGGGGGATGTCCAAGGAGTGAGAAAATGCCATTTGAAATCATCTGGGTACAGGTTCTTGATATACAGGGGGTTTAGAAAAAAATTAGGAAATTTCAAATGACCATAATTCAGGAAATATAAAAGCTAATCCGATGATTTTTCGTATGAACAATGACAGAGTGAGTACGAATCTGTTTGAACGAAAAAATTCGAAATAAAATCAGATCCGGATTCAGAAATTTCAGTTTTTTTGAAATTAGGTAAAAACAACACCCTTTATGCGGTTTTCAATTTTTTTGACTTCAGGTTCTGAGAGAGCAGGAAAAATACTTTCGAACTCAACTATCATCCCGAATGGCACAAATTTGCCCTGCTTTCTATGACACTTCGAATGTCAAACTTCCGATTTTCGCTGTCGTACAGAGACAATCACAGAGACGTTTCAGTGTTAATGTGTGGTGCGCAGTTTATGATAATAATTTAATAGGTCCTCATTTTTTCGAAGTAAGACTCACCGGAGAAATTTATAGAGATTTCCTCATGAATATTCTTTCTAATTTATTAGGGAATATTAATCAAAGAGGACTTTATCTTCCAGCATGATGGAGCACCCCCACATTTCTCAATATTAATGAGAAATTATTTGAACGAGGTCTATCCAAATAGATGGATAGGTCGTGGTGGTCCAAGAGCATGGCCACCTCGGTCCCCCGACATGACACCGTTAGATTATTTCCTTTGGGGACACCTTAAAACTATGGTGTACGGGCGAGAAATAAATACAAGGGAACAATTAATTCAGCGAATAATAGACGCATGTGACGAAATACGAAACAACCCGAATGTGATAAGGAAAGCAGTTTTGAACTCAATGAAAAGAGCAGATAAATGTGTAGAAGTTGGAGATTTTCATTTTGAACAATATTTGAAGAATTAATCATTAATTTTCCAAATAATGTTAACTATTTTTCGCATTTTTGATGATTTTTATGAAAATTTTGATTCGTTTATGATCTTTTTTTTACTTATGAGTAACTATATGAGATCTCATGTTTCTGAAAATGTCGAGAGAAAATAATATTTAAGGAGCGAAAATCGGAAGATTGACATACGAAGGGTCAGAAAGCAGGGGAAAATTTGTGCTATTCGGGATGACAGTTGAGTTCGAAAGTATTTTCCTGTTCTCTCAGAATCTGAAGTCAAAAAAATTGAAAACCGCATACAGGGTGCTGTTTTTACCTTATTTCAGGAAAACTGAAATTTCTGAGTCCGGATCTGTTTTTGTTTCGAATTTTCCGTTCAAACAGATTCGTACTCACTCTATCATTGGTCATACAAAAAATCATCGGATTAGCTCTCATATTTCCTGAATTATGGTCATTTGAAATTTCCAATTTTTTCTAAAACCCTCTGTATATCAGGAACCATGTACCTCAGATGATTTCAAATGGAATTTTCTCACTCCTTGAGACATCCCTCATCACCACCTGAACGTTGTCCCATTCCTCACCAGACACCCTGTAAAGGGATGAGCCATTTTTGATCGTTTATAAGACTACTTCAATCGTCATTATCACAACACCGCACGTTTATTCAAATAGTGAAATTGTTAATGTGATTTTAATATAAAGTAGAGCTTATCAGATTGCCAGTATGGGGAACCTATTAAGCAGAAGAAGATTTCTGCTAAGACATCACTGTCTCCTGCTAGCAATGTTTGAAGATATTTGGGGGGCTGATAATACCCTACATGTTTCCATATGCAATGAAGCTTAACGGAAAGGTATAGAACCCTCCACTGTTAAGTGGATATCAGTGATGTGAGTAGTAAAGGGTTTTCCAATAAGAGGTGTTATTTTGAATAGCCCGCTATTTCGGTAGATGTCACGTTTGAAGCTGTCATTTTTTGACATTTGACAAGTAGAAACTACGCCATTAATAAAAATGGAACGATACAAGCTTCAAGAACGCATTGAAATTATTAAAATTCACTATAAAAATAGTCAAAATTTGGCAGAGACGGTTCCCAAAACTCGGAATATTTTTGGGTCGTTGTGAAGCACCTTGTCGGACCGCAATAAAGAAATTGGTGGAAAAATTCGAGCTCTTGGGACAAGTTAGCGATGTGAAGAATAAAACCCGTGCACGTCGCTCAAGAACAGCCGAGAATATTGCTGCTGTACCCGAAAGTGTTGAAGAAAACCCAGGTTTGTCCATTCCTCGTCGTTCTTTAGAATTAGGCATTCCACAAATGTCATTACACCGTATTTTGCATAAAGATTTGGTTCTTGAGGCTTATAAAGTTCAGTTAACACAAGAACTCAAGCCGACCGATCATCAACAACGTAGTGTCTTTGCTGATTGGGTCGTTGAAATGCATGAAAATGATCCGGAATTCCATCAAAAAATCATCTTGAGTGACCACCAAAATTGTCGCATCTGGGGCTCGGAAAACCCAAGAGTTATTGTTGAAAAGCCTCTCTATCCTCAAAGTGTGACTGTTCGGTGAGGTTTATGGTCCGGCGGAGTCATTGGACCTTACTTTTTCGAAAATGAGGCTGGAGCAACAGTTTTGGTGAATGGATTGCGCTAACGAGAGATGAGTAATGACGTTTACTTTCAACAAGGCGGCGCTACGTGCCACACAAACAACGAAACCATTGATCTTTTGCGGGAAAAGTTTCCGGACCGTGTTATCTCTCGAAGAGATGATCACAATTGGTCTTGGAGATCTTGTGATTTAACACCTTGCCACTTCTTCCTTTGGGGCCACGTGAAAGAGAAGGTCTACGCCAATAACCAAGCGTCGATTCAAGACTTCAAAGATGGAATTCGTGAGGCTATCGAGGACATAGGGCAGCCACTTTGCGATTTGGTTATGGAAAATTTCATTGAAAGGATATTGTCCTGTAAGCGTGTTCATGGTAGTCATTTGCCTGATGTTATTTTCCACTATTGACGGCATAGCTTCTTCTTTATAATGAAATAAACATCCGATCATTTATATTAAAACAAGGCATTTTTCTTTGAATATCAAAATAACACCTCTTATTGGAAAACCCTTTATAACCATATCTTTGATGTTTTTCATATTGAATATTTTGTATAAGCAATGACCATTTTTGATGAATTCTACACCCTGTGGTGAAAAAAGTCTCAATGAACGTTCTATATTATTTTATTCACAAATTATTTAATGCAAGCTGATATTAAAGCAATAATCTATAAATATTTACCATAAGATGCTTAGAGTTCGATTCTCCAAAATTCATTATCCTTTGAGATAACAAAATCCATTGTTCGTTTGCAAGAAAAGAATACACGTAGTTGGGATTATTCACATCTGAAAATATTCCTTCATCTGTTGAGTATCCATTGTTGTAATAGTGGAACGTTATATATCTTTCTGCCCAATCATAAGAGAGGTTTAGGAAAACTCTAACGAGTAATTGATTCTGAAAAATAAATTACTCAGAATATGTATAACACAGCTGCAAAGATTCAATGAAAAGTAGAGAAAAAATTGGTAGCAGTTATAAGAATTTTAAACATTTAACTCTTTGGCAAGCTTTTTACAGTAACGTTTATTTTGATAACTAAAAAATGGTAAATATTTGAATTTCGGTGACCAGCAGATATCGACCAGATTTTTATGTAATTGCATTCATTAAGTCTTCCTGAACAACATTAGTGAAATCAATTGGTGGCGGTCTGTCTTAGTTTAGAAACTATGGATCCCCAAAGTTCCAAAAATCGTCACGCCACTTTTTTCACTTTAAAAACACAAATTCACTGCTCCAATTTAGTCCATAAATCACCTTCGAACATTCAATTAACTATTCGATTAGTTTCATTTCAGGTATATTCAATAATTAATGCAGAAATATCGAAATTCTAGAATCACCACATATCCACAAATTCTAAGGAAAGCCCGCCGTTTTCAATGGTAGATTTGGCACTGCCGCAGATTCATTCGCGCGAATATGATACGAGGCCTTTCCGTAAATCCCGCCCATCGTTTGATATATCACTCGCCGAATGACGGAGCAGTGGTGCCAAACTTACCATGAAGAACGGCGGGTTTTCCTTAGAGTTTGTGGATTTGTGGTACCTCTAGAATTTCGATGTTTCTGCATT
This sequence comes from Propylea japonica, assembly GCA_013421045.1. Classification (NCBI taxonomy): domain Eukaryota; kingdom Metazoa; phylum Arthropoda; class Insecta; order Coleoptera; family Coccinellidae; genus Propylea; species Propylea japonica. Next base: position 64,602,794 of record CM024240.1, on the reverse strand, counting down.
AATTATTGAATATACCTGAAATGAATCTAATCGAATAGTTATTTGAAAGTTCAAAGGTGGTTTATAGATTAAATTGGAGCAGTGGATTTGTGGTTTTATAGTGAAAAAAGCGACGTGAAGATGGAACATTTTTGGAACCTTGGGGGTCCATCTTTCCTAAACTGAGACAGACCACCACCTGTTGGTTTCACTAATGTTGTTCAGGAAGGCTCAATGAATAAAATGACACCAAAATCTGGTCGATATCTGCTGGTCACCGAATTTCAATATTTACCTCTTGAATTATTTTCATCAAACCTAGCTTGAAATAGAAGAACACACAAGGTTCGAAATGAAATATTTTGAGAAACTGATTACCGTAACCTGTGAAGTTTTTTCCTTTATGTTTTTCATTTTATAAGATTTAAAAATTAAGCTTACATGTTCCCTCTCTAGAAGAGCACCTCCCAATTTATTCATGATACTTTTCACTTCGCCCATACTGGCATTGAAATTTTCCATTATTTTCGGAGTAGTTGTGTTTTCATCCATTTTGTTTATCCTCAATAGCCATGATGTGAACTTACATAGCAACTCGATAAAACTGTTATGGGAGTCTGAAAACAAACTTAACATTGTGAAATTCAAGGATTAAGTAATGATTGTCTCATCAATTCAATAATTTTCAACATGCAATATAATTTTGCCGAATGCCTGTGTGAGTCTGTTGAACTCAGTGATGGATAATCATTATTCAATGAAAATTATGTCCTCCGTCTGGCCTTGAACACTATAACTCTCCTATTTTGGCTATCAGAATATCTAAGGAAGATACAGGTAATGAGAGAATAGAGAATCAGAGAGTCTGGTCCTCTCTGAACAACTACATCTCATTTGCAAACCTCCCTAGTGATGTAATGATCAAGAAAGTAAGCACTGAAAAAACCTCAGGACATTGCTAAGTAAAAGAGATGATTGGAAACGGGAATACACCGACTATAATCTCAAAGAAAATACCGTTAATTGGTATACAGATGGTTCCAAAACCTCTACAGGAGCTAGCGCAGGTTATAAGGGCCAAGTACCAAGTGTGCACTTTCGCTGGGCTCCTGTATGAGCGTCTTCTAAGCGGAAATCTTAGCTATTGAAAGATGTCTAGATATAAATCTAGAAAGAAACTATCAGAAATGCGATTTAGCCAAGCACTTAGATAGTCAAGCTGTTATTAAAGCACTGAACTCCTATGTCATTGACTCAAAGATGATCTGGGAGTGCCGGAACAAACTCAATGAGGTAGGCAAGAAACTTAAGGTCTTTTTAATCTGGGTTCCCGGCCACTCGGGAATCAAAGGAAACGAAAAGGCCAATACACTTACCAAAGAGGACGCACGAATGTCACTCATTGGCGCAGAACCCTTCTGTGGTATAGGTAAATGTACCTATAGGGAGTTTCTGGAGAAGGAGAAAGTCAAGGGGGAAAAACTCTGGCGGAATCTCCCAGAGATGGATTATTCCACTGAGTTCTTTCGGAACTTTGAGACAGCAGGATCCAAAAGATATCTGGATCTTGGTACGAACGAATTACACCTCCTCACTGGCTTTCTCACAGGACACTGTCGCCTCAGGAAGCACCCGTTGAGGATGGGATTATCGGACACTGACAAGTGTAGGTTCTGTGGGGAGCAGGAAGAAACCCCCATTCACCTAGTCACGGAATGCTTTGGCATTGCGAGCCCAAGGAGAGAATGCCTTGGGCGAGAAACTTGTAACAGTGAGGAACTAGCCTCGTTGAAGCCTACACAGATAATAGATTTCATTAGATCACTTGAACTGGAAGGCGAGCTGTGAAGGGTGTGGCCAAAACAGATCTGTAAGGGGGCACAATAGACCTTGAGGTCGCAGTGAACTTTTTAAACTAAACTAACTCTCCTATTTCTTAAAACGAAACAAGTAATGGGTGCAGCACCAAAGAGAGTAGTAAAGTTTATCAAGGCCTTGCTACCTAACTGGTAAAAAGCGCGAGGTTGCACAATAGATCTTTAGGTCAAGCTGTCAGCAAGGTTTAGTAGGGGCGTTCGGCATCGACAGCGGACTGGTTGGATCGATCTGAACCGTTCGTTTATTACATCCGGATTGAGGGGAGTACACATCTGGACCGTTTGGCATACAAATCTGAGCAATCGGATGTCGATCTTTTCGATCAAAGCGATTTTATCCATAGAGTTATACGTTTTTTATATACTTTTATGTTTTCATGTTAAGTTTCCTGATCCGACAACCGACAGATTGAAAAATTCTAATACTTATCAACACTTTTATTCTTCTGTTTTTCATTTATCCATTAAAAACCTAATTGATTCATTGAAATTTAACGTCATTGTTAAAGGAGAACAATGCTATCGTAGTTATGAATGGGCAGGAGGAGATATTGCTTTCTCGTTTCTTTTTTTGTGTAATGAATTAATTAATTAGGATCTTTCGGTACAACTATTGCCGTAGTGAAAGACCAGAAGAGGATATTGCATTCCTCATTTCCTTATTCAATTCATATTTTACGGTAGAGCTATGAAAAGGGTGAAAGTATCGTTAAAAAATGAGCATATTTCCCAAAATAGTAATCTTTGAAATTTCATAATCAATGAAAGTTGAACAGAGCAGTATGTTCTGTGGCAGATGCTCTGTATCGTTCGTTTACTTGCAGATATTACAGATGAGTCTGTATGATCTGTAGTCATGTGACTAAAAAATCCGTCTGCTCGCGGAGGTCAATGCCGAACAGGCTTAGTATAGCCTTAATGCCCCTCCTCTAATCTAATCTAATGCTTTTAATAAATAATAATAATGAGAACAATCCCTGTAATTCACAAGAAACAAAAAAACAGACTCACCCTCATTAGAATTGATGTAAGCATTCACCGTCGTATCTAAATGATATATGAACGTCTTGAATAAATTCATATATTGCCAGCTTGCCATCTGCGTTGCACACTGGGAGAAATAGAGCAGAACCTTATCCGGCAGCACCTTTTCAGCATCCAAATAACGTATCATTACACCTTGAATATCATCGTCACCTCTGAACGCATAACATTCTTTAAAATCAGCATTTTCTTCAATTGATTTCAATACAGGCAAATCTTAGAAACCAAATTTTGAATTCTATGTAACTTTGCGTAAGTTTCAAAGATTTGAGCAAAAATTTAAGATATTCTTCTTCGTGATCAGAATTATCCGCAAACATGGAATAAGACAGAAGATTGTTTAAATACTTTTCGACCAACAAGGGATTAATATCGATTGAATACTGCAATATTTTATAAGAGTCTCTGTTAGGATTTTTGGTCAAATTAAGAATAGATATAACGATATTCTCTATAAATTGTGAGAAACTAATTCCAACTGAACAATTTAAGTCAATTTTACAATCTTTTAAAACTTCCAAAATATCTGACAAAATACATAAAGACTTTGATAGTTTTATATCGGAAGAAGAATATTTTGAGATCTTCTTACAATTGAAGTCGGGACTCAGATCAAAACCTAATAAGTGTATTGTAACTATGGAAAATTTATAAACTAATTTGAAATCTTTGTAGGCTTTTATCACAGATTGAAATATTATTTTAGATGCTGGATAGGATTCATCATGTAAATCATAGGTTTTTCCAATAACTTTCAGTACAGCCTTTGGTTTTTCAAATTTCTCGTCCGTAGTGCTTTCTGTCAGTTTGAGCACATGGTCCAGATAGTTCTGTATTTCCACAGAATTCTTATGTAATATGACCTGAAAATCAATTACATTAAAACCATGTTCAATGCATTCTATAATCTATAAATATTTTTGTTAGTCGTCAAGAAAGTTTCTGATAAGCATATAATCATATCCTGAATCATGACAATAAAATCAAATAATAAAATTGTTTCCAAAACAATATTTTAAAGCTAGATAAAAGATGTGATTGAACCCACCTTCAAAAAACCTTCTATATTACCATATAAACATCCTGACTCTTTCAATATTGAATTATGTTTCTCTAACAAATCCTGAAAACTTTTCTGTGTACTATTTTGTCCATCATCAATTTTCATGTGCTTAGAAAGTGATTCTAAAGACAATGAATCGTCACAACTCCTTTTAATTCCTTTCATGATTGAATTTTTTGTTTCTGCAACAAATTCACTATGTAAGTAATTTTCACATAATTTTTCAATTCATTACTGTGTCATACCACTGGAGTATATAGAGTAATTATTATCAAACCACAAGTGTTTCACTTTCAAATAATATTTGTAATTTGTATTATAATTGTTTAATTTTCATCATTTCAAATTTACGGTGTTTGAAAATTTTGAAAGCATGATTTTGTGAGGTTAACATGTGCACAGAGAGGACACCATAGAACAATACATAAAGAAAGAAAAGCACAAAAAATAATATTTCTTCAATGTAAATATTGGTCTCTAATTTCTGATACCAAATTCAAGAAAGTTATCAAAATTCAAAATCATTAAGCAGTAATGGTTGCTGAACTCTAATTGACGAAATAAAACTGAACTGACTGTGGGGTGATTCGAAAACACTAATTACTCGATGGTAATAGAAAATAAAACCTTCAGTAGGTAGGCAGTATTATAAAGTCATTAAAGTTAAATAAATCCTCAGAAATAGGTAGAAAAGCCTCCTGGAAGAAGTACCTACTTCATAAAATTCGTATTGGTGGTGAACTTCTTGGAAAAGTTTAAAAACACATTTGAAAAATCAGGTACCGAAGACGATACGAAATAATATTATTGTAGTTGATGTTTGTGATGTAAAATTTATTGCCTATTCATTTGAGGTACAGAATTCCAAGAACTTTTCGACCTTATCCCTTATTCTCTTTTGAAGATTGCATTGAATTCTACAGAAAAAGTTATGTGTCAGTTGAGAGACAGCATGCAAAACTCGGAAACTGAAATCGTTATGAAAATACACTTCTGGTACCATTTTGAGTTATACGAATTTCTTTATTGTAAAATAGTATTTTTCTTATCCGACTTTACCTATTAGTAATAATGGCCCTTCAGGTATAGGTATAGTACCTGCTATGGCATTTTGTACCTACACTACTCAATAGTTTGAGTAATATACCTGAAGGGTCATTATTACTAATAGGTAAAGTTAGATAAGAAAACTAATTCAGTGAATCGAACAAAAGCGACAAAGTATATAGCTACTTTACTTTCAGTAAAATTTAATGATTTGAATGAGGCTTATTATGAGCATCTTTAAGTGGCCACAAAATTCCATTTCGATCGGTTTCGGCTTATCTGAGATATTGTGGAACAAAAATGTTGAATGCTCATATTTTATGGAACACCGGTTAACGAACATAACCGCGGCATTTGGGAAACAAACTCACCCTGAAAATCTCAAGAGACTAGGACAATCCCTTCGAAAATTATCGTGCTTAAGGCTGGACGGCCCCACGGATAGAATTGAATTTGACCACGAATTCGTCAACAGGGAGTCGATCCCTATCGTTTGAGATCATTTTCGACTCAAAATTAGAAAATTACAGACATTTGGCAAAACGATATAGCACTCGTTTAAGTAGAATGAGATCAATAACATACAGAGCCGAAATTCACATTTGATTCATTATTTCCTCGAAATGGGTAATTCTGCAATAGCTGCAGACGTCAGGTCAATGCATTTTTTGAAATTATCCAACAATATGTAATTTATCATCTTAATGACGAAGCTTATTAACATTCCTTAAAAACTTTATAGGTTTTCACTGCCAGTCTCTGAAACAGAAATAATTAAAAAATTAACTTTCAATGTCAATCAGATTGCAAATGAAAAAACACACAATTCTGAAGATTTTACGAGTCTGTCTGAAGAAGGTGTCTAATATAGACACCGGAACGTTACATTATCCTTTTAATTTATTTCCTTTTCAGTTTTACTGTTGGGCAACAAATTTTTTCAAGATCAATTTGCTCCTGACAAAACAGTGCAAAGATTCTCGCAGGAGCACTTCATCTTTATTAAATTTTTTTTAAAATTATTTCTGTTTCAGAGACTGGGAGTGAAAACCTATAAAGTTTTTAAGAAATGCAGAATTCTCCCAGAATATATTTCAATCGATACTTTATTAACATTGTTTATAAGGAGAACAATGTTGTTAACTAGCTCACACATCTCTAGCAGGTCTAGCACTAGACAATGGTACGCCACTGGTAAAAACTGTCTTGTGTCAAAGACCAAGGTCACTGCTGTTATTTTTATTTTGATTTCTTCTTAATTTTGCGTAGTACAAAAATATATTTCCGGAAAATCCTAAAATTGAAATAGAAGAATGGATTTTCCTTGCTTGATGAAAACAAAGGAATAAGTTTTAGTTGAGAAATTCGTGTATGAACCTGATGATCCAATGTAGAAACCATATTTCGGAATAATAAGTTGAAGAAACAGTAAAATGCTCATGAAAATTAATATTTCACATTATTCGTGACGTGACGTACGGTATATTCGTTGTCCCAAATAATCTAAATCTGAATATCCCAGTGATTCACGAACAATGGACGTCGTATAACTGGAAAATCGATATTTACCAATTGAAGTGGAAAATGCGTATTATTTGTTGTTATCATTTAATTTCCCACCTACTTAAAATTTTCTGGATATGTCCAAGATCGGGAACGAAACATTCGTCGAAAGAGATGAAATGATGAATGCTTTATGCTTTTGTAATGAAATGATGAACCTAATTCACTACCTCACAAATCTCTAGCACTAGACAAGGGTACGCCACTGGAAGAAACTGTCTTGTATGTGTCAACGACATAGACATAGGAAGAGTCTAAGGTCAACGACCAAGATCTCTTCTGTTTATTTTGATTTATTTTTAATTTTGCGTTGTACAAAAATATATTTCCGGAAAATCCTAAAATTGAAATAGAAGAAAGGATTTTCGAAAAACAACAACCACAACTTCAAAGGGGATAGTAACTTGCTTGATGAAAACAAAGGAATAAGTGTTATTTGAGAAATTCATGTATGAACCTGATCATCCAATGGAGAAACCATATTTCGGAATAATAAGTTGAAGAAACCGTAAAATGCTCATGAAAATTAATATTTCACATGACTCGTGACGTGACGTACGGTATATTAGTTGTTCCAAATAATCTAAATCTGAATATCCCAGCGATTCACGAACAATGGACGTCGTATAACTGGAAAATCGATATTTACCAATTGAAGTGGAAAATGCGTATTATTTGTTGTTATCATGTAATTTCCTTCCTATTTAGAATTTTCTGGATATGTCTAAGGTCGGGGACGAAACATTCGTCGAAAGAGATGAAATGATAAATGCTTTATGCTTTTGTAATGAAATGATGAATCTAATTCACTACCTCACAAATCCCTAGCACTAGACAATGGTACGCCACTGGAAGAAACTGTCTTTTATGTGTCAACGACCAAGGTCTTTGCTGTTTATTTTGATTTATTTTTAATTTTGCGTAGTACAAAAATATATTTCCGGAAAATCCTAAAATTGAAATAGAAGAATGGATTTTCGAAAAACAACAACCCACAACTTCAGAGGGGTTAGTAACTTGCTTGACGAAAACAAAGGAATTGGTGTCAGTTGAGAAATTCGTGTATGAACCTGATCATCCAATGTAAAAACTGTATTTCGGAATAATAAGTTGAAGAAACCGTAAAATGCTTATGAAAATTAATATTTCACATGATTCGTGACGTGACGTACGGTATATTGGTTGTTCCAAATAATCTAAATCTAACATCCCAATGATTCACGAACAATGGACGTCGTGTATACCTAACTGGAAAATCGATATTACCAATTGAAGTGGAAAATGCCTATTTTTTGTTGTTATCATTTAATTTCCTTTTATTTAGAATTTTCTGGATATGTCCAAGGTCGGGAACGAAACATTCGTCGAAAGAAATGAAATGATGAATGCTTTATGCTGTCGTAATGAGATGATGAACTAATTCAATACCTCACAAATCTCTAGCACTAACCTTTTCCAATTGTAATTCAGAAACCGTAAAATGTAATTCAGAATAGCAATTGAATTTCAGAAGATGGAAATTGTAATTCAGAATAGTAAATTGATATTCAGAAATGGTGATTTGAATTTCAGAATAGTGATATGTAATTCAGAAAGCGTAATTTGAATTTCAGAATAGTGATATGTAATCGAAAGGGTAATTTGAATTTCAGAAAAATATAAATTGTAATTCAGAATTGGTGATTTGAAATTCAGAAATGGGAAATTGTAATTCAGAATTGGTTGCATGTACTCGAGATATAATGAACATGAATATGTACCCATTATATCTATGTTATATAGTACATATATCTATACATTTTCTGAAATTCAATTTATAACTTCTGAATTACAATTTTCCTTTCTGAAATTGAATTTGCGATTTCTGAATTTCAATTAACTATTCTGAATTACAACTTTGTTTTTCTGAAATACAATTCCTAATCTGAATTCAATTTCGCTTTTCTGAAATTGAATTAACTATTCTGAAATTCAATTTCTGTTTTCTGAAACATATTCCTATTTGAAATACATGTTCCCTTTTCTGAAATTGAACTTTGATTTTCTGAATTACAACTGTAAAAGGTGTAGACAATAGTACGCC